>JAEBUS010000040.1:0-62718 GCA_023014475.1 Amanita pallidorosea
AAACTCTTTTCTCACATTCTGATTTAGATTCTTTTTCTGTTTGAATGGGATTTTCTTGTCCATAAAAATTGTCAGACAAGAATTTTGGTTTTTTAATTCAGGAAGTCCTTCTGAGAGTTCATCAAATCTCTCATCTCGTCTAGATTTTCCTTTCTCTGAATGTTTATCCCCATGTCAATCTTTGGGAATATTTGTTGTTCGTTCAGGAGGTGTAATTGTTCAATTCAAATTTGGTTCTATATTATCCTGATTTCCATTATCAGGAGTCAAAGATAAATCTGGTAGCCCTTTATCATTATCATTATCATGAGATGGACTGCTGTTTCCATCAAATGTAGCATCATGATTTTTATGATAATAATTGTTTCTTTTATCCTTGGAGTATCATCATCACTGTCACTATCATATGAGTGACGACCATGTGTATGTGGGAATTGGAATCAAGATTCCTGTCTCCTTCATTATCCAAGTTTCAAATACCTGTGGACGTTTAAATAGTCTCTCATTTTGGCCTTCTATTTTGGCTCTAGGAAATATATGTTCATCAAATAATGATTGAACACCAACAAATATGGAATTATTGTTCCACATGAATTTATAAGCTTTTGAGCCATTTTTCATATCCAATGAATGTCATGGCTTCAGCTCGTGGTGTAAGCTTATTTGGTCTAATTTCTTTTGGTAAAAAACCCATGCTAAACATCCAAATGTTTTAAAAGTAATGAACTTCTGGCTTTTGTTATATAAATTTCATATGGAGTCATCCATTTTGTTCTTTTTAATGGTGTGCAATTATATGTATGGATAGCAGTTTCCATTGCAAATTCCCACCATAATTTAGGACATTGTGCATGGAGTCTCATACTTTCTGCTTTTTCCAATATGGTATTATTTAATCTTTCTGCATGACCATTTTGTTGATGGATGTATGGTGCACTTTGTTCATGTAATATGCCTTTCTGCTTTAAGAATAGATCAAATTCATTTGATTTAAACTCTCCCCCTCGATCCGATCTGAAACGTCTGACTTTTCTTCCTGTTTGATTCTCAAACAGTGTAACAAAGTCTTTAAAAATTTGAAACATTTCTGATTTTGATTGTAGGAATGCCAAGAAGGCATATGAAGAATAGCCATCAAGAATCATCAAACACCACTTTTTACGATGGTATGATTCCTGTGGAAATTCAAGCAACTCAGCATGTAACAACTCTAAGGGTTGTTTTGAACGTGTTTGTGAAGTAGGATAAGATTTATTATGCATCTTTCCTTGTGCACATCCTGAACAAATAGAATATCTGAAGGTATTTTGATTTTACTATCAAATCCTTCAGTATTTTGGCTCATATTTTTAATTACATTTTTGTTTTGCATGAGCCATACAATTATGCCAGGTAGTAAAATCAGCCAGTTGACTAATTTGTTCATTCTTTATCAATAATCACTTCTGCCCAATGAATCGGTTCAAACTGATTTTTAGGTCTAGCAATTATTGAATTATTTCCTTTATATGGAAATACTGTCTGATCACTGTTAGATGATTCAATGTAACCAGCAATTTTCAATTGTCCTGATGAAATAAGTTTATGAGAAGCTTTTGGCATGTAACACACTTCCAATTTAGCGGTATGTCTCTGTCCTTTGGGATTTTTAAAGTTGAGGAACATGGTTCCTTGACCTAATATAAGAGCAGCTGATTTAGAATCTGCTGTCTTAATTCTTCAGGTTCAGAATATGGATTATACTCAACAAAATCATTTTTGTTATTAGTAATGTGCACAGATGCACCTGAGTCTATGATCCAATATTCTTGTTCTAAATTCTCACTTTTACACAGTGCAGATTTCATTACATTAGCAGCTATTAGGCTACTTTTACATCTGCTACCTACAAACTTACCATTACTATGGTGATTTCCATGATGGTTACATTCTTCCATCATCAGCATAGAAATCATCATCATAGTATTCATTGTAGGTTTCTTCAGGATCATATCTGATTTATAATCAGCACTTGTATCCTGGTTAGTGAGAAGAACATACTTGTCCCAATAACCATTATCTATTTCATTAATAGATTTTTCCTCAACTTCTTTCTCATTATGAGAAATTTCTTCATCATCTATCCTAGCTTTAGGTATAGATGCATCAACAAAGTCTTCTTCTATAAGATCCTTTCCTTTTCCTTTAAGATCTTTGATTCTTTTCATTATTTTAATGTTTCAGAATCAACTTTGTTAATGTTTGGTCCAATTCTATCAACCAATTTTGAAGAAGAAGGTTGTAGAACATCCACATCCATATCATGATTATCAAATATAACCATGTTAGTGAATTTTCTAAGATCCGCTTTATCCCTCTTGGATAATTCTCCAGGAGCATTAGCAGCCATAGATAGGAGATTAAGTTTTCTTTTCCTATTATCTCTATGTTGCTTATTAGACTCCCAGTTAGGTCCCCTTTTGTTTCCAGGAGGTACATAAGCAGGTTTATTACTTGGACCTGCTTGTGCATTATTTGGGACATATTTCCCTTTAGGCATATTTACCCTGGGTGTAAATCCAGGTTTCTTATAAGGTTTTTTGCCTTTAGAGAATTTGTTCCCACTCCTTTGAACAAATTTGCAGATGGATTTCCTGAGTCAGCTTTACGACGCTGCCATTCATTCTCTATCTCAGGAATGAGATCTTTTAACTTAGCCTCTCCTAGTTGTCATTTTAAGGAGGACATAAGTCTTGAATGAATCCCAGGATGATGGTAATCGATCTAAGACTTCCATATATTGGAAATCATCATCGAATTTCTTTCCATTCTGATCCATTTCAGCCCAGAGTTCCATTAATTCATGGACTGATTCTGCAGGACTTTTCCCTTCGAGAATTCCCAAGTTTTGTCTTTTTATAAATATTAAATACGGCTACTGCTCCAGGCTTTGCAAATGCAGCAACAAGTGCATCCCAGGTGGCTTTTCGTTCTTTTGTATATAACTTAAGAGAACTGGGCAAATGGAGTGATATTAAGCCATTTGCTTTATTGTCATTTTTAGCCACTCTAAGTGTAACTTCCATTTCTGGCTAAGTGCTGACACTTGTACAGCTGTTACACTGGGCATTCATTTTTTCCTGGTCTGCAGCTGTATATACATTATGTGTAATGCCTCCATTCACATATTGCCATACAGATTTTGATTGGAGCAAGCCTTCATTATCGTTCCAAGTATTCCAATTACTGGAACCTTTAATATGGGAACTCTATCCTTGTCATGTTGTCCACACCAACAGGATAATGGCTTTTATTTGTTTGAGCAATTTTATCAATATTTGCCCAGCATATTTCCTTTTGTGGACAATGTGAGATGGAAATGCCCATTCTGCTGCTCAACTAGAGTGAAGCCAACGTCTTACAAAGACTATGGCTCATTTCAGACATCTCCTTAATAGTAGGATATGCCTTCCACACATATTTGGGCAGTGCTTAGTTTAACTGCTGCCAAATAGCAGAAACCTGGTCTTTTCCAGATAGGTTTCTGATGTGTGTGAGTCAACACTCTATTTGTTGATTGTATTCTAATGAATTCACCCTTCTCTAATGGGTGATCCTTTTGAGCAGCTAGGAATGTTTCATTCTCATCATCAGATAACTCCCAATGAGAATTATCAGAACCATAAAGTAGATCTTCAAAGGTTTGATCCTTTGATTCCTTTAACTCATCATGAGTAGGAATTCTATTTCTAGGTTCTTTTGATCTAGCAGTGATTTGGATATTATTGGTTTTCAATTTTAACCGATTTTCCTTCTGACGTTGTTTCTTAGCTCTTTTCTTTTCATGAGCCAATTTTTTGTTCGTCAGATTCCTTGGAGAGCCAAGATTCTGCATTTTCTGCACGAATTCTTTGCTCATCCACCTCTTTTTGCAATTTATTAATTGCAATTTTAACCTTTGTATTTTTTCGTATATGATCTATACGCTCTTTAAAGTTGGCCTGTTCTTGTGATTCGATGATCTCATGTGTTTCTTTGAGATCATGTCTTAACTTGTCATTATGACTCATCAAGACATCACATGTTTTTACTACTTTTTTAACAGTGCCAGCTATATCTTTGATTGTATCTTGATGATTACTCATCATGATTCGAGCGTCCTCCACTAGATCATGTGCATCATGTAATTCTCGTAGTCTTTTATAGTGAATGGTGGAGTCACTTCGTCTTTGTTTGACTACACGAATTTTATTAGGCATGATGCCCATATTTACAAAGGTTTTGGCAATTGCTTGCCACTCCTTAATATCTTTATATGATGGTTTCCCATCATGTCTCCCTTGCGTCTCTCCTTCCTGGTTCCCCCCAGAGGATGGTACCGGAAGCGGGTCAATCTCCCACTTCGACGCATCGGTAACCGTCCTTGCTCCAAACGACTTGAGCCACTGCTCATGTCTTCTTTCCTGTTCTTTAACAGGTAGGGAATATACCAAATTAGGATTATTTGCCTTTTGGAGTCTAAGGGACCACGCACATCTTTCAAGCCATTTTTAGCAATGGCTGCAAAATTGGACCTAGATGGTCCAGGCACAGGAACAGGGGACCTATTCTCCACATTGCCTAGACGTGGAAAAGGTGTTGGTGGCCTTACCTGTTCAGATTTGAACAGGGGTTCAGTGCCAAATTGCACTGGATTCGGGTTTACATATTTTTCCCGAATCTGCCTGAATCGACGAGTCGATTTCCCTATATCATGCGCCATTTTGCGCATGTGATCCTGTTGCTGTCTTTGGTAGCGGGCCAGCGCCGCTTTCTCTCGTGCCTCACGACGTTGGGCCAACTCTAATTGACTGTCCTCTAGACGCTGTTGTCTAGTATCTGAGTCAATGCTTTGATTTGGCCCACTGCCTGTAACTCGTGTTTTCCCGCGCTCTTTTTGTGAGACACTGGTATCCATAGGCTACCAAGAGGCGGGGTTACAGATTCCTGTTTGATAACAGGGGAAGATGATGAGGACGGTGTGCGTAAGGAAGGAAGTGAAGACGGAGTCTTCACTTTAGGGGTCTCCGGGATTGCCGGAGATGTGGAGCTAGGCGAGCGGATATTTTTGGCCTGATGGCCAACATCGCGCTTGCGTAAGATATTAGACGTGGTGATTTTGCCTAATTTAAATTGGGCAATCACCTTCTTGCCTTTTTTATCAGCTTCTAAGCCAAAGAAAGGCCTGTTGACATTGTTGGTGACAACATCAACATCAATTACGTCTTCAGGGAAAAGATCCCCATACCCAATCTTCCGACCAGAGTTCCCAGATTTGGAACTTAAAAACGGATCTGTGGAGACCACAGAGTTGCCGGAGTTGGCAGGGTTGCCAACTGGATTGCCGAAACCGGCAGAATTGCCAGATTTGGCAGAAGACGGGGAAGAGGACGAGTTATTGCCAGATTTGGCAATGGCGGCGGCGGAGGAGGAAGAGGCAATGTTGTTGACAAAAGACATTTTTATATATTTCAAAAATATAAAAATACGGTGAGAGTTGGTTTGGTTTGGTTTGAAGTCTGAAAAAGTGTGTCAGCTCTACTTTCTAAATATAGCAGAGGCTGGCGCTTTTTGTCATGACTTCCAGTTATGGGACACAGATAGATCCCATGACAGAGACTTGAGACTCGCTTTTGGCTTCTCAATTCATTGCCAGAAAAGGGATCCAGCCTTTTCAGGAGTGCTTCAGGGCTCCATCAAATTCCCTGACAGCGAAAATCCATCACTATGTAACTATTTTTAGAAATGTACTAGTGCCGCTAAGGAGCGATCCTATTTCTAAGCAGGAAGCTAAGCTTGTGCCTGCCGCTGGTCTGCGTGTACCATGGAACAAGGTCCAAGCAGCACGACCCTTATACAGAATAATTACATAATATAATCGGAACAATGGGACGAAAAACCCATATATTGATATAAGCGCTTAATTATTCACGGCCAATAGGGGGCGCGAAGCCTTTTGATCGGGGACGGGACAGAACCCGATCCGATCTTTATCCGTCATAAACGGCCCTAAATCCGGAGAATGTTGATAAGCCGGAATTCACCATCCGGCCCAGATCTGGATAAAATCAACAGATCCGGAATTATGGTTTTGGTATTGACCGGGGTAACACAGAAACCCGGGGCTGGTATATATTTGCCATACTAAGTATTATTCTCACACCTCTCCAGGTGGTGCCTGCAGATCTCTGTCAAGATCGAGGCATACTCATATTACCGGTGAGTTCCCGGGGTTACGTCAGCAATCATGACGGTGATTACAATATTGTACAGCTACGGGCACTACTAACAAACCTAATTTCCTGTTTGGTGAGTACCAAAAGCGGGTGATGCTATCTCCTGTGCGATGACAGCATGGTGCGCACAGCCACTTCGCTTATAAGCGAAATGATGTCATAGGTCAGCATCAGGTCTGCGAGCAGACGGGGCCCATAACCTGTCGAAGCAACAACCGACAGGAGCGCAGCAGAATAGTAGAGCTGAGTAAGTTAACACTTACTGGTAGCTGTAGTAGTCACTTAAGTCCGCTGTAGAGCGATCACTTAGTAGAGCAGAGGATGTAGATTGACGTCTAAGTACTGAGGTATTTATACAGTCTATCTACTGGTCTGATGTCAGCGATATTAGTAGCGCTGACTGATCATTTCTATTGTGCTTGCTAATGCACAGTCATTGCTGTGTCAATAGCTGTGTGAAACACAGCTTTGCACAGTTATGCACATGGTGCGCTATTGTCTGAGTTTGACACATGTCAACTCTATAATATCTGTCTAACTCTATAATATCTGTCAAGATTTAGCAGTGAACTCTATAATTATGTCCACATATACAAACATTGATTATATGACAGATTAGATAAGATCGGTCCCATCCGAGATAAGATCGGATAGATCGAGATGTTTCCCACAGTGCGGAACATCGTGTGTGAAACGATTACATCCGTTTCAACACAATGAAATTGTGATCGACAGGCAATTATCACTTTCTAGATATACTCTTATTGATAACTGACTACAGCCTTGCTGCTCTGTCTGTTGAGGAACGGATAAGCTAGCTCATAACATCTACACTTCAGAATCATTGATGTTCTCTTAACTTCAACCTCAGTCGCTCTCAGATCAAGGCGAAGATCGTGATGGAGTTATCGGAAACTACCACTTACTCGCGGACAACCGCATAGGAAGCCACATAGCTGATCATTGTTGGGAGCACGTGGACACATATCTCAAGGTATCGGTCAATTGTCCACGTTTCTCGTATTATGGAGCTTGAATCTTAAGCATTAGTTGATGACTTAGGAAAAGATTGCGAGGTCATTGGTCCCCCACAATAGAGATCTTGCAGCCTCGTATTATGGACGATTCTTTGCTCGTAACCTTGATCTCTAGTTGCTCCAGCATCGCCCCGATGAATGGAAGAACAAGCAAGTGGAGCGAAGACTTCCTAGTGCGTTCCGTGTTCCATCTGCATTATACACTGGCATGGGTCTAAGGAGTTTCTGTTTAAGTTTGTGCCATTCCACAAACTCAGTACTAACACAGGATCCTGTACAACCCAAATCTACTAGAGCAACAATATTGATTTGCGCCCAAGTGTCCATGGTTGTAATTGTCCCCTTCAGATTCATTTCCTGTCGTCCTGTAGCTTTGATGACACTCTGTCTTAACCGTGTTAGGTTCCACAACACCTCTGCTTCCAATTGTTGATTTAACTCATTTACCAATTTCTCAGTTGCTTTGTTGAGTCGTTTGTTATAAACCCATTCTTTCAAACACCAACTGCAGTGTCCTCATCTTGTTGCCAAATTCTCCTGAGTACCCAAGCAGGAGACCAAGTTCTTATCTGGGGTTTTGCACTCACATTCAAGTTTTGAATCCAATGGACATATGACAAACATTTATATAATAATTCTGGTATACTAATACAAGAATCCTTGTCCGGGATTGAAACTCTATCAGCCAGCAGCATGGAGCGCTTGCCTACTGGCTGTCGCCAAAACCCTTTTCCTTTCCATATTCCTTCCATTGCTCCTCTGTGAGCTCTTCCACCTTCAACTCCCGAATATGGCCTTTTCCTTTATCCTTCCTATTGAACCACTTAGGTTCTGGACAATCCCTGGCAAAATGTCCCTCTTTGCTGCAATTGTAGCACGCCCCCATGCATCATTTTGCTTTGTCCACATCCATGGCGTTAGGATCCCTACTGGATGTTGACATGGTGGGCATGCTATGCTGTATCGGGGCCTTGTTTTCTTTAGCCACTGGTGTCTCTTTGTATTCATTATGGCTTTTCTTCTTGCTGTAGGCCTCCTTTGCCCTTCGGTATATTCGTGCCAACTGCACCACTTGATCCTGGATCACCTTCAGGGATGCATCTTCTGCTAAATTCCCATGTCTAATCAATTCCGCACCCAGTGCAGGATTGATCCTATTCAGGAAATGGTCTTTCAGAGCATTCTCGCCCCATCCTACCAATGGTGACAATGCGTTGAATTTGATGATGTAGTCCTCTATCGGAGTATTCTGCTGCTCCAGTTTCATCAAATTGTCCGTTGCATGTTGCTTGGTCTCAGTGGACATGAAGAATTTGTGCATTTCCTCCTTAAAAGCCACCCATGTTGTCCAAGGGTATTTAGCTGTATTGGGTGGATGAGTCCATTGTAACAGCTGGTCCTCAGGTTGCAGAGGAGCTTGGTGTCCGTTGTTTATTTCCGCCCATGTCAAATCCAAAGGATATCTCATAGGAGCACGCGCATGCTTTCCTTCATACTCCTCATCAGCCTTTTGGATTTCTTGGAGTTTTACCCCAGCCCATTCCCCAGCACGATTGCCTTTGCCTTTCCTAGTGCGATACAAACAGATGACAATATGTCTTTGGACTGTTGTTTCCCGAGCCAATGTAAAATAGACCTCCATAGTGCATAACCAATTATCAACTTGGCTTGGATCACCCTCAAAGTGGTCAGGCATCTCCGCTTTTGTTAATGGAGCTGGTGATGGACGAGGATGCATGCACTGCCACTCATCCAAAACATTGGTTAAGAGTTGCCCAAAACCGTTGACAGTCGCCATTCTGGCTTCCTCCATATCTTCGATCTGCTGTTGTCCATTTGCCACATCATCCTGATTTGTCCTGGTCAGGGGAATTTGTGGTGGCAAGGGGTGTGGCATGACTTGCGTATATCTGATTAGAAAATCCCTAAGTCCTGCAGCCATTTGCACTGTCCATTGGAAGGCGCCAATGTGGTACTGCCCATATCCTTTGAGGATCCAATCCTCCATTTGAGTCCATGCATTGAGACTGTTAGACACGTGTTCTACGTGAAGACATCCCTCACGTCCATACATTTTTTTTGTGCTCTTACATTTGCCTGTAACTCTCTCATTTGATGGTCAAACTGGTAGATTTCTTGGATCTGCAGATAGGCCAGCCATTCAAAACTGTTCCAATGCTGTTTCTGAAACATCACCAAGTAGCAGTATCCTGGAATGTCTGGGTGCAAAGCTCCATTACTCATTCATGCCACAGGGTACAGATATGCATGCTCTACTTTGTTTGCTACAGTTCTACGCCAGTGATCTATTTCCTGCAGTTTCTGTGCATCATGCAAGTTACTGGGTCCCACCTCTATCATCCAGTCCTCTGTCATGGTTACTGGTCCATCGTGCCAATTCCAATCACCGCTGCGAGTATGCATGATTGCGTTAAACTCCACCTTTTTGGCTTTGATTGCTTGGGCGTACGTGGGAATTTTTGGTGGGACTGGAGGTGGTGTGGATTGTTTCGAGGTCCTGGGAGGAGTAGATCCGGTGATCAAATACAGGACCGGGTTTGGTTTGCTTGTGTGCACAGGCATGCTGGACAACTCTGCATTACCGCCCTCGCATTTGATCAAAAGGGTCAAACCTGTGTATGATCGGGCCTTCTTTTTCTTATTTTGGCAAAAGAAGCCCTTGCCTCCCCAGCATGCTCGCTTATTGTAGGTGCCTCGTTGGATCATTTCATCAATGCTGCCCCAGTCCCAAATGTCATCACCGTCTTCCTTTTGGATCATGAATTCCTCTATTACATGGAATCGATCCCATTGGCAATTATCTTGGAGACTGAACTGCGTGAATTCATTTCGAAGTTCCACATTCCAGGACGTGATTTCCGTGACAGTGGGCCAAGCCGGCCAGTGGTACAGGTTGTAATACTCTGGCTTGAACAGGTACATATAGCAATAGCCAGGCTTTCACCAATGGTAATTGGGGTGGTCCTCATTCGTTGTGACTCCTGGCAGTATGACCTGCTCCTGGTTCTCAACCCAATGTTCCGTATATTCCCTTTTTGTATGAACACCCCAATTGGTGAAATGCAGGTCCATGAAGTCTTCCCATTCCGGGAGCATTACCCCATCATTATCTGGTCCTGTGTGATTGACCAACAAATTGGGTTCTGTGCCCGGTGATTGACTGGATGGCGATTTCGAGGTCTTTACCCTGGGCCACATATTCCGCACGGAATCCGCGCGGAATCCGCGGAATCCAGGAACGGACTGGGAATATTCCCAGTCAGTCCCAGTGACCTGAACATAGTGGAACATCAGTGATATATTCCTAGTGGATTCCCACTGGGTTCCTAGTCCTTCCCAGTCCAAGCACAGGGAATGTGCTAGTCATTCCAAGGACTCCCACCATTGGGACTGGTTGGAATGGCTAGGACTGGCTGGGAATGGCTCAATTTCCTTGTCACAGGACCCACATGGTCACACAGCCACATTGTTCACCGTGACAAATGTGATTTGGCACATGTGACTCTTTCTTAGGTGACACCGTGACTGCACTTATCTGTGACAATGTGACTGCAATTGCCTGTGACACTGTGACTACGTGCCATGCCTACTACTCGCACTTCGTCTCGCCGACAGCAACCCCCCATGTCACCGCCCAAAAGGGGCCGCAAGCGCACCGGCTCAACTGTGTCAATACAGAGCAACCCCAGAAATAGGAAAAAGGCGAAGGCAAAAGATGACGACGTTGCCAAAATGGCAATTGACAAGGATAAGGGCAGGATAACAAGGTATGTCCTGCGATTAAATTTGGGCCACAAAGAGTTGAAAATGGGACAGAAAAATCTCTACTGCTGATGGAACTGGCACGAAAACAGACCCAACAAGGTGTGTTGCGCCCACAGCTCCCTCTGTCACACCCACTGACCATCACATGCCCACCTACTTCCCCTGCCAACTCGGTGACGGCGCCGCCAACTGCCACCATCTGACACCCACCCTGTGCCCACCGCTCCCCCCAACAAGGTGTGTTGCGCCCACAGCTCCCTCTGTCACACCCACTGACCATCACATGCCCACCTACTTCCCCTGCCAACTCGGTGACGGCGCCGCCAACTCGCGCCACCATCTGACACCCACCCTGTGCCCACCGCTCCCCTGCAATCGCCCTACAAACACCTTCGGTATAAACCGGGTGCATCACCTGTCACACCCGATCTTTCCCGTGCACCGTATCGCAGGTACACATCCACCTCCTCTCTCATTCATGTTTTCTGACCACACCTTCATTGCCACACCCTTTGTAATATCTACCACACCTCTATGGCGACCTTTCCAACCCTTTGGCGCATGCCGGCGCATTGTAATTCGGCTGTCACATGGTTGGTTCGTCACACAAGGTATGTGGTGCCCTGCACCTCGTTCATGCTTACTGACTAGGCCCTCCCTCACCCACACCATTCGTAATACCTACCGCACCTCTATGACGACCTTTCCAACCCTCTGGCGCATGCCGGCGCATCGTAATTTGGCTGTCACATGGTTGGTTTGTCACACAAGGTATGTGGTGCCCTGCACCTCGTTTGCGCTTGCTGACTAGGCCCTCCCTCACCCACACCATTCGTAATACCTACCGCACCTCTATGACGACCTTTCCAACCCTCTGGCGCATGCCGGCGCATCGTAATTTGGCTGTCACATGGTTGGTTTGTCACACAAGGTATGTGGTGCCCTGCACCTCGTTTGCGCTTACTGACTAGGCCCTCCCTCACCCACACCATTTGTAATACCTACCACCTCTATCATGACCTTTCCAACCTTTTGGCACATGCTGGTGCATCGTGATTCATC
This sequence comes from Amanita pallidorosea, assembly GCA_023014475.1. Taxonomy (NCBI): domain Eukaryota; kingdom Fungi; phylum Basidiomycota; class Agaricomycetes; order Agaricales; family Amanitaceae; genus Amanita; species Amanita pallidorosea. Next base: position 12,140 of record JAEBUS010000040.1, read on the forward strand.
TGTCACATGGTTGGCTTGTCACACAGGTATGTGGTGCTCTGCATCTCGTTCACGCTCGCTGACTGGACCCTCCCTCACCCACATCCTTTGTAATACCTGTCACACATCTCCGATGACCTACTGACCTCAACAAACCCTTCGGCGCCCACCCGTCACACCTGGGCTTGTCACACAAGGTATGTGGACAACAGCACCCTCGTTTGTGCTTGCTGACTGGGCCCTCCCTCACCCACACCCTTTGTGATGCCTGCTGCACATTTGTGACAACCTACCAACCTTATTATAATTTGTAATATACTATGCAGAATTGAGAAAATGCTTGAGGAAAGTGGTGCTCCTGTACACCCACCCCCTGCTGCTGCCACTGTTGCAGCTGCCATGCCTCATGTCATAGGCCCTGCTCGACGGTCTAATATAATTGAGGAAGTATCTGAGGGTAGTGAGGATGGGAGTGAAGATGGGAAAGAGAGAAAGGCAGAATCTGAGAGTGGTGAGGATGGGAGTGAATATGAGGGGAGTGAACCTGAGGGGAGTGAACCTGAGGAAGAGAGAACAGGGGAGCATGAGGATGACAATGCCATGAGTGTTGAGAGAGCAGAGCAAGGTTCAGAGAAGGAGAACTTGGTAAGGTTAAGTGAAATAATTTGTGTCTGCTGTTAATTGAGTTGCATAGGCTGGCAATGTCTTCACAGAGGATGATGCAGGTAAGGGTTCCAACTCTCCCACCACAATGACAACTTATTTTTGGAAAGATCCAGTCATGCTACAGGGTGCATCCCGGATTTCAGGAGGTGTTCTGAGAGGCAAGGCATTGGGAAATGTGTTCAGCCATGACACTCCTGAAATGCTGAGTGGAGATATCATCAAGCCTGTCAAAGGGGAGGTTAGAATCTTTCCTTCCCTGGTTGATCCCACCAACAGCAGACCCCTGCTCATTGTCAAAGTGAACACTGACTCTCTCCTGACACATGTCTTGAGAAGCATGAGGAAGAAGTATGCTGTTATTGAGAGTAAGCCTTGATTGACTTGAGAATCAATTGCATTTAATTCTGGTCTTTAGCACAAAGCCCCAGGATATATATCTTGGAAAATGGTAACTGGTGTGTCAGAGGGAAGTATGCTGATATTTTGGATGATACAGATGAAGATGAAGTAGAATGGACATATGAGGATGGGAGGTGGAGTATTTCCATGTACCTGGTGAGTATTTGGTTATGACATTAAATGTATACATATTCAACTTTGCAGGAGTATGATGGAGGAACAACAACTGGGCATGCTGGGCATACTGGGCATACTGTTCTAACAACCCCAAATAGATCCATTGGAGCTTCTGCTGGGTCTATTGCTAAACCTGCTCCTGAGAGCAAAGCACAAGTTGGCTTTTTGTCTGAAGAAGAATTGATCACTGTCTTGGAGATCCCGAGGCACCTAGTAGGAAAGTCCACAAAGGATTGTGGACTTAGAACATATTATGCAAAGTATCAGGCATGCCTAAAGGCCCTTGATTTGATGGAAAGGAAGCATAGAGAGGGTACTTGGCCAACTCCAAAGAGGATCAGAAAAACAGCAATGGTTGAGCTGTTTATGTCCAAGACAATGTGGCATTCTCATGTACAACAGAAGTTTTCAAAGATGGCCAACTACCCTGACATGCAATTATGGCTGGAGGAAGCACATGATGCCCCTGGTGATTCAGAATTGTGGGGTGTTCAGAAAACAGCTTATACATTCAATGACTTGGCAAAGTATATAAAAGACAAAGAAAATTCTAGGGCTGGCAGGGGAAAAGGAAAAGCTACCCAGAGGGAGGGTGAGGAAGATGAAGAAAGGTCTGGGGCTGGTAAGGGGAAAGGAAAGGCTAGCCAGAGGGAAAGTGATAAGAAGAGCAGTGACAAGAGAAGAAAGTGAGCCTTATGATAACTTCCTATGAAAAAGTTGTGTATGTCCCCTATTATCATTGCAACAGTGATTGTATTGTCTGGTTGTGGAAAGTCTTTTTGCAATATCTTGCAATATGGCAGTTCTTGAAACTTTTTTCCTGGATACCTGTAGTCTCTGCAGCAGAAGAGCAACCATTTCCAAGTATTCCATTCCATGCTTTCAGTCAATTTATTCAGCAAGCTTTTGACCCTTCAATCTCATTGTCAACAGTCTTAATGCTCCTCCTGACAATGACTGAAAATGTTGCTCTTCTGAGTCTCCATGGTCGGCAACAGAATGCAAAGTTTGGAGAGGAAAAGACCAGCCTTGCCACTGGATGGATCAAAACATTAGCCAGACAAGTGAGCATTAGGGTAGGGGAAATGCCATTGGTGGTTGAAACATTTGGGATGACAGAAGGTCAAAAGGATAGGGCTCTTGCCCTGAAGCTTGACTCTCTTGCCAAATTACTGAAATTGTATCCCTACAACAAGAAAGGTGATTTTAAAGGCAAATTAAAGCCTGTGTCCACCAAAGAAATTCAACCTGTGCTCGTCATATGTCCAGAAGCTGTGGTTTGTGAAACAGCTAAATGCAATCCATTCCATCCTTCAGCACATAAGATCAAGGGACATAACTAAAGTGGCATTGATAAAGAACTTCAACACATATGAGGAAGTTCCAGTACTTTGTGGTTATTGCCCAGATTGCAATGCACTTTATTATGCAGACCATGAGGATTCCCCAAGGCACCAAGGAGGTGGCTATGACAGGTTATATCTCAACACTGCCAAGTATATCAAGATTGGAAGGAAGTTGTGGGTTGATCGTTTCTTCACATCTGCAGTGTTGAGTGGATTCTATAATTTTCATACTTCTGCTGCCACATATGCTGCATTTTGGAATTCTATTACATTTCCAGGCATGGTTAAAGTCACTCGAAGGAACATTTGGCAGGCATTTGTCAATGAGTCAATCCGCTTCATTTCATCAAACAAAAATGTGCACTTCACTATCAAACACAACCTTCCCATTGATGAAGTTACAAAGGAGGCATATGAAATACTTGGTGATAGTGGTGTTATACTGGAATCTTTGCAACATAGTTGCACTGAGTGTACCCAAAAATATAGACCAATGGCAAATTTTGTGGCTGCTGCTGATCAATCAGCTACAGTTGAAATGGATGATGTTGCTACCTTTGCAGAAGTTGAGAATGACCCTTCCCACATGATGGAAATTGAAGATGCAGTGGTGAAAATGGCTGTTGTTGATGGAATTGTTATGGGACACACAGTAAGTTGGATTTTGTCAATAAAGCAAACCTGATCAAAACCCTGAAGTATTGTGCATATGATGATTGTAAATCTGATTTGGCTAATGCACGTGGTGGTGTTTACTGCTCATATCATGAAAATTTGTATGGGAGCATATGCCGTGCTGCAAATTGCAGGAATAATAAAGTGCCTGACACACATGCATGTGAAAGACATCAAGACAAATGGCAACACTATTTAACCAATCATCGAAAACAGGCATTAAGTGGATACAGAAGAGCATTAAGAGGACATGATGAAAGTTTGCCTTGGAGGAGAGAACACCACCAAAATAATGCTCAAGCACATGATCAACCTGAATTATTGAATGTGACAACAAGAGATCATTTTGTCCCACCAAAAACATATTGTGTGGAAACAATATGTGCCCCATGTGGCATGGTGGTTGCTTGGACTAAGTTTTTCAAGTCAGAATCTCCAACAAGTATTCTTGATTTCCTGGCAAGAGTATATCCTACAGAGCAATCAAGGCCATCTTACATTTGTATTGATAAAGCATGTTCTGTCCTTAAAAGATGTGTGGCAAATGGAAGTTGGGAGGAGTGGAAAAGAACAACCAGATTCATTGTTGACTCCTATCACTATTCCAACCATTGTGTAGGAGATAGGATATGCCAAAAGTGGTGCAACCCTGCACCCTTGGATGGCTCAGCACCAAACTTGGTGCTAATGGAGACTGATGAACAAGGAAGAAGGTTCTATAAGCGAGCATTCAATACACAAGCATGTGAGCAACTCAATGCTTGGCTAGGTGGATATGATCAAATTCTAAGGAGGATGACACCTGGAAATTTTGATTGGTTCTTACATACAATGCTTGTTTATCACACTCACCAAGTTTCAAGACGACAATCAAGAGTGAATGTGAATTGCAAGGATGATGAGAATGATGAGGATGATGAGGATGATGAGGATGAGATGTAGATAGAAATGTAAACTATTTTGGTAGAACAATTTTTCTCTTGTGTGAATATGTGCATTTGACTGTGAAAAACATCAGTAGTGTGAGAATTTAGTTTATTTGACTGTGGGAAATGTGATGATAAGTTAGTGTATTGTGGGAGTGCATATAACAAGTTAATTTGAGTATGGGAAATGAAATACAATGTTGCCTCCATAGTCACACCAAGAAACTGCTGCCTTGAACTTGAACTGCCCACTCTTGATCCTCTTGTCTCTCAATCCCATATCCTCAGTTGATGGTTCCTGTGCTTTAATTTTAATCTGTGTCTTTCTGGAAGCTTTTTAATATATGTAGAAAGTTCATTTGACTGTGGGAAAATTCAGGAGTGTGGGAACACAGCAGGATTTGACTGTGGAAAGATGCATTTAGTGTATTGTGGGAATGGATATAACAAGTTAATTTGAGTGTGGGAAAATGAAATGCAATGTTGTTCTCCATAGCAATACCAAGAAACTGCTGCCTTGGACTTGAACTGCCCACTCTTGACTCTTTCTCTCATCTTTCAACCCCTATTGTCTCAGTTAATGGCTGCAGTGGTTTAATTTGAATCTATGTTTTTTGTGGGAAATTTTGATATGGTGTGGGAATTCAGACAGGAAGTTGATTTGACTGTGGGAAAATGTGATAACAATTTAGTGTATTGTAGGAATGCAGATAGCAAGCTAATTTGGATGTGGGAATATGAAAACCAGTGTGGGAGAGTATGAGTCAGCTCTGGAGGTGTATAATTTGATTGTGGGAATATTTGATACAGTGTGAAATTATGCACAGTTAAGGTATTTGATCATATTTGAGTGGGAATGACTAGGAATGGAGTGGCTGGGAATGACTGGGAACTTCCTTCATTCCTACTCATTCCATTCTTCCTTGAATTTATGGTCAGGTAGGAATATGATGGGAGTAAGTGGAATGGGCTGGGAATTCACTGGGAATTCACCAGAATGGTGGAAGTCACTGGGAATCCACTGGGAGTCCACTGGGAACCGTGGATGAGGGTAAAGTACTGGGCCAGTTCCGCTGGATGTTCATGAAGTTCGGGGAGGTCAGCGAACTCGAAGTCGTCGATGGTGATGGTAGTGTTAACAAAGACCTCGAGGGGGAGGTCCTGGGCAGTGGCGAGGAAGGGCGAGAGGACGGCGGCGGGTTCAACATAACAATGGCCACATGCGGTGACCAGGAGGGCAAAGACGAAGGCGAGGAGGTGGGCGACGGTGGTGAAGATGGCAGGCATGATATAACAAATATGTTGGGGAATCCGATGCATTCCAAAGCATCCTTTTATATTCAATTAAACACTTCATCATCATAATTGACAGTCCGGAGCTCTTCTTCCGAAAATTGGTAAGATGACATGGGTGCTCTGATGTTGGGAACATATTCGAGCTCTTCATCAGATTCTTCTGATTTGTCTAGTCTGTCCCTGGTTGTGGTGGAAATCTCATACCCATGTTCAAGATTTATGTCTGAGGAACTGCGGGATGAGGTGATCTGATCGGGTGAATTGGGTATGGTAGGTCCATTTGCATCGTCAAACGCATCTAGGAAATCTAGACTTTCCAATGCATTGTTGAAGTTGGCGATTGCATTTGGAACATGTCAATTGTTAATCCATCAATAAATTTCAATTTCTTTGCTGGCTCGCTTCAGACTCTGAATGAAAGTGTAGGTAACAGGATCCTCTCAACGAAGGGCTGCTTCGGTATACACATTATATGTGTGATTTAAAGGTCTGTTAGGCAACGGGAGGTATGGTGATCTGGCATTTGGGTAATATGGTAATTCTTCTGGATCAAATGTAAGATCCATATATTTTGGAAGATAGTGAAGACGAGCGTTGAATGGGAATTCCACATGTCCCTGTGGGTGCGTTAATTGTCCGGTGGTTAGTCTTGAGACTCTAGGTGCGATCTGTCGAGCTGCTTGAGTTCGGATAATTTTTGTTAATCGTGGTAATCCTAATGGAGAGGTTGGAGGGCAATATATAGGGAATGTAATGATTTGTCCTTGGAATTTTTCATAGAGTTTTGGGGAATATCGTCCTCGAGTAGAACAATATTTCTTTGTATATTGGATGTTTTGTTTAAGGATTCGGCGGTTACGGTAACGAGACATAGTTGTTTTACAGTTGTCTTCTCTGTTTATATGCTTGCAGAATTTCCACAGCATTGCCTAAATTGCGTTCAGGTTCCCAGGAATTGTCATTTGGACCGTAATTTCTCCATTTGACCAAATACTGATATCCTGCTCCACATTTTCGGTGTGCAAGAACCGCTTCAACTTCAAACTCTTCTTGTCCGTTTACGAGATCAGGAGGTGGGGCTGTGTAATTTGGTCCATGTGCTTCAGTCTCTTTATATGGCATAAGGAGTGATGTGTGAAAGACTGGATGAATGCGCCATTGTTTCAGAAGTTTGAGCCTATATGTCACTGGTCCCAAAACTTGCTCAATGGGGAAGGGTCCTTCTCGTTTCGGTGCTAGCTTTCTGGACTGGTATGGAATATTAAGGTTTCTGTTTTGAGCCAAACTTTGTCTCCTATTTCAAATTTGATTGATTTGTCTCTAATTCGTCTAGCCACCATTTGTCTGGCTAATTCATGCGCAGCAAGCGCCTCTTCCCTAGCTTTTTGTAACAACTGTAGCCGTTCTTCCGCTGCTGGTGCTGTCATTTTCTGCGCCGCAGTAGGTAATGCAACTGGGTTCGTTCCATACATGAGCTGGAAAGGCGATGCTTTAACTGAGTCGTGATGGCGATTGTTATGGGCAAACTCGGTGATTGGTAGTAGTTGTTTCCAAGTATGGGCTTCATTTGCACAGAATATTCGAAGATATACTTCTAGTTCCTGATTAACTCGTTCTGTTTCTCCATCGGTTTTGTGGATGGTACACGGTGCTCATCCTATGATCGATTCCTAACATTTTTCTGATTTCTTGAAAGACTTTGGCTGAAAACTGCGGTCCTCGATCTGAAATAAGTATGTCTGGTAGACCAAAGCACTTGAATACTTCGGAAATGTAGAGGTCTGCCGTTCCTAATGCGTCGATGGTTTTCTTGCAAGGAGTAAGAATTACCCCCTTTGTAAGACCATGGTCCACCGTGACCAAAATTGAGTCAAATCCATCGGAAATGGGAAGATCGGTAATAAAATCCAAGGTCACTTGTTGAAATGGTCGAGTCGCCTTTGATCCGATTGGTAGAAGGGCTGGGGTGTTGGGGTGAGTGTTCACCTTCATTTGCTGACATGTGGCGCATCCAGTGATCCATTCCTTGACGTGTTTGTACATTCCTGGCCACCAGTAATCTCTTTGTAACAATTCTAGAGTTTTCAAGCGTCCAGGATGCCCGGAAGTGGGCGATTCATGAACCGTTTTGATAATACTGGTGCAGAGTGTTCCAAGATCAGGGATATATGCTCTGTCAATGTATCGAATGATTCCGTCAACGAATGCCCAATCCTGTAATTTGGATTTAATAGGCGGAGCACGTTGCGTTTCTATGACGTCGATGATGGTTTTTCCAAAGCTGTCAAGCGACGTGGCGTCTCGAATCTTCTGAGCAAGATCTGTAGCGATAAGGCAAATAAACTTGTTACTGGGTAACATGATAACATCGTCCGGAGTGTCATCATCTTTCATATGATCAGGACGGTGGGATAGTGCATCCGCTTCAAACATTTTTGTTCCTGGTACGTGCTCAATTTTCAGATCAAATTCCAATAACATCATGGACCATCGAGCTTGTTGAGGTGTTAATCGTTGTGGAGTTCTATAGAACGAAAGGTTTTTGTGATCGCAATGGACTATAATTGGATGCGGAGATCCATGCAGCAAATGTCGCCATGCCTGTAATCCTTTAATAATGGCCAATAGCTCTCAGTCATAGATCTGGTAATTCTGCTCCATTGTGGTTAAGGCGTGTGATATAAAGCCACAAGGATGGAGGGATCCGGAGGCATTGGCTTGTTTTAGTACTGCTCCAGTGGCTTTATTGAAGGCGTCCATTTGTAGGATAAATGGTCTTGTAGGGTCTGGCATGTGTAAGACTGGCATGGACGAAATTTTTTTCTTTAATTCATCAAAAGCCGTCTGACAATCAAGCATCCAATTGAAGGTTAAACCTTCCTTAGTTAGGTCCATCAACGGTTTTGCTATGGCAGCAAAGTTGCCGATGAATCGTTGATAGAAATTTCCGAATCTGAGGAAAGACCTGACTTGTTTGACTGTTGTGGGGATTGGCCAATCTCTGATACCGGCGAGTTTCACTGGGTCCATTTGAATATGACCAGGCGTAATGACCATACCCAGGAATTCGACTTCTTGAACGCAAAATTTGCATTTTTCTAACTTTAAGAATAGGTCTTTTTCCTGTAAGCATTCTAAGACTCTTTTGGTTCGTTTCTGTATTTCGTCCTTCGTTTTCCCACAGATCAGAATGTCGTCCATATAGATAATGAGCCATCCTTCGTTAATCATGTCCTGGAAGTATTCGTTCATCATGGTCTGGAACGTCAAGGGCGAATTGCAGAGGCCGAAGAACATTACTGTTGGTTCATACAACCCTCGGTTTGTGATGAAGGCTGCTTTCCATTCATCGCCTTCTTTAATTCAGACGTTGTTATATCCCAGCGCAAATCAAGTTTAGTGAAATAGTTTGCGCCTTCTAATTTTGTCATTAGGTCTGAGACTAGGGGTAACAGATAGGCGTTTTTGATTGTCCATTCGTTAAGGTAACGATAATCTTGACAGGGTCTAAGGGCGCTGCTTTCTTTCTTTGAAACGAAGAAAAATGGTGATGCCTGTGGCAATTTGGATGGTCAAATATATCCTTTATCTAATTGCTCTTTAATCCATTCGTCGAGCGTTGACTGTTCTTTTAGTGATAATGGGTAGATTTTGCTAACTTTTGGCATAAATCTGGTTTTGAGTTCGATTGCATGGTCCCATGGATGTGATGATGGGAAACACTCCGATGCTTTTTTCTCAAAGGTAGACTGCCAGGGAAGGTACTCAGGTGGTAGGACAGTCGGCGTTTCGTTGCGTTTTGCTTGGTGTTCAAACGCTTGTGATGCCGATGTTTTTACTCTTATCCAATATTCATCTTCTCCCCATTGTTGAGTGTCTAGTGCTATGCGCCAAATAGGTTTGTCGTTTTTTGAATTGTCGTCTATTTGGAGGGTTTTCTTTTGCCAATCAATAGTCGGGTTATGCTTTTCCAGCCATGGTATTCCGAAGATAATTTCTTGATCCCCTAAGTTCGTGATCCATAACCAATTATCATATGGTTTCCATTGATAGAATAGATAAGATGAGTTCGATGCATGATCATGCCATTTTGGTTAATAGTTCCGTTGGCATTTTTGACTTTAATTGGTTGTTTTAGTTTTTCTTTTGGCCAATCTTTTGATATGCGTTCATCAATGAAGTTTCCTTCTGCTCCACAATCAATGAGGGCGGATATTTCAGCGGGTTTATCATTCGTTTGCACAGTGATTGAAATCCATTTATCATTATTGGATTGTACGATTACAGAATCGAGTGCTAACTGTTCAACTTTATGGGAGGTGTCAACCGCTTTCTGGCGTCTCCTTAAAAACCCTCTGTTTCGAGTTCTTGGAGGGTATTCTCGCGCTCCTCGTCTGGGAGTGCTTTCAATAGTGCCCTAATACGTTGGGCAGTTGATTCTTCTGAGGTCGTTTCCTCAATAGTCCTAATGGTGCGATTTTGTGGAGGAGATGGTTTGTTGGGTGTCGTCTGGGCGTTCCCTTTGGTTGGGCAATCCCTGGATATGTGTCCCTGAGTTCCGCATCGGAAACACTTGCCGGTTTTCCGATATTCCTCCTTTTGGGCATCTGAAAGGCGTCCAGTAGTTATGGCATTGACCCCTTTTGATCCAGATGCTGAGTTCCTCGAGTTTCGGTTGAATTTGAAATGTCTCTCCGTGTTTCCTGATCCAGAGGATCGGTTCATCAGTGTCAGGGTCTCCCAAGCATTGTGTAATCGCTCCGCAGCATCATAGGCTGTTTCCATGTTGATAACTGCAGGGTTTTGATGATTTTTGCTGTGACTGATGCTGGGAGTCCTTTACAAAAATAGATTTGCTGCGCCATGAACCCTGTGATTCTGGTTGACTGAATGAGCAATCGGAACTTCTGAATATAAGTGGGGATATCAATATCTCTGCCCACTTTAACTTTATCTAGATCATTCAGGGTCCTAGCTGCGGTGTCTGATTCGCCCCAATTGGCTAAGAATTGCTTCTTGAAACCGCTGTAGCTATCCCAAGAGAGCGTCGTTCCTTCTTCTTTTTTCTTTCCTTTGTCTGTAGTTGCCTCGTCCAATTCCTCTCGGATATTGGATTTCCAATCGTCTAATTCCTCTCCTAAGTGTAGGAAAACGTATTTGATTTTTTTCTTGGCAGTGGTAAATTGTTCCTCATCTAGATCGAAGGTGTCATCGAATGCATAGATGAAATGTTTTGCTTTGGATCGTTGTCCTTTGAATTTCTCGATGGAGATTCCTTTTATCCCTTTTGGAGATGTTTCTTTTTCGTCTGCCATATCCTTTTTTGTTTCAGTTTCAGGTTCCTGTTTCGGTTCTGTTGCTTGTTTCGAGCTTTCTCCTTGTTTCAGTTTGTTGTCAAAATCTAGATCCAGTTCGATCTGCTGTTGTTCTTTGTATTCGTTCCACTTGGCAAGAGTAGATTCCTCGAGTGCGGAGAAGACTCCATCAGTTAGATCCTCAGTGTCTCAAAACTCGTGCCACCAAGTGAGTTCTGGTTCTTTGTTTGGTGGGAAGAATAATCGGCTATCTGAATTGTTTTCTTCGTTATGCCAATTAATCCAAGTTTCTGCTGGTAATTCTTCGTCAGGTTTCCTTCTTTGTATTCTCCCTCGAAGAAACTTTCTGGGACTTGCTGGTTCTTTTTCTTAGTGGTTGAAACGTAGTACCACCCTTCGTTTGTTGTGGAAGGATAGACTTCCCTTCGTCCAAGGTAGTACTTTTGCCTGTAACAAACGGAGTCGTTTGGTGGTCTGATCTGGGAAGTTTGGGTCTCAATGGTGTCTGGCTAGTGACAAAGCACTGAGCGGTTCCTGAGTTCCACCTTGTGTTACGGACGATGCCCTCGTCGTAGTTCGTTCTAAGTCAACAGCGACAAGCAGAGTCTCGGTCCGCTCCCAGTCACTGGACAAAGAGTTTGGATGCTAAGTCAAACGATGACAAAGGTCTTAAGAATGATGGAGAAGAAGAGCGTCGAGTTCAAGCGAGGTTGAGAGCAAAACTTGTCTAAGTTGGAACTGAGGTTACTCTAGGATACATGGGGTTTATATATAGTTGGAGAACAAAGGAAACCGTAAAGGGAATAAGGCTGTAGCTACTCGAGAAAGGAAATGTAAAAGTAACTACGAAAGGAGATAGCGTCCAGGCTGTACACTGCGCAGTAATGATGGATATGAAACGGTAAGAATGTGAGTGGATAACATCATTTTTGACCTTTAACCAGTTCCATAACCATCATGCACACCCTTTCACAAACCAAACAGCAGCATATCCTCTCTCTACTTGATGCTGGCCACACACCCTCTCATATTGCTTCTACCACTTACCAATGATGCCATAGAATTTATTCAATTCACTTGAATGGCACATTGGCACATTGGCACATCACCCAACCATGTCAGGTCTCAGCAGTGAAGTCATACCACACCTCAGCTGGACTTTGTTATGGACAGTGCCCTCATTGTGGTTTGTTCTAAGTCAACAGTGACAAGCAGAGTCTTGGTCTGCTCCCAGTCACTGGACAAAGGTTCTAGATGCTAAGTCAAACAATGATGAAGGTTCTGAAGACGATGAGGAAGAGGAGAGCATTGAGATTAAACAAGGTTGAGAACAATACTTGTCTAAGTTGGAACTAGAGAACTACAATATATGATGTGGGTTTGTATACACTTGGAGAACAAAGGAATTGTAAAAGGAAAGGGTTTATTAGCTACCTTGGAAAGGTAATGTGAAGGAAGCTATAGAAGGAGATAAATGTCCAGGCTGTGCTATGTGCAGTTGTATGAGTAATGATGATAAAGTAAATGTTCCACTGAGTCAGGAGCATGACAACAAAGGGAAACTGTAACAGACTTACATCACTGCTCCTTTGTCCACCACTGCCTGGTCATTGCAGCACCACCTCAACCACCACTTGTGACCTACCAATGATGCCATAGAATTTATTCAATTCACTTGAATGGCACATTGGCACATCACCCATCTCAACCCACTGTTACACTTCCTTTTCATCATGGACTATTATATTTACATCACTGCTGCAATATATGTACTATATTGGACACTATGTCTCTCATCATGTATAGAAAACTCTGATGTACAGTAGAATTTCCAGTGCTTAATATCATCATCTCCCTTCCACATCATCTTCAGGACTTGAGACAAATCATGACAAGGGCATTGTCTGTATCATCCACAACATCCAAATGTCCCAAACATGGAGCAAACATGATAAAACATGAATTGTGAGCCACACAGCATCAACAATGTATGACCAGACTCCACATGGACTGCAGGTGAGCTGGGCAGGGAGTACAGGTCTGGTTTGCACAGACCTGGACTATATGTACCTGGATGTTACATGGACTTGACTCTACCCAGACACATGGCTGAGTGCAAAGTGCTGTGTCTTATGTACTGCATATGACATTTTCCCATATTTTACAACACACTTGCTCCTGCTACCATTTCTTTCCTCTGCTGCCCACTTTTCTGCTCCCTCCTGTTTCCTCCTTGCCTCCCCACTTACCTGTTCCCTCCTTGTCTTCTCTCCTCTTCTCCCACTCATTCCCTCCTCATTGCTCAGCACCTGCTCACTCACTCACTCCTCCTCCCTCCTCTTTCCTCCCTTGCCTGCTCACTTCTCTCACACATTCCCTCCTCACCTGCCCCTCTATTATTTAGCTGCCCTTCCATTACTTAACTGGATGGCTGACAGGGTGGCTGATGGGTGGATGGTCATTGTGCTAGGTGGCTGTCTGGGTGGCTAGCCATTTTGGCTGGTGGTTGACAAGGTAGCTGGTAATTTGGGTGTGTGGCTGACAGGGTGGCTGGTAATCTGGCTGTGTGGCTGACAGGTGGGACAGCATATGCACAATAGTTATAGTCATCATGTTTGTACAAACTATGGTAAACAACCATACATATGTTATCACACTTGTAGTGAGAGTAGTGAAAGAAGTAGTTGGTCATTTGGGTGGTGGTTGGCAAGGTGACTGACAGGGTGACTGACAGGGTGGCTGATAGGGTGGCTGATAGGGTGGCTGGTAATTTGGATGTGTGGCTGACAAGGTATGTGACATTATATGCACAATGGTTATAGTCATATCATGTATGTACAAACATTGGTAAACAACCATACATATGCACATATCACACTAGTAGTGACAGTAGTAGTGAAGAAAATGACTTGTAGAAGTTGTATTTGTATCATATTAGAGGAGAATATGGAGCACTTTACACTCCCCCCCACGTTCCCGGTGGAGTCCCGGTGGAGTCCCGGGAATTCCTGGGAATTCCCGGTGATGCGCACTAGGTGGACTCAACCTCCAAACCAACCCTAAACAAACAGAGGTGCTCGGGCGCTCCTTCAGTGACTGATCGAAGGCACACGAGGGTATCGAGGGGGATTGAGGTGATCAAGACAACCTAAAGCGACTGCTGCAAGTGGAGAGGCCTGCTGAACTGCACTAGACAGTTGGGAACACTGGGGAATGCTAAAAGAACGAAGGGGGCGCAAGATACTGAGAGGACGAGGGCAATAACGGCTAGACGAAGGTTGCAAGAAGGCTCGAGGGTGCAAAACTAGGCTCGACGCAATGAGGGGACTGCTGGGTAGGCTCGAGGGACGCAAGGGAAGCAAGGGGAACAGGCTTAGAACGAAACTCTGAGAGGGGAATGACTGGGGGAGCTATCATCTGGTCTCTGTGTTCTCTTTGTTGTCTTTTTGTGCTATACAGGGGATATCCTATATATAAGTGAAATGGGGGGAAGCGACGCAAAAGGGGGTGTGCCTGAAGCTAAAAATAACCTATGATCGAACTGGCAATGAAACTAATGATGTGGAGCAAGTGAAACATATGCTGTGCAAACCATGACAACACAATCCTGATGGAAACTGGGCTTCGTGCAACGTTCTAGACTGTGTCTGGGGTCTCTAGGGAGCTGAGGGACCAATAGGCGACGAATGGGGAGCTGCTGGTGATGGGACAAGGGTCAATCGAGGGCTTGGGAGTCTCAATGGCTTCGAATGGCTAAAGCGCCAAACGCGCTGGCACGCTCTTGGTCTGAGGAACACTACTTGATCTCTGGACAAGTTCTGAGATGCTGATCGAAGGTGGGGCTAGTGCTGCTAGGCTTGAACAAGTGGATCGAGGTTGCCAATCACTTTGAATGTGTTGCTGAGCTTCGTAGCTGCTTCGAACATGTCTTGTAATTGTTGCAAACAACACGTAGACTCGCTGGATGCTCATCACCAGGACTGAAACAAAGGCCCAAAATTTTTTTTTCGGCTCTAGAATGGCCAAAAAGGACCAGGACTGTCCTGGTCCATTCCTGGACATTCCCGCTGATTCCTCGGGACTCCTGAGGACTGCCCTTGCCAGGAAGCCCCAGGAGTCCTGAGGAATCCCGGTGGGGGTGTGGTTGGGGCACTGTTGCTTATATAGGTTTGTGTCACGTGTCACGGGATGGCGCGAAAACGCGTATTGTTGAATGTCATGTGACGCGACGCCTGGATCACCAACCATTGTTCGCCACCGCTGCCGTCACCGTCGACGCCACCACCACCACCACCACCGCTCGTTGCTCCCGGCTGCCACGTCACACGCCCGCCACCGCCACCTCGGACCATTAGCGCCATTGAACCACGCCCCACCTCGCAACCGCCGTGACCTCAACATCCTCAAGCCGCCCACCCAACCTCAGATGCCCCCCACTGACGACCAAGTTGAATCACCACCGGGGCCCAGACGAACCGTCTGGGCCACGTACATTCTTTTCTTTTCCTTTCATCCCTAATTAACTTTTTTTTTGTTTTTCAGTTGTTTGAGCTTCGACGAACCCACTCGCACTCGGCCCCTTCCCTTCCCACTCGCAACCGCAGCTGCAGCTGCGCCCGGCCGCCCACGCCCACCGCCCCACCGACATCGCCATCCCCAAGACACCTACACCGCGCCCAACACCTACACATCTCCACCGCCATCCCACCACCCCTCGCCAATCGCGAACCACGTACCACGTACCCAACGTCCCTGCGAGCCCTCAAACCGCCCCAATGCCCCTCGCTGCCCACCACGTCACGTCCATCCCTCGCCACCCGCCACGTCACCTACGTCCACCACTCACCTCGCCCACGCCCAATGCCCATCACCTCGCCCACGCCCAAACGCCCACGCCACTGTCCGCCACATCCCTTAACCCCCAGCTTTCCGCTTGCCACGCCGACGCCCGCCCATGCGACTGCCCGCCAAATCACCCATCCCCTCCGTGCATTACGCCCACGGTCCCATTTGCGCCCACCCCATTTACATCATCACGCCCAACCCCTTGTGCATCATGCCCACTCACACCCACTCCCCTTCACATTCCCCACTCCCCTTTGCATCGCGCCCACTCCCCTTTGCATTGCGCCCACTCCCCTTTGCATTGCGCCCACTCCCCTTTGCATCGCGCCCACTCCCCTTTGCATCGCGCCCACTCCCCTTCACATCATGCCCACTCCCCTTCATGTCATGCCACCATCATGCCCACTCACGCCCACTCCCCTTCACATCATGCCCACCCCCTTCGTGTCATGCCCACCACCTCGCACATCACGCCCACCACCTTGCACATCATGCCCACCACCTCGCACATCACGCCCACCACCTTGCACATCACACCCACCCCTTTGCATCACGCCCACTCCACGCCCAGTCCCTTTGCATCAAGCCCACCCCCTTTCACACCAACCCCACCCCTTTCTTGCATAAAGCTTATTCCCACCCCATCTCCTATCCTTTGTAATATGTAAATCATATTGTATAAGTCATTACAAGTGAATAATAAAGAAATATGTTAATTGTTATCAATTGCAGGATAATATGAATTAAAAAATCATTTCTATCTACCATGCTCACTCCTTGCACACTCTGCTCCTGCTCCCTCACTTTTCTTACCCTGAATAGTGTGGGCAGGCAGGTGAAAGGGGCACACTGTGTTAGAGTTCATTTTCCCTTTTGTCAATGGTCTATTTTGTCTACATCATTACTGTGCATATTCTATATTGGACACTATCTCCTTTTTATAGTTACCTTCACATATCCTTTCTCAGGTCACTACAGCTTCACTTCCTTGTATTGAGGGCATCATCCATAACACACTGGAGCTACATATATAGCTAGTATTCTAATTGGTTTTACCACTTCTCCCCAGCTGGACAGGAAAGGAAATGAGTGGTGCACTTGTTCCAAAATTCCAACAGGAACCATGGGAAATTAAGGTAGCCCTTTGTAGTGGTAAAATATCTTTGCATGGATAACTCACTTATTTTTGATGGAATGCCAAACTGGTCAAGACTGAGACATTATAAACATTATCCTTATCAGACCACCATCTATTTATACCAACCATATGATCATCTCAATGTTGAGATGTGACAATACATGTTTAAACAAATCATGGACAGTCCAGGAATTGTTCATGTGGAAAGAAGTTAAGAGATGTCTGACAGTATATGCATCTACACTCAAGAAGATAGAGAGGAGTGTGAACTTGGTGGGAAAAGAATGGTAGGAATGGGCTGTGGGAAATTGGTAGGAATGCAGGCAGGGCTGTGGTAAGAAAGACAGGGGCAGGACATGGTGAGAAGAACAGAAATATTTGTGTTAAAACATGGTAGGAAGGAGAGGTGGATAGGAACATGGTGAGGTTGGAGACTGGAGTGTGGGAACATGGTAAGAAAGATAGGGAAGTGGGAATATGGTGAGAATGCACACTGGGGTGTGAGGAATGCAGACAGGGGTGTGGAAATATGATGGGAATGCACACTGGGGTGTGGAAATATGGGTGGAAATATGGTGGAAATGCATGCTGGGGTGTGGGAATATGGGTGGGAATATGGTGGGAATGCACAGCAGAGTGTGGGAATATGGTGGTAATGCAGACTGGGTGAGACCATTGTGGGAATGCAGAGAAGGATGAAATTGTTGTTATCTGTATATAGGAGTTGTGGTATGGTTGAGTCCTGGTTGAGTCCTGGTGATGTTTTTTTTGAAATCACTTGGCTGACCAGGACTAACCAGGACTGTCCAGGAGTCCAGTGGAACAGGGGGGGAGTGTAAAGTGCTCATGGGAATGCATGATGGAATGTGGAAATATGGGTGGGAATATGGTGGGAATGCACACTGGGATGTGGGAATATGGGTGGGAATATGGTGGGAATGCATGCTGGAGTCTGGGAAATATGGTGGGAAAGCACACTGGGATGTGGGAATATGGGTGGGAATATGGTGGGAATGCACACTGGGGTGTGAGGAATGAAGACAGGGGTGTGGGAATATGGTGGGAATATGAGTGGGAATGCATGCTGGGGTGTGGGAATATGGGTGGGAATATGGTGGGAATATACACAGGGATGTGGGAATATGGGTGGAAATATGGTGAGAATGCATGCTGAGGTGTGGGAATATGGGTGGGAATATGGTGGGAATGCACACAGATGGGTGGGAATATGGTGGGAATGCATGCTGAGGTGTGGGAATATGGGTGGGAATATGGTGGGAATGCATGCTGGGGTGTGGGAATATGGGTGGGAATATGGGTGGGAATATGGTGGGAATGCACACTGGGATGTGGGAATATGGGTGGAAATATGGTGGGAATGCATGCTGAGGTGTGGGAATATGGGTGGGAATATGGTGGGAATGCATGCTGGGGTGTGGGAATATGGGTGGGAATATGGTGGGAATGCACAAAGGGGTGGGAAGGAATGTCCTGGTCAAGTCCTGGTGATGTTTTTTCAAAGTCACTTGGCTGACCAGGACTAACCAGGACTGTCCAGGAGTCCAGTGGAACACGGGGGGGAGTGTAAAGTGCTCGAGAATATGTACTATGCAGCTTGAAACTTATACAAATATATCAATCAAACATCAACAAACAATGCAAAACATGTTTCTTAATATTTGAAGTCTTTTTGGATTTTTTCATCGGAGTCTAATTGGACTGGGAGGGTAAAGTATTGGTATTTTCCTCCAATGTGCAACTCCGTAGTGGAACCCTGACCGTATTGGCACTGTCCCTAAGGGCGTCTCGAATAGGTGTGCAACAGCCATTGATCAACCTCTGGCATCCAATTGCTAAGCGCTAGGGTATTCACTAGTGACCGTGAGCCTGTTGCCGGAATGCGACCCTTTACGCTTGATGTAGCCATCCGGTTGTACTTGTTGATCAATGCAATAGTCCGTGAAGATTTCGTTGGCTAAATAGCTTTTTCCGTCGATTGGATACGGATGCAGCTAGCGGCTCTCGGTCGCGGTACTCAGAAGGCGGACCTGCCTATTATGGAAGTGGCAGTGCAGATTGTTGCATGCGGCGGTAAACTCCTGGTGCGGGACATCCATTAGTCAGTGCAGGCTTTTGGATAATTGGAAGTGTGTGCCGGTAGTTGTCAAGTGTGATGGCGCTCGCTGGTAATGCAGAAGGGTGCAGATTATACTGCGAGTGTGTGTGCGGTATTTGATATGCAAGGCCTGCAGATCTGCGCGGTATCAGATAATTAGTGTCGGGGTCAGTGCATGTGTATAATCCCAATGACGGTAGGACTACTCTTGCATAGCATGACGCATATACGTGACGAGGTCGCTACATGGTCACAGCGGGTGAATCAAAATCAATTTCTGCTGCAATTATACTAATGTGTCCACAGTGTTACAGTTCTCTTTTCGTTTCATCTCCGTGTCTCAGTAGGCCGTTTCATATCCATCATTACTGCGCAATGTACAGCTTGGACGCTATCTCCTTTCGTAGTTACTTTCACATTTCCTTTCTCAAGTAGCTACAGCCTCATTCCCTTTTACGGTTTCCTTGTTCTCCAAACGTATATAAACCCCCATGTATCTTAGAGTAACCTCAGTTCCAACTTAGACGAGTTTTGCTCTCAACCTTGCTCGAACTCAAACACTCTTCTTCTTCATCATTCTCAAGACCTTCGTCATCGTTTGACTTAGTGTCTAGATTCATTGTCCAGTGATTGGGAGCGGACCGAGACTCTGCTTGTCACTGTTGACTTAGAACGAACCACGACGAGGGCATCGTCCGTAACACAAGTTGGAACTCAGGAACCGCTCAGTGCTTTGTCACTAGCCAGACACCATTGAGACCCGAACTTCCCAGATCAGACCGCCAAACGACTCCGTTCGTTATAGGCAAAAGTACTACCTTGGACGAAGGGAAGTCTATCCTTCCACAACAAACAAAGGGTGGTACTACGTTTCAACCACTAAGAAGAAGAACCAGCGAGTCCCAGAAAGTTTCTTCGAAGGAGAATACAGAGAAGGAAACCCTGACGAAGAATTACCAGCAGAAACTTGGATTAATTGGCATAACGAAGAAAACAATTCAGATAGCCGATTATTCTTCCCACCAAACAAAGAACCAGAACTCACTTGGTGGCACGAATTTCGAGATACTGAGGATCTAACTGACGGAGTCTTCTCCGCACTCAAGGAATCTACTCTTGCCAAGTGGAATGAATACAAAGAACAACAGCAGATCGAACTGGATTTAGATTTTGACAACGAACCGAAACAAGGAGAAAGCTCGAGACAAGCAACAGGACCGAAACAGGAACCTGAAACTGAAATGAAAAAGGATATGGCAGACAAAAAGGAAACATCTCCGAAAGGGATAAAGGGAATCTCCATTGAGAAATTCAAAGGACAACAATCCAAAGCAAAACATTTCATCTATGCATTCGATGACACCTTTGATCTAGATGAGGAACAATTTACCACTGCCAAAAAGAAGATCAAATACGTCTTCCTACACTTAGGAGAGGAATTAGACGATTGGAAATCCAATATCCGAGAAGAATTGGACGAAACAACTACAGATAAAGGAAAGAAGAAGGAAGAAGGAACAACGCTCTCCTGGGATAGCTACAGCAGTTTCAAAAGCGATTCTTAGCTGATTGGGGCGAATCAGACACCGCAGCCAGGACCCTGAATGATCTAGACAAAGTAAAAGTGGGAGGAGATATTGATATCCCCACTTATATTCAGAAGTTCCGATTGCTCATTCAGTCAACCGGAATCACAGGGTTCATGGTGCAGCGAATCTATTTTTGTAAAGGACTCCCAGCATCAGTCACAGCAAAAATCATCGAAAACCCTGCAGTTATCAACATGGAAACAGCCTATGATGCTGCGGAGCGATTACACAATGCGTGGGAGACCCTGAAACTGATGAACCGATCCTCTGGATCAGGAAACACGGAGAGACGTTTCAAATTTAACCGAAACTCAAGAAACTCAGCATCAGGATCAAAAGGAGTCAATGCCATAACTACTGGACGTCTTTCAGATGCCCAAAAGGAGGAATATCGGAAAACCGGCAAGTGTTTTCGATGCGGAACTCAGGGGCACATATCCAGAGATTGCCCAAACAAAGGGAATGTCCAGACGACGCCCAACAAATCACCTCCTCCTCAGAATCGCACCATTAGAACTATTGAGGAAACGACCTCAGAAGAATCAACTGCCCAACGCATTAGGGCGCTATTGAAAGCACTCCCAGATGAGGAGCGCGAGAATACCCTCCAAGAACTTGAAACAGAGGGTTTTTAAGAAGGAGACGCCAGAAAGCGGTTGACGCCTCCCATAAAGTTGAACAGTTAGCACTTGATTCTGTAATCGTACAATCCAATAATGATAAACGGATTTCAATCACTGTGCAAACGAACGATAAACCCGCTGAAATATCCGCTAATAAGCTCCAACCTATCAAAGCGACAGGAAAGACAGGGGGTTTTGTGAGTGAGTTAAAGTTTTCCCGTCAATGCCAGTTCCGGAAGCACACTGCGCGAATGTAGAATGCGAGCAAATGCGGACGAATGCGAGCGTAAGCGGATGAATGCGAACGTATGCGAGCGTAAGCGGACGAATGTGAATGTATGCAAGTGTAAGCGGACGAATGTGAACGTATGCGAGCGTAAGCAGACAAATGCGAACATATGCGAGTGGACCAATCAACAACATGCTCGGATTACGTGAAAGGATGCTAAAGGAAAGGGCGGCTACTCAATAACAGGCAGCAGTTACGTGATGATAACCGTTTTGCAGGACAGCGGAAGTGGTAAAGCGAAGGCCGGTGGTGCGGACAGACGATGTCGGGGGCGGATAGCGCGGGCGGATAGCAAACGTCGGATGCTGATAATAACGACGAGCAGCCAAAGTCTTTCCGCAAGGCGGGCTCAACAACGACTGTAACAACACAAAGAGGAAACTCACAAGTGAAAGAGAGGCCAAAGGCGAAGCAAATGCAAAGAGGAAACTTGAATGGATGGGATATGCTGATTTCTACTACGATACTTTATGGTTTATATACATTTTACTATACTACCAATGCGAGTGAACTCCGTGTTGAACGATCTTCACCCCAAATACCCCTAAGTATAGCCTTCAACACGGCTATCACTGGTTTGACCCTTAGAGGGTATTTCTATTTCTTTTATTTCTTTTATTTACGTATATTAGATACAAAGTCTTTTACACAAACATGTACATACACTAAAAGTGTATATAAGACCAGTAGATATCCAATATACGTTCAGTTGCTCTTTCTTGCTTTCCAGCATGTGAGTATCTCCACTCTATGAGTGCAAGACCTGGAGAGGTCTCTGGTCACTGTCTCTGACAGTGATACAATACTCAAAACACCTGGAGAGGTGTCTGGTCACTGTCTATGACAGTGATACAATACTCTTGTTATCACGGACGTATGACTCTATGTCTGACGGACATATGAGCTCATCGTTCATGACAGTGACGACCACTGAGACCAACTATGTCTGACGGACATATGATTGCTGCTCAACAGGTTATGGGCCCCGGTAAGCCCGTCATTGTTGCCAACGATGACAAAACATGTCTCAAGGACGTGATCAACGACGACGAAAAATTTTCATATTTTTAATTAAAAACTTTATGAAACAAAGACGCTAACATAATATGTTTCATAGATAAGAATATCATATACTATGTCGTCCTCCAAGACCTCCACTGGCATTGACTCTATCAATGTTTTCACCGGCATCGACTATCGGGTCTGGGCAGAAAGGATGAAGTCCTACCTTCTTCACATAGGATCATGGTCTATCATAAATCTATCATTTCCTAAACCATCCCCTCCCGCCGATTCAGCTGGCGCTGCAGCAGCAACAGAATACAGAAAAGAACTCCGGGAATGGCAAAAATTTAATGATTCTGGTCTAGGAGCTTTACGTCTCAAAGTCTCTGATTCCATCAGGCGACATATAGCTTCTGACGATCAACTACTTTCGGCATGGAACACGTTGGCTACTAGTTATAAAAAGACTACACCAGCACTCATATTTGACCGTTTTCAGAAAACGGTTAAATTCCAACTCTCAGGGAAAGATCCTGTACCTGAGATCGAAAGACTTGGATTATATTTCGCACAGCTCACAGAGGACAAAGTTGAAATCCCCGATTTCATGCAGGCCCTTATTCTTGCAGCCGCTCTTCCCAAAGAATGGACTGCCGTTTCTACAGCCATGTTCCAGTTATATGGAACAGATAAATTCACCTTCGAGACTATCTCCGATTCCATCATTGGAGAGTACCGTAGGAGTTATGCCATGAAACAACAATACAATTCTAGGGACAAAGCAAATAAAATCAGCGAGTAAAGAGGAAGGAAAAAGATGCGACATGGAACCATCAGAAAAGGGATGACAAAAATCAGCGTCAGGGTTCTGACGAATCCAAAGATCAAAGACCTCGCCCTCGCAAGGGTTTCAGAGGCAAGGGAAAGAAATGCGCCCAAGAAGCAGACGTTCCTCCTGAGTCTGATCAGGAGCATAATGTTGAATGATCTTCACCCCAAATACCCCTAAGTATAGCCTTCAACACGGCTATCACCGGTTTGACCCTTAGAGGGTATTTCTATTTCTTTTATTTCTTTTATTTACGTATATTAGATACAAAGTCTTTTACACAAATATGTACATACACTAAAAGTGTATATAAGACCAGTAGATATCCAATATACGTTCAGTTGCTCTTTCTTGCCTATCAGCATGTGAGTATCTCCTCTCTATGAGAGTAAGACCTGGAGAGGTCTCTGGTCACTGTCTCTGACAGTGATAGAATACTCAAAACACCTGAAGAGGTGTCTGGTCACTGTCTATGACAGTGATACAATACTTTTGTCATCACGGACGTATGACTCTATGTCTGACGGACATACGAGCTCATCGTTCATGACAGTGACGACCACTGAGACAAACTATGTCTGACGGACATATGATTGCTGCTCAACAGGTTATGGCCCCGGTAAGCCCGTCATTGTTGCCAACGATGACAAAACATGTCTCAAGGACATGATCAACGACGACGAAAAATTTTCATATTTTTCATTTAAAATTTATGAAACAAAGACGCTAACATAATACGTTTCATAGATAAGAATATCATACACTATGTCGTCCTCCAAGACCTCCACTGGCATCGATTCTATCAATGTTTTCACTGGCATTGACTATCGCGTCTGGGCAGAAAGGATGAAGTCCTACCTTCTTCACATAGGATCATGGTCTATCATCAATCTATCATTTCCTAAACCATCCCCTCCTGCCGATTCAGCTGGCGCTGCAGCAGCAACAGAATATAGAAAAGAACTCCGTGAATGGCAAAAATTTAACGACTCTGGTCTAGGAGCCTTACGTCTCAAAGTCTCTGATTCCATCAGGCGACATATAGCTTCTGACAATCAATTGCTTTCGGCATGGAACACGTTGGCTACTAGCTATAAAAAGACTACACCAGCGCTCATATTTGACCGTTTTCAGAAAACGGTTAAATTCCAACTCTCAGGGAAAGATCCTGTACCTGAGATGAAAGACTTGATCATATTTCGCACAGCTCACAGAGGACAAAGTCGAAATGCCCGATTTTATGCAGGCCCTTATTCTTGCAGCAGCTCTTCCCAAAGAATGGACTGCCGTTTCTACAGCCATGTTCCAGTTATATGGAACGGATAAATTCACCTTCGAGACAATCTCCGATTCCATCATCGGAGAATACCGGAGGAGTTATGCTATGAAACAACAATACAATTCTAGGGAAAAGCAAATAAAATCAGCGGAGTAAAGAGGAAGGAAAAAGATGCAACGTGGAACCATCAGAAAAAGGATGACGAAAATCAGCGTCAGGGTTCTGGCGAATCCAAAGAACAAAGACCTCGCCCTCGCAAGGGTTTCAGAGGCAAGGGAAAGAAACGTGCCCAAGAAGCAGACGTTCCTCCTGAGTCTGATCAGGAGCATAACGCCGTCGAGATCGTATCTCCGGCTCTTTCAATTGCGGCACGAAACGTACAAAACCGCATGCTCCCACCAGCTGCCCGATTCACGGGTCAGTCACAAACCCGAAAGGGTGTATGGGACAAGTCTAATAAGACCAGGTCGCTCGCAGAACGCATTGGCGCTATACCAACGACAGAAACTTTAAAAATACTAGATACCGTCACAAAAGATGAAATATCTTTTGAACCACCTCATAAACGAAAAAGATCTGAAATAGATCTTGATTACTCAACTGTGGGAAATCCACAAGACGTTTTGGAAGAAACATTGTTTGAGGATGGTGACAAAGATTACAACATCCCAATGGATCCGCTCTTTGATGACGATGCTATAAGCCTCAGTGACGAGTTAAGTCATTCATTTGACAATAGAGAAACTACTAAATGCTTTTCACAGCGACATGGTAGTGTAAATGTATATAATGAAAATATACATTATTTTTCTCATTGCAATAATTGTGTGAAATGTAAAGAAAATGAGTCGTCATGGATTCTTGACTCAGGAGCATCATTGCATTTTACACATAATCAAAATGACTTCTTATATTATCGACAATTGATCGATAAAAGGTTTGTACAAACCGCTGCTAAAGGAAAAACTTTACAGATACTAGGCGTAGGAGCCGTTATGATCAAAATAACTGTTAATGGAAAAGCAGATATAAAATTGATCAGGCCAGTCTTTTATATTCCCGACATGGATACGAGATTACTCTCCATGGGAACTTTCCTAAATCAAGGGTATTCCCTTTCAGGAAACAAAGATCATATCGATCTTATTAAAGAATCATCAATTATAAGATTCTCACCACATGAAAAAGGACAAACCATATATTGGTTAGATTCCGAAATTCATAATGAATCAATAAACGTTGTGACACGAAAACCTGATTTTCATATATGGCATAAACGATTGGGACATCACAAGATGAAGTAATCCGAAAAGGAAAAATTCATTTAGACGGATTCCCAAATATTCCAGTTCCAAAACGGAAACAAATATGTTCAGGATGCGCAAAAGGAAAAATGCGAAGTAAATCATTTCCAGAATCACAAAGTAGAGCATCGTCTCCTTTTGATTTAATACATTCAGATCTCAAAGAAATCTCAATGATATCATATCACAAATATAAATATTTCGTGACATTTATTGATGATTTCTCTGGACATCTATGGATTGGTTTATTAAAAAAGAAATCCGATACGGAATCTCGCTAAAACAATTTGTTGCATTGATAAAAAACAAATATGGAATATTGCCAAAGAAATGGCGGTTTGACGGAGGAAGTGAATTCACTAAAAGTGAAAAATATCTCAAAGATCTCGGTATTGAGATCCAGAAATCACTTCCATATACGTCACAACAAAATGGCAGAGCTGAACGAATGAATCGAACTATTTGGGAAAAGTCACAATCCCTCAGATTTGATGCCTGCTTACCACAATCATGGTGGGAATTTGCGCTTGAACACGCAGTATACCTATATAATAGGACTCCCATAGCTCGTAATAAATGGCAGACACCATATTTTCTTATTGAAAAGAAAAAACCGAATGTATCAGATTTACGAGTATTTGATGCCAAGCTTATGTATATATTCCTGCTGAATGCAGACAAAATAAGCTTGAAGCCAGATCTAAGATGATGATCTTTCTGGGATATAAAAATGGAATGAAAGGATATAAATTTATGAATCCCGAAAATAATACCATTTTTATGGAACAACTGGAGTTTTTGACGAAACAAAATTTCCAAAATGTCGAAATTCTGATCTAATTCCCACATTCCTCAATCCAGAGGAAGAGTTTGAGGATCTCATGCCAGAAATACCTCATGAATCGTCTAACGAACACAATACATCAGATGAAGAAGATTCATCAAAGTCAGAAAGCGATAGCAACTCGTCTGATGAATCTAGTATATCTCCCAAAGGAAAGGGATCTGATAGTTCAGATGACGATTCAGGAAGTGATGATTCAGATAATTCAGGAAGTAATTCCGGAAGTGACGATTCAGATGATCAAAGAGAAATTGAAGAAGATTTATTTGCTCCTTCAAGACCTTCATCTCCAGGTCCATCGAGACCAACTAGAAATAGACGACCAGTTAATCGACCAGATAACGTCTATGGAGATAAAGATCCAGTTGAAATCGAAAAATTGATAGAAGAACGAAATTAAATCGTTTCACAATTAATGAATTTTATCATATGCAATTCCTATCAACGATACAGCAAATACAGCTGTACCTGAACATCATCACGAAATATTTCGCTTACCAATCAGCGAACAAAAAGATTGGATAAACGCTGAAAAGAAAGAATGGGATATGCTCATTAAAAGAGGCGTAATAATAAATCTACAACATCTCCCTGAAGGTCGAAAGGCCATAGGTTGCAGATGGGTTTATGTCCAAAAAGACGATGGACGTAAAAAAAGCTCGTCTAGTTGCCCAAGGTTTTCCCAAATAGATGGCATTGATTACGATGAAATATTCTCACCAGTTGTAAGATATGAGACATGTCGTCTCATACTTGCACTTGCAGCACTAGAAAACTATATGTGTCATTTCTAGATGTGACTGCTGCATTTTTATATGGAAAACTGGACGAAGAAATATATATGAAACAACCACCAGGTTTTATAAATAAAGATAAAAAGACATGGTATATAAATTATATCGTGCACTTTATGGATTAAAACAAGCTTCTTTAGCTTGGTGGAAATCAATTAGACGAATCAATGGAAAAATGGGCTTTATAAGAATACATTCGGATGCGGTGTATTTGTTTTTAAACAAGGATCCAACATTGTCATAGCAATAATATATGTTGATGACTCAATGTTCTTGGGATCTAACAAATCATAACATTGCGTAAAAAGCAAGAATTTATGAATAGATGGGAATCTAGAGATTTAGGAGATCTCATCGATGGTCAAACAAAAAACTTTTATCATTCCAAATAAAGAAACAAGGAGATAAAATACCATCGATCAAAAACCCTATTTGCATAAAGTAATCCAAAGATTAGGAATGAGTGATGCTACGCATATGAACACTCCGCTTCCAACTGGATATGAACCAATGACAAATGATCAACCACTAGATCATAAGATTAGATCACAATATCAATCAGTCATTGGATCATTACTATATTTAATGATCGAACAAGACCAGATATATGTTTTGCTGTGATAAAAATGTCTCAATTTTCAGCAAATCCATCATCAGATCATTTAAAATATGCAATAGGAATGGCTAGATATCTAGCAAAAACTGCAGATCTCTTCATTAAATATGACAGATCATTAAGATCTGGCCTAATGAGCTATACTGACTCAGATTGGGCTTCAGATAAAAATGATCGACATTCCACATCTGGATTCTTTACTCTTTATCAGGAGGAGTAGTATCTTGGACGTCCAGAAAACAGAAAACAGTGGCACTATCGTCACAGAAGCTGAATACATGGCTTTATCTGACTGTGCTAGAGAAAACAAATGGATTAGATCAATACTAAGTGAAATCCATTTTCCTATAACAATTGCGCCTATCTATGGTGATAATATGGATCTCTATTCATTGCAAATAACCCTGTTACTGAAAACGTTCAAAACACATTGATATTAATATCATTTTATACGAAAACTCATAAAAAAGAAAGAGATAGAACTACGATTCATTCCAGGATCTGAAAATCCTGCTGATATTCTGACTAAAAATCTTGGTCGAATATTATTTGAAAAATTCACACCAATGTTAGGTTTATCAGAATCATTAAATTGATTACTGATGGCCCTGGAGTAGGGCCCTAAACTGCTTCATTTTACTGCGATAAAGAGACCAGCCTATCACTGTAGAGATTACTCCAGCTGATTAAAGAACGTCGAACAACTTTATCATTATGGGTAAAAATAGGAAACCCCGCAGTAAAAAACAAAAACCTATTCTGACAATAGGAGGGCACTCTAATGTCGGACACAAATGCGAGCGGTCGTCTCGCTGCCACTTTGAGGAACCCCCACCTCCACACCTAAAAACCCCAGCCGCAAATCACATACACTCCGGCTGTTGCCATATGGATGGACCAAGCCCTTCAAGGGTGAGATCCTTGGAAATTTCCTCCTAAAGCTTTTTGGCTTGGCAATTAAAGGAAAGATGGAGACGTGAGGGAATCTCTGGCCACATTTCTTTCGAAGATTTTTGAAAGAATATATGCACCTCTTCTTGCAGGCTTGTGAGAAGATCTTTACTAATCAGTACATGACTGTACAGATTATGGGGGGTGTTGAACGATCTTCACCCCAAATACCCTAAGTATAGCCTTCAACACGGCTATCACCGGTTTGACCCTTAGAGGGTATTTCTATTTCTTTTATTTCTTTTATTTACGTATATTAGATACAAAGTCTTTTACACAAACATGTACATACACTAAAAGTGTATATAAGACCAGTAGATATCCAATATACGTTCAGTTGCTCTTTCTTGCTTTCCAGCATGTGAGTATCTCCACTCTATGAGTGCAAGACCTGGAGAGGTCTCTGGTCACTGTCTCTGACAGTGATACAATACTCAAAACACCTGGAGAGGTGTCTGGTCACTGTCTATGACAGTGATACAAACTCTTGTTATCACGGACGTATGACTCTATGTCTGACGGACATATGAGCTCATCGTTCATGACAGTGACGACCACTGAGACCAACTATGTCTGACGGACATATGATTGCTGCTCAACACTCCGAAACTCTGAAACTTTCCCTGTGTACGCGCGGCTCCTTGCTGTCCCAATCCATGCTTTGAAAGGCGTCGTCTGATGTGGCTTTGTATACGAGTATTTTCATAGTATTTTCCTCCAATGCGCAACTCCGTAGTGGAACCCTGACCATATTGGCGCTGTCCCTAAGGGCGTCTCAAATAGGTGTGCAACGGCCGTTGATCGACCTCCGGCGTCCAATTGCTAAGCGCTAGGGTATTCACTATTGACCGTGAACCTGTTGCCGGAATGCGACCCTTTTCGCTTGATGTAGCCGTCCGGTTGTACTCGGTGATTGACGCAATAGTCCGTGAAGATTTCGTTGGCTAAATAGCTTTTTCCGTCGATTGTATACGGATGCGGCTAGCAGCTCTCGATCGCGGTACTCGGAAGGCGGACCTGCCTATTATGGAAGTGGCAGTGCAGATTGTCGCGTGCGGTGGTAAACTCCCAATGCGGAACGTCCGTTAGTCAGCGCAGGCTTTGGGATAATCGGATGTGCGCGCCGGTAGTTGTCAAGCACGATGGCGCTCGGCTGCAGGTTTGTGTGCATTTTGCGATATGCGAGGCCTGCGGATCTGCGCAGTATCAGATAATTAGTGTCGGGGTCAGTGCATGTGTATAATCCCAATGACGGTAGGACTACTCTCGCATAGCATGATGCATATACGTGACGAGATCGCTACACGGTCACAGCGGGACACCGCTCATCACCGCCCTCATTGATTGTGGAGCAGAAGGAAACTTCATTGACGAACGCATATCCAAAGATTGGCCAAAAGAAAAATTAAAACAACCAAATTAAAGTCAAGAACACCGACGGAACTATTAACCAAAATGGCATGATCACGCATCGAACTCATCTTACCTATTCTATCAATGGAAAACCATATGATAATTGGTTATGGATCACAAACTTAGGAGATCAAGAAATCATCTTCGGAATACCATGGCTGGAAAAGCATAACCCAACTATTGATTGGCGAAAGAAAAACCCTCCAAATAGATGATGATTCAAAAGACGACAAACCTATTTGGCGCATGGCGCTGGATACTCAACAATGGGGAGAAGACGAATACTGGATAAGAGTAAAAACATCGGCATCACAAGCGTTTGAACACCAAGCAAAATGCAACGAAAAGCTGACTGTCTTACCATCCGAATACCTTCCTGGCAGTCTACCTTTGAGAAAAAAGCATCGGAGCATTTCCCATCATCACGTCCATGGGACCATGCAATTGAACTCAAAGCTGGATTTATGCCAAAAGTTAGTAAAATTTATCCACTATCACTAAAAGAACAGTCAACACTCGATGAATGGATTAAGGAGCAATTAGATAAAGGATATATTCGACCATCCAAATCGCCACAGGCATCACCATTTTTCTTTGTTTCAAAGAAAGAAGCGGCGCCCTTAGACCTTGCCAGGACTATCATTACCTTAATGAATGGACGATCAAAAACGCCTATCCATTACCCCTAGTCTCAGACCTAATGACAAAATTAGAAGGTGCAAACTATTTCACTAAACTTGATTTGCGCTGGGGTTATAACAACGTTCGAATTAAAGAAGGCAATGAATGGAAAGCTGCCTTCATTACGAATCATGGTTTATATGAACCGACAGTAATGTTCTTTGGCCTATGCAATTCGCCCTCAACGTTTCAGACTATGATGAACGAATATTTCCAGGATATGATTAACGAAGGATGGCTCATCATCTATATGGACGATATTTTGATTTGTGGGAAAACAAAAGAAGAAATACAGAGATGAACCAAACGAGTCCTGAAGCGTTTACAGGAGAAGGATCTATTTTTGAAACTGGAAAAATGCAAGTTTTGCATTCAGGAGGTCGAATTCTTGGGCATGGTCATTATGCCTGGTCATATTCAGATGGATCTGGTCAAATTTGCTGGTATCAGAGACTGGCCAGTCCCCACAACGGTCAAACAAGTTAGATCTTTTCTCGGATTCGGAAATTTCTACAGACGATTCATCGGCAACTTTGCTGCTATAGCAAAACCATTAACAGACTTGACAAAGAAAGGGTTGATCTTCAATTGGACATCTGATTGTCAAATGGCTTTCGACGCATTAAAAAACAAGTTTTCATCTATGCCAGTCCTATGCATGCCAGATCCCACAAGACCATTTATCATACAAACGGACGCCTCCAATAAGGCCACTGGAGCAGTGTTGAAACAAGCTGATGCCTCCGGATCCCTTCACCCTTGCGGCTTCATATCACACGCCTTAACCACAATGGAGCAGAATTACCAAATCTATGACCGAGAACTGCTGGCTATCATTAAAGGATTACAAGCATGGCGACATTTGCTGCACGGATCACCGCATCCCATCATAGTCCATTGCGATCACAAAAACCTTTCGTTCTATAGGACTCCGCAATGATTAACACCTCGACAAGCTCGATGGTCCATGATGCTATCGGAATTTGATCTGAAAATTGAGCACGTACCAGGAACAAAAATGTTTGAAGCAGACGCATTATCCCGTCGTCCAGATCATATGAAAGATGATGATACTCCGGACAATGTTATCATGTTACCCAGCAACAAGTTTATTTGCCTCATCGCTACAGATCTAGCTCAGAAGATTCGAGAAGCCACGTCGCTTGATAGCTTTGGAAAAACCATTATTGAAGTCATAGAAACGCAACGCGCCCCACCTATTAAATCTAAATTACAGGATTGGGCGTTTGTTGACGGAATCGTCCGATACATTGACAGGGCTTATATCCCTGATCTTGGAACACTCCGCACCAGTATTATCAAAACGGTTCATGAATCACCTACTTCCGGACACCCTGGACGCCTGAAAACGCTAGAATTGTTACAAAGAGATTACTGGTGGCCAGGAATGTATAAACACGTCAAGGAATGGATCACGGGATGCGCCACATGTCAGCAAATGAAGGTGAACACTCACCCCAACACCCCAGCCCTCCTACCAATCGGATCAAAGGTGACTCGACCATTTCAGCAAGTGACTTTGGATTTTATTACTGATCTTCCCATTTCCGATGGATTTGACTCGATTTTGGTCACGGTGGACCATGGTCTTACGAAGGGGGTAATTCTTACTCCTTGCAAGAACACCATCGATGCACTAGGAACGGCAGACCCTTACATTTCCAAAATATTCAAGCGCTTTGGTCTACCAGACATACTTATTTCAGATCGAGGACCACAGTTCTCAGCCAAAGTCTTCCAAGAAATCAGAAAACCATTAGGAATCGATCATAGGATGAGCACCGCGTACCATCCACAAACCGATGGAGAAACGGAAAGAGTTAATCAGGAACTAGAAGTATATCTTCGAATATTTTGTGCAAACGAAGCCCATACTGGTGGCAGGAATGTATAAACACGTCAAGGAATGGATCACGGATGCGCCACATGTCAGCAAATGAAGGTGAACACTCACCCAACACCCCAGCCCTCCTACCCACTACCTACTGCGGCGCAGAAAATGACGACACCAGCAGCAGAAGAACGACTACAGATGTTACGAAAAGCTAGGGAAGAGGCGCTTGCGGCGCATGAACTAGCCAGACAAATGGTGGCCAGACGAAGTAGAGACAAGTCAATCAAATTGCAAATAGGAGACAAAGTTTGGCTTGAAAACAGAAATCTTAATATTCCATACCAGTCCAGAAAGCTAGCGCCAAAACGAGAAGGACCCTTCCCCGTTGAGCAAGTTTTGGGACCAGTGACGTATAAGCTTAAACTGTTAGGACTAATCCCACACACAACCACAAGCCTCAAGAGAAGAATAGAATTGAGACGAAACTGTATGACACAGTAGAGTAGAATACTGGGTGAGAGTAAACTATCTAGAGTCTTAGAGACTCCTACCTACGACGCACCACCTTATATACCCCAACCATGGTCTGTGCGCAGCAGCCTCATGCCCCTAGGGCTATGTGCGCGCAGCAACGAAACCATGGCGACTATCTACGCCTTCCCGCGATGCCCATGTCCCCATCCGGTCCTTATTGTCTTCTTATCAGCACAGCCCCTGGCTGACTAACCGCTGACCTAACCGATGGGCACCTTAGCATAGGGGTTGGCACCTACGAGTCCTGTATACCTATGCGTCCATAGGGCCCCAGAGAAAATAGATAAAAATATGGAAAAAATAGCCAAAAAGTCGTAAAGTTGTAACATGACCCCCCCCTTAAGACTTCACGTCCTGGGAAGTCACTGTGAGGATATCGCTTTAGGGATTCTTGCACGGTCCCTTGCAAATGCCTTGTCCATATCCGGTTCATCATAGATCAATTTGCGGTCACCTTTCCACCGCTGCCAGTTCCTTTTAAGTTTTTCAAGGTATTCCCTTTCAAAACTTGCCGTTTTCCTCATCCAAACAAATGTTTGGGCACCTGCACCTGGGTGTGATTCTGCCATTGTCGGTAGTCCATGTCGCGTACGTTAACCAATCGACACGGAGCACTGGGATTTGCCTTGTGAAATTTCTGAACCTCCTTTTTAGCATTGTCAAGGTTCTCTGCTGGTTCCCAAGTGGATTCCTCTACAGGGATATTCTTCCACTTGACAAGGTACTCTAAGCGTCCTCCGCCACGTCTGCTGACTCGGCTGTCCATGACTTCTTCGACCTCATATTCATCGTCCTGAGATTCTTCCACCATTTGTAACTCTTTGCGTTGAGCTACCTTATCCTTTTGAGTGGGAAAAACAGGTTCCTTATACGGTTTGAGGTGAATCTCGTTGAACACATTATACACCTTCCATGAAGCCGGGATTTTCAACTGGTACGCAGATGCGCCGACCTTTTTTACAATTTCCAAGGGACCGACAAACTTGCCATCAAGCTTTTTTGTAGCGCAAATAGTAGGCAAGTTTTCTGTGCTGAGATAAACCTTGTCGCCAGGTTTGTATTCTCGTGCTGGTGCCTTATTCTCATCGTACCGCTTTTTCATGATTTCAGCGGTTTTATTCAGCGCCTCTGTTGCCTTGGCATGCACGTCCTCAACCTGCTTGGCAAGTTCCTCAACTGCTACGACCGTAGGTGTGTGAAGTGGATTTAAGCCCTTGTTGGGATTGCGTCCGTTATTCATGAAGAATGGCGAATATCCTGTTGATGCATGTATCCGATCATTGTGGCAGAACTGTGCCACAGCTAGCCAATCACTCCAGTTGTCTTGACGGTGATTTACAAACATAGTCAGGAACTCCTTGACTTCCTGATTGACTCTTTCCGTTTGTCCATCTGTCTGTGGGTGATACGCAGTAGAACAGTTCGCCTTGATACCCAATATTCCATATAAGTCATCCATGAACTTTGAAACGAACTGAGGTCCTCGATCACTGATGACTTTTCGGGGAATTCCATGCTCTCGAAATACATTATCTCAGAACAAGACTGCCACGCCTTGTGATGTGATGGTTGACGTTGTCGGGAGGAAATAGGCCTTTTTAGTGAATCAGTCCACCACCACCATGACCATGTCGTTGCCCTTTGATTCCGGTAAAGGTCCAATTAAGTCGACGGACACGATTTCCCATGGCTCTGAAGGAATCTCATTCGGGTGAAGTGGTGCCGCCCTAGCCTGCCGATCCGGTTTAGCGCGTTGACAAGTTTCACATCCAGGGATGTATTTTTCAATGTCTTTTCGCATGTTTGGCCACCAGTAGTCTTGCGTTATTAATTCCAATGTCTTGACAACCCCAGAATGTCCCCAGGAATGAATCAGTCCGATCAACTCCCCTCATAGTCGGTTGTTGGAAGGTATATAGATTCGGCCCTTCCATTGCACCAGCCCTTTATTAACAGCGTAGTCCGGATCTCCCTTTTCCAATCCTTCGCGCACTTGAGATTCCCATTGCCATTTTGGAATTTTCGCCACATCTTTTAACAATTCATCAACAGCCCAGTCGTCGTCTAGAAGCCGTACAAACAGGTGTTCTTTCAGGAGAATGACGCCTTCATTATCATTTTGCCCTCGTGCATGTCCTGCTCGCCTGGATAACAAGTCTGCCTTTGAATTGGACTTTCCTGATCGATGTTTAATGATGAAGTTATATTCTTGCAGATCCGTAACCCATCGTGCTTGCCTTCGGTTTAGATTCTGCGACTTTCGAAAGTACGTCAAATTTTGATGATCCGTCAGGACTTCCACTATTTCCTTAGCACCCTTGAGGTAATGAGACCATTCATAAAATGCATGCATCACCGCTAGCATTTCCTTGTCATAGATCTCATAATTCCGTTCTGCATCATTGAGAGCCTTGGAAATAAAAGCCACCGGCCTCCATTGCTGGTCCTTTCCTTGCTGGGACAAAATTCCGCCAATTGCAAAATCTGAGGTGTCCACTTCGACTCAAAATTGTCCCTCGTCATCAGGAATTTTGAGGACTACCTCCCTCGCCACAAGGTCTTTCAGTCCCTGAAAGGCCATAGATTGGAGTTCCGTCCATAACCAGTCCACTTTTCCGGTTAATTTAGTCAGTGGTTTGGCCACCTGAGCAAATCCTTGCACAAAACGTCGGTAAAAATTAATAAATCCCAGAAATTGCTGTAGTTCCTTTTTACATGTTGGCTCTGGCCAGGACGTAATCGCGTCAACCTTGCCTTTTTCCATACGAATTGAATCTGTACTAATGACCAATCCTAGGAAGTCGATCTGTGGTTGGTCAAACCAACATTTTTCCGGTTTCAGGGAAAGTTTATGATTTTCCAACTTTGCCAAGATGCGGTTGATGTGGCCCGTGTGTTCCTTCTGAGATTTCGAGAAAACCAGAATATCATCCATGTAAATGACGACCCATCCTTCAGCAATTTCCTGTCGGAATATGTCGTTCATCATGGTTTGAAACGTTGCCGGTGAATTGGTTAATCCAAAGAACATGACCAGTGGTTCAAACAATCCGTGATTGGTCCGGAAGGCCGCTTTCCATTCGTGCCTTCCTTAATTCGGACGTTGTTGTAACCCCATCGAATGTCCATTTTGGAGAAGACCCTGGCTTGTGACAATTTGTCCACTAATTCCCCAATAAGTGGTAAGGGATATCGGTTTTTAATTGTCATCTCATTCAACCATCAGTAATCTTGCACCAGTCGCAATTTTCCATCTTTCTTTTTGACGAAAAAGATGGTGATGCCATTGGGGATTTACTAGGTTGAATGCGTCCCGATTCCAAGTTCTCCTTAAGGAATTCATCCAATTGCGCTTGTTTGTCTCTATTTAGTGGATATATTTTACAGTCCACTGCTTTTGCCACAGGCACTAGCTCAATCGCGTGATCCCAAGGGCGTCGTGGTGGCAACTCATCAAACGTCTCTTTCTCAAAAACCTTGCGATGCCCTAAATAATGTTTTGGCACCACCTCCTCCAATGAACGTTTTGTTGCCGCTTTTGCCTCCTTTGCCGCTATATCTGTAGCTACGGATCGAGTTTTCAACTCTGGTTCCCCGATGTGTACTGCTAAGAGTTTTTCACCTTCCTCTAGTGGTTCCATAGGATCCACCTCGTCTTCCGGATTTTTCACATAGGAACAGTCCCAACATGTTCCTGGACACCTAGTGAATCGCACTTCTTGCTTTTTCCAATCCATTACCGGGTTGTGATGTTGCAGCCAATCGTGCCCCAAGAAGATGTCGGTTTTTCCTAGTCCAGCCACTCCGCACTCAATGATTTCCTCGTGACTTCCTATTCGTAGTTTGAACTGGACCATATATTCCAAACTCCCTAATGCATTTCTGGTTCCGTCTGCATTATACACTGGCATGGGTCTAAGGAGTTTCCGCTTGTTAAGTTTGTGCCGTTCCACAAACTCTGTACTGACGCATGACCCTGTACAACCCGAGTCTACCAACGCAATAATATTAATTTGCGCCCCCATGTCCATTGTCGTGATAGTTCCTTTTAGATTCATTTCCTGTCGTCCTGTAGCTTTGACGACACTCTGCCGTAACCGTGTTAGATTCCATAATGCCTCCGCTTCTGATTGTTGGTTCAACTCATTGACCAAACTTTCAGTTGCTTCATTGAGTCATTTATTATGAACCCATTCCTTTAGACACCGCACCGCAGTGTCTTTGTCCTGTTGCCAAATTTGCCTTAGTACCCATGCAGGGGACCAAGTCGGAATTCTAGGTTTTACGCTCACACTCAAGTTTCAGATTTGGTGGACATGTGAAGAGCATTCATATAGCAAGTCTGGTATACTAATACATGAGTCCTTGTCCTGAATCGAAACTCTATCAGCCAGCAGCGCGGAGCGCTTGCCTACTGGCTGTGCCAAAACCCTTCTCTTTGCCGTACTCTTTCCACTGCTCCTCGTGAGCTCTTCCACTTTTAACTCTCGAATACGGCCCTTTCCTTTCTCCTTCCTGTTGAACCGTTTTGGTTCGGGACAATCCCTGGCAAAGTGTCCCTCTTTGCCACAATTGAAGCATGCCCCTGTGCGTCGTTTGCCTTTATCCACATCCATTGCATTTGGATCCCTGCTGGATGTCGACATAGTGGGCATACTATGTTGTATCGGGGCCTTGTTTTCTTTGGCCACCGGTGTTTCTTTGTACTCATTACGGCTTTTCTTTTTGCTGTATGCCTCTTTCGCCCTGCAATATACCCGTGCCAATTGCACCGCTCGATCCTGAATCGTTTTCAGGGACGCATCATCCGCTAAGTTCCCATGCCTGATTAATTCCGCACCCAGGGCAGGATTGATCCTATTCAGGAAGTGATCCTTGAGCACATTTTCGCCCCATCCAACCAATGGTGACAGCGCGTTGAACTTGATGATATAATCCTCTATTGGAGTGTTTCGTTGCTCCAATTTCATCAAATCATCTGTCGCATGCTGTTTGGTTTCTGTGGACATGAAAAACTCGTGCATTTCCGTTTTGAACGCTGCCCAAGTTGTCCATGGATATTTGTTTGTGTTAGGCGGTCGTGTCCATTGCAGTGGTTGATCTTCGGGCTGTTATGGAGCTCGATGTCCGTTATTCACTTCTGTCCATGTTAGATCTAATGGATAGCGTGTGGGTGCACGCGCGTGTTTTCCTTCGTATTCCTCATCTGCCTTTTGGATTTCCTGGAGTTTGACTCCAGCCCATTCCCCAGCACGATTGCCCTTTCCTTTCCTGGTATGATATAAACAAATGACAATGCGCCTCCGGACCGTTGTTTCCTGCGCCAGCATGAAATAGACCTCCATCGTGCGCAGCCAATTGTCCACCTGACTTGGATCACCCTCAAAGTGATCAGGCATCTCGGCTTTTGTCAATGGAGCCGGTAAGGGTCGAGGATGTGTGCGTTGCCATTCTTCCAGCACATTAGTAAGGAGTTGCCCGAAGCCGTTGACCGTTGCCATCCTAGATTCCTCTATATTGTCGATCTGCTGTTGCCTTTCGGCTACGTCATCCTGGTTCGTCCCGGTCAAGGGGATTTGTGGCGGTAAAGGATGTGGCATGACTTGTGTATATCCGATCAGGAAATCCCTAAGTCCTATGGCCATCTGAACCGTCCATTGAAAGGCGCCGACGTGGTAGCAGCCATATCCTTTGAGGATCCAGTCTTCCATTTGAGTCCAGGCATTGAGACCTTGAGACACTCGCTCCACATGGATACATCCTTCGCGTCCATATGTTTTTTCGTGCTCTCACGTTTGCTTGTAACTCCCTCATTCGCCAATCAAACTGATAGATCTCCTGGATCTGCGGATAAGCTGGCCATTCGAAACTGTTCCAGTACTGTTTATTAAACATGACCAAATAACAGAATCCCGGAATGTCCAGGTGCAAAATTTCATTGCTTGATTGTGCTACTGGATACGGATAAGGGTGTTCTACTTTGTTTGCTACAGTCCGACACCCAATGATCAATTTCCCGCCGCTTTTGTGCTTGGTCCAAGTTACTGGTCCCGCCTCTATCATCCAGTCCTCTGCCGTTGTCACCGGTCCGTCATGCCAGTTCCAATCTCCGCCGCGGGTATGCATGATTGCGTTGAATTCCGCTTTCTTGGCTTTGATTGCCTTGGCATATGTGGGGACCTTTGGTGGAACCGGAGGTGGCGTTGATTGTTTCGAGGTCCTAGGTGGCGTAGATCCAGTGATCAGATATAGAACTGGGTTAGGCTTGCTGACATGTACAGGGACGCTGGATAATTCCACGTCTCCTCCTTCACACTTGATGTACAAGGTTGAACCTGTGTACGATCGGGCCTTCTTCTTTTTCTTGTTACGGCAAAAGAAGCCTTTTCCTCCCCATCGGGCTCGCTTATTGTAAGTGCCCCTTGCAACCATCTCGTCGATGCTGCCCCAGTCCCAGATGTCATCGCCGTCCTTGATTTGAATCATGAACTCCTCTAGCACGTGAAATCGGTCCCACTGGCAGTTATCCTGGAGGCTGAAGCAAGCGAACGGATTTCGGAGCTCGGTATTCCAGGAAGCGATCTCGGTAATGGTAGGCCAAGCTGGCCAATGATATAGATTGTAATACTCTGGCTTGAACAGGTACATGTAGCAGTACCCCGGTTTGCGCCAATGATAATTTGGGCGGTCTTCATTTGTTGGGACCCCTGGCAGTATGACCCGTTCCTGGTTCTCAACCCAGTGATTGGTGTACTCCTTCTTGGTTCGGATTCCCCAATCGGCTAAGTGTAAATCCATGAAGTCTTCCCATTCTGGGAGCATGACTCCATCGTTATCTGGTCCAGTGTGTTCGGCCAATGAATTGGGTTCCGTAGCCGGAGATGTACTTGATGGCAATTTCCTCCATTTGTACATGTAAGGTGCATACCGCGTCATTCGGCCCAAGTGTTTGACCTTAATGTTGCCATTTGAGGCATGCATTAACTTGTTCCGCTCTTTAGCCATCAAGACCAAACCGTCGTGTTTCAGGGTGAACACGTTAAACCCTTGGAGAAGCAGTAGCACGTTGGACGGCGAATCGAACACCGCCTCCCTAACGTCTGGTTGATCCACTAGCTGCTCAAGCACCTGCTCAAGCACTCGGCAATCTGCCTCCAACTCCCGTTCCATCTGTTGGAACCTCTTTTGTTTTCTAAGCGCCTCGCGCTTTTCTTGCATGAGGATTTCCCATGCCTCTTCCTGCTCTCAGAAGGCCACCTCCTCGAGCACCTGTCTTTCATAAGCTGCCCTGCGCAGCCTGAGCTTTTCTAAACGGCGCTGCTCTTTGCACCAAAAATACCATGCGCGGACATGTGCATCGCTTTGTCGGTAGTCGACCGGCTTGGCCGACTCGGTTCGTTGTTGGGGCAAAGGGCACCCCGCCACCCATTCTAGATCAAAAACCTTTCCGATCTCCATCAAGGACATAGCTGCCCTTGGCAATACGTAGTTGAACGCTAGTTCCATAACTTCGGATCCCAGATCCAAGATTGTTCCAAAAGGTAATAAGACGTCCCAAGTAGGGAGATGTCGCCTCTTCTTCAGTAACCGTACTTCCGAATACAGTCACTCTTCGTTGCGGTCAATAACGCACCCGCACACGATTCTTCGATTTATTTCCACCAACTGACCAAAAGGGGTGGTGCCTGGCTCTTCACTCTAATGTCCTCGTGCTCAGATCAAAAGATCCGATACGTAATTGGTATTTAGAGACTGTGTGCCTTGATACATGTCACCAATAGATTGTCTTCACCGGTTCCAACGGCTTTTCCGCAGTCCTAGTGTAGTTACCCGGGGCGACCCTGCCTGGTCCACA
This sequence comes from Amanita pallidorosea, assembly GCA_023014475.1. NCBI lineage: Eukaryota > Fungi > Basidiomycota > Agaricomycetes > Agaricales > Amanitaceae > Amanita > Amanita pallidorosea. The sequence goes on from JAEBUS010000040.1 coordinate 53,479, forward strand.
ACCCAGCGATGCGACTACTCTCATCTAGAACTGTTTGGTTGACAGAATGGTCCCTGAGTCAGTCGTGACCCAGTTGTTGACTATGTCGAGTCGAGGCTGAGGACGGTCTCGTGGTGCAACGAGCGCCCTGTCAGACGAATAATATTTTTGTAGGATCGCTTCGACGCTGTGAGCAACAACAAGCAAGGCGTGCTCGGCGCTGTGTCAAACGACAAAGGGTGTGGTTGTAAAGACTCTAGATTATGTTAGGACTAATCCCACACACAACCACAAGCCTCAAGAGAAGAATAGAATTGAGACGAAACTGTATGACACAGTAGAGTAGAATACTGGGTGAGAGTAAACTATCTAGAGTCTTAGAGACTCCTACCTACGACGCACCACCTTATATACCCCAACCATGGTCTGTGCGCAGCAGCCTCATGCCCCTAGGGCTATGCGTGTGCAGCAACGAAACCATGGCGACTATCTACGCCTTCCCGCGATGCCCGTGTCCCCATCCGGTCCTTATTGTCTTCTTATCAGCACAGCCCCTGGCTGACTAACCGCTGACTTAACCGATGGGCGCCTTAGCATAGGGGTTGGCACCTACGAGTCCTGTATACCTATGTGTCCATAGGGCCCCAGAGAAAATAGATAAAAATATGGAAAAAATAGCCAAAAAGTCGTAAAGTCGTAACATAAACTTCCGAAACAATGGCGCATTCATCCAGTCTTTCACACGTCACTCCTTATGCCATATAGGGAGACTGAAACACATGGACCAAATTACACAGCCCCACCTCCTGATCTCGTAAATGGACAAGAAGAGTTTGAAGTCGAAGCGGTTCTTGTGCACCGAAAGCGTGGAGCAGGATATCAGTATTTGGTTAAATGGAAAAACTATGGTCCGAATGATAACTCCTGGGAACCTGAATGCAATCTAGGCAACGCTGCGGATATTCTACAAGCATATAAACAGAGAAGACAACTGTAAAACAACTATGTCTCATTACCGTAACCGCCGAATCCTTAAACAAAACATCCGATACACGAAGAAATATTGTTCTACTCGAGGACGATATTCCCCGAAACTCTATGAAAAATTCCAAGGATGAATCATTACATTCCCTATATATTGCCCCTCAACCTCTCCATTAGGATTACCACGATTAACAAAAATTATCCGAACTCAGGCAGCTCGACAGATAGCACCTAGAGTCTCGAGACTAACCGCCGGACATTTAACACACCCACAGGGACATGTGGAATTCCCATTCAACGCTCGTCTTCACTATCTTCCAAAATATATGGATCTTACATTTGATCCAGAAGAATTACCATACTACCCGGACGCCAGATCACCATACCTTCCATCGCCTAACAGACCTTTAAATCACACATATAATGTGTACACCGAGGCAGCCCTTCGTCGAGAGGATCCTATTACCTACGCTTTCATTCAGAGTCTGAAGCGCGCTGGCAAAGAAATTGAAATTTATCGATGGATTAACGACCGACATGTTCCAAATGCAATCGCCAACTTCAACAATGCATTGGAGAGTCTAGATTTCCTAGATGCGTTTGACGATGCAAACGGACCTACCATACCCAATTCACCCAATCAGATCACCTTGTCCCGCAATTCCTCAGACATAAATCTTGAACATGGGAACAAGGTTTCCACCGTTACCAGGAATGAATTAAGTGAATCAGAAGAATCTGATGAAGAACTCGAATACGTTCCCACCATCAGAGCGCCCACGTCATCTTACCAATTTTTGGAAGAAGAGCTCCTGACTGTCAATTATGATGACAAAGTGTTCAATTGAACATAAAAGGACGCTTCAGAGTGCATCGGATTCCCCAACCTATCTGTCATAACCATGCCCGCTTTCTTCACCACCATTGCCTACCTCGTCACCTTCGCCTTTGCCCTCCTGGTCACAGCATGTGGCCATTGTTACGTCAAACCCGCTGCCGTCCTCTCGCCTTTCCTCACCGCTCACGACCTCCCCCTCGAGGTCTTTGTCAACACCACCATCACCATCGACGACTTCGAATTTGCTGATCTCCCCAAACTTCATGAACACCCGGCAGAACTCGCTGACACCGTAACTGTCCCCATTATACCCACTCCGCCAATTGTCACCTGTCCTCGCAACGCCATGCTCGACAAAGTCAGCGATAACCTAGCCACCCTGGTCACCTATTTTAATTTATTCTCCGAGCCACTAGATTTCATCACCGCCCTCACTCTTACCACCGACCCGCATACCCTCACTTACGAGGAACGAGATGCAATGCTTGCTCAAGCCAAGCAATTACAACGAGCAATCCAGAGTCTACAGTGGCAAGTAGAGACTGCTGACAAGGACGTCGGCAATATTATCAGCTGGCTGGAGTCTAGACAGGATCATGGCTGGACGAATTCATGGTAGAAGTCGGTGACTTCTCGCATACGAAGGGGGTAATGTTACAGTTCTCTTTTCGTTTCGTCTCCGTGTCTCAGTAGGCCGTTTCATATCCATCATTACTGCGCAATGTACAGCTTGGACGCTATCTCCTTTTGTAGTTACTTTCACATTTCCTTTCTCAAGTAGCTACAGCCTCATTCCCTTTTACGGTTTCCTTGTTCTCCAAACATATATAACCCCCATGTATCTTAGAGTAACCTCAGTTCCAACTTAGATGAGTTTTGCTCTCAACCTCGCTCGAACTCAAACGCTCTTCTTCTTCATCGTTCTCAAGACCTTCGTCATCGTTTGACTTAGCGTCTAGATTCGTTGTCCAGTGATTGGGAGTGGACCGAGACTCTGCTTGTCACTGTTGACTTAGAACAAACCACGATGAGGGCATTGTCCGTAACACGCAGTATGGTAAAAGAATGTTGCCGCTTATTTTTGGCGCTGTGAGCATATCTATGAAATCGTCCCTGGCCAAGTGGTATGGGTTATCTCCTTCTCCAACTATGTAGACTTCCGGCTTGAACTTGTGTGGTTTGGTAGTGCTACCTGGCAGTGGAAGGGCGGTGGTGCTGGATGGTGGTGGGGAAATGGTGGTATTAACAATTGTCATATTAGGTGGTAGTGAGTTATTGGTTTTGATCTTCGGCATTTGTACAATGTTTGGTTCCTCAATATTGACACGTTGGGCGGTTGGTGGACTGCAGGTGTCTTGTCTCCGTGGCAGCGATTCATCGACTATTAAAAACCCATTTTGGCTGTTCCTTGCCTCATCCGCGGCTTTGTGATAAGGACCATAGAAGCGCCCGTCTTGGGGCATGTGACCGTGATATCCTGATGTCCGTTTGGGTAGTTGTGGGTGATGGCGGAGAAAAGTGTAAAGAAGGGGCAGCTGAGCAAGACTTTGTATGGCGCGTCTTCGACAATATGGGCTTGAATATGTACAGTAAGGCCGGCTACTGTCATCGTCAGATTTTCCATGATGCCGAGGGTCATGTTAGTTGTGCTGTTGGCGGTCTCCATCATGATCTTTCTTGCTGCCAAGCAGCCGGCTCCCGTTCGCTCCCACTTGTCTTTTCAGATGACGATGATTTCTGACCCGTTGTCGATGACGCATTCACATGGTACCTTGCCTCCAAGGGTTGCGTTGATGGCTCAGAGGCTTTGAATTGGCTTAGTAGTGGCCAGTAGAATGTCGGTGGGATCCTCAACATTGTTGTTTTCCTTGTGTTCGGCTGCCAATACCTCGTTGCTGGACACGGAGTCCATGCGTTTGGCGGTAACCAGTTGACGTAAATCTTTCTGGATGGCTGGGGATAGTGCAACGATGTCCTTGGCAGGCAGGGTCACGGGCAGACTTAGTAAGTGGTCGAGGATCCTTTTTGATGCTGTTGGATCATTGATCAGTGACTGAAACTTATACATTGGTGCGTCTTTTTCCTTGCCCTTCAACAACGGGGTGGCGGATGGAAATGGCTGGGAGGTCTGTTTGGATCTTGGAATTGCCGTAGTGGGTGTTTTGCATTGCTCGGCTGCATAAGCATCGGCTGTATCGGCTACTTCCAGGAGGTTAGCTGATGCAACATGCTCCTGAGGTGTGTTTGGCTGTTTATTGTCTTTGTGCCATCTGTCCACACATTCTTTGAAGGTCCAACTGTGGTCTCGGAAGGGGAACCTGCCAGGGTCGTTGCCGTTTGGCAACTGGATTCATCTGTTGATGATTTGTATCTTCCCACCCTTTACATATTCTTCATGATTGCAGCACCAATAGACTCGGTGGTCCGTGGCTCCGCAGAAGATGCATCTGTTGAAGGGCAGCAGTCGATTGTACTGTTGTTGTTGGGCGGCAGATGGGGTGGATGTATTTGTTTGGTTGTTGGGAGGCGTTGGCGTGGGGGAAGCGGAGGTGTGTGGTGTTGTTGCGGCTAAGAGGGCGATGGCTGGTCGGGAGCTGATTACAAATTGTGCGGCATTGTTCATGTCTTTGAGGTTGTAACCATCATCAGGGTGGTTATCTGGGCATTTGATTGTGAGCCGGGTAGTGATATCAGGTCTGACCTCATTTGGGAATGCTGACATATACATAATGCTTGCTTCCTGTTTCGTCATGTGGCGCTTTGAGACGAGATAATTTGCCGTAGCCGCAAATTCTCAGTGATATTCCGCTAGGATGTGGTAATGCCAGTGATCTGGTATTTATTGGTAATTGATCGGAGGGCTGCAATAGTGTGTCAGCGGTCGGGCAGAGCCTCTGGGTATACCTCCCGGATTGCCGTTTTGTATGCTTCCCACAATTGATCTATCCCAAGCGCATTCTTTGCGGCCGTCCACGTTTCCGAAGACTTTTCATCAGTGTAGTATATTGCCCATTTGATGTACTTGGCATCGCCGGAGCATTGGCGGTCTTTGCATATCATTTCAACATCCTCAAGGTAGCGCTTGAGTCCGCTAGCTGTGCCTTGAAAGCATGGCGCCTCCTTGCTAGACCTGATCGGCATACGGAGGTTTCCAGTTTGGTTTGCGTCGGCCATTGGTATCTTATCAAAAATTTGTGTGGGTGGTTGTGATGGCGGTGGAGGGAGTACTAGCTTCGGTGATGGCGAGCACGTGGGAGATCTTGTCAAAGGTGGAAGGGGCGATAAGGCAATTTGCGATCCTGTTGCTCCAAAATTGGCAAGTAGGTGGTCATGTTCCGCTTTCAGAGTTGAGGTGCCGAATGGAGAGGATGAATGTATTTTGAGGAGGGAGTGTAGATTGAAGTAGGACAACGAGTCAGCGGTTGTTTCATCTCGTAAGGGAAGGGGAAAAGTTCCAGGTAGTAGCCGTCCGTCTTCATCTGTGGAGCTGTCGGATGCATGCGGCTGTGGTGGAATGTGTTCCGGTTCAGGCTCAGGTGGTGGTGGCGGTGTCAGAGGTTTCTGTGTTGCCCAGAAAGGTGTTGCACGGAAAGGTTGGGACAGCGTTGACGGTCCTGCTTGTGGCTCAGAGGTTTTCTGTTGGCGCTTTGGTCCTAGCTGGGCAGCAAACTTCTCTGTAGCTTTCTGAGCTGTGGAACGAGGTGGAATGACTTATTGATGACCAAAGAGCCCCTTGCGGTGGGCTCCAGGTGAAACAGTAAGGTGAAGGCCGATGTGGAAATGGCATTCGGCCAAAGGGGCTTGGATGGTCAATTGGAAGTCACTCGGAACAAGAGACAGCGCTGAAACGGTGAGAGGAAAATGAGCGGAATGGTGGAGTGTCACCGAGCGATAAATAGAAAGGGAGTGGTAGTATTGGGGTCTAGAAAGCTACTTCCTACTGCAACTACATGTGTACTTTATACTTTCTACCATGAGGCTTACCTGCGGCGATGTTTCTCCTCTGAGTCTGTTGGTCCATGTGTGTCCATGCCTCATGCTTGTCGAATATTTGCTGAACCGACCATTTCGTCCCTTGTGCTGCATGTCCAATGCGCTTCGGTGTGAAGGTTTGTTGCTTCAGTGATGTCCGACGTGGCTATGTGTCGGTTTCTCAGTCCACTCCAGCATTGGTCCCAACGTAGCCGTAACTGGCACATTACACCGGATAGTGAGGTTGCGATCGACGGCATTCATCTGCAATTTGCAGAGCTTGAAATTCCTACAATGGTGAGTCTTGATCTGCCCAGCAGTGAGGAATTGCTGATTTGACAATACCTGGTCCACAGGTTGAATGCAGTTGTCATGAAGGCACACATGAAACCATGGGTCAGATTGAGGTTCTGATCCTCCATGGTTAGCTGTGCACGTGAGTCCACAAGCCTGTGCTGGGGGCACACAGCCTCTGACCATTGCATGACCTGCATCAAATCTTCTAGTGTCATTGCCTCGGCCTGCCACCTCCTTGTAGCCTCAGCCACACATTTATTTTTCAAAGACTTGAGGGTGTCCTGGATGACAGGGGCACGTGCAGGGTTTCCACACATAGTTTGCGTGACTGGGTCATAGTGGTATTCACTCGCATACCATCTACTGTCCCTGTGGTCACCAGTAAGCAGCGCTGCACTGCCTAGACAATCATCGCCACTCACACTTCATTCCAGTAGTCCACAAAGGCAGCATGAATGGACTCAGCTGTGCTGTAGCTGCGCCCCTCTGTGATGCACTTCTGTGACAAGAACATTTCCAGTGCATCCACAGAGTAGATGTTGGGCAGGCCATCAAATCCCTTCTCAAGAAGGTCTGTACTGACACTGTCTGACAGGTCTGCATTTGGCCTTATCCTCCTTTGCTCAGCCACACACTGGGCAAGGAACTCCCTTCCATGGGTGATCTGGCCCTGGTAGGCATCACGAGTGCGTGAGGACTTGCAGAAGTCCTTCCAATTTTGGGCACTAGCCCCCTTGAGTGCTGTGATGCTCAGGCCAGTGTTGACATTGCTGGCCCCAGCCTTGTCAGTGGATTGGGCAACCTTCCGAGGGCATCGAGGTGGCCACTTGGATCCCTGCGAGGATGGTGGTTTCCAAGTCCTTGCCATGCCCAGGTGGGATTGTGGTCGTGGTTGTCTCACCACAAGTGATCTCCTTTCTCTTTGCCATGACCCCTGGATCTGCCTGTTCTGCTCAGCGCGTCTGAAGTTGTCACCATGTTTCTACACCCAGTAGTACAATACTGAATAAATTATCATTTAATCAAGTGCCATCAGATCAACTACTTCCACCCCATCCACCAAAGCTTTGCACTGGATGCTGGTGTGACATGCATGCCCCTCCTGTTCATGAGTCTGTTGCTGCTGCAACTGCTGCCCCCGTTGCCACTTGCAACTGGGTGTGGGCACGCTATCATATGCATTGACCATGGATGGCAGCACGTGCCTTACAAGTGGCTCAGGCAGCCACTGGCACTGATATGATGCCCCCCGCCGTGCCATGGAGTGTGCATCTTGTGCCACCACTGTTGAGGTCACAGACAGCAGCACCTGATGTAGCGCATGTGTAGTGGCCTGGACTTGGAGAGAGAGATTACTTTATGTAGATCTACTTGTTAGTCTCTGGCTGCTCACGGTTACATGTCTGGTTTGGCGTATTACAATGATGTATGTGATTAAGTTAGGTACTGATAATTTTCGCTTGTAGCGTGTTCCCGCGTTCTCGCCCGTTCGTCTTGCCCGGGGGGACTGGTAGGGGCATGTGGGTCAGTGGGCATGGCCTGGCTTGCCTTATATACCTTCAGGTGTGCACAACCATCTGCTCAATGGTATGTGATATGCGCATGTGACATGTGACATAATTCTTATCGGACTATTGTAATGGATTAAGTTATGTACATTATCTATAGAAATAGTTTCTACATGTATGTGATATATTCCTATTCAGACTCCGATTAGTCCGATTTGGACTCCGATACAATTGTTGGACTGGGATCGGAGTCAAATCGGAGTGGAATAGAATTTTACTCGGCCATACATTCTATTAATGACTTTTTTCATCGGATCAGTCTGATCGGCACTCTGATAAGAACTTCCGCGGAATCTCGATTTGGAAATGGGGGGGGACAGTTAAAGAGACTCAATATGCGTTCATGCTATCGCGAGAGAAGTCCTTACTTGCTCCAAGGACATATATTGCATCTGAACCCCGTCACTATGATCTGGCGATATCTTAGGAGTCCACATATGCTTGCCACATCTGCACGATCCAAGTTGCACTCGCACGCTAGCCAAGTCTGTTACGACTTTAACGGATTTTCTGGCGATATTCCTATATTTTTATCTATTTTTCTTCCTGGGGCTCTAATGGACGCATAGGTATTACAGACTTGTAAGGCGCAACCCCTATGTTTTCAGGCCCCATCGGTTTAGGTCAGCGGTTAGTCAGCCAGAGGCTGTGCCCGATAAGAAGACAATAAGGGAAAAAACCGGATGGGGACGGCATCCGGTAAGGTATAGATAGTCGCCATGGTATTCGTTTGCTGCGCGCCATAGCCCTGGGGCATGGGCTGCTGCGCAGACATGAGCTGGGGATATTATAGGTGGTGCGTTGTAGGTAGGAGTCTCTAAGACTTCTAGATAGTTTGCTCTCACCCAGCTTACTTATCTACTGTGTTCAATAAAACCTCTTTTCTTTCTCGTCTCAACAGAGGCTTTGGGTGTAGGTGGGATTTAGTCCTAACATAATCTAGAGTCTTTACTACCACAAAACCTTTCGGTCCGTCTGACACAGCGACCGGAGTCACTGTCTTGCTCGCTGTCGCTCACAGCGTCGGAGCGATTCCATAAAACCTTAGTTGCGTACTGACAGGGCGCTCGTACACGACGAAGGACCGTCCTCAGCCTGATCCGACAGTACAACAACGTCGGTACGACTGACTGCGGGAAACGCTTCTACACAAAGGTTCTGACGAGAGTAACGGCGTACGCTGGTTGTGGACCAGGCAGGGTCGGCCCGGCAGTAACTATCAGGACTTTTCGGAAAGCACAAGGACCGTGCGAAAGCAATCATCAGTGGTGACCTGTATCAAGGGCATACAGTCTGAAGAACACCAATCAGTATCATGATACTAACCAATCTGAGCAACAGAGAATCTCGTTGAAGCGGCCGGGGCAGCACCGTCTTTTTGGTCTTATGGTGGAATAAAAAATCGAACACTCGAGGCGGTGATGCGTTATTGGACGATCGGGCAGTGACTGTATTCGGAAGTACAGTTACAGAAGAAGAGCGACATCTCCCTACTTGGGACGTTCTTAATCGTTTTTTGGAAGCAAATCTTGGACCGGGATCTGAACTAATGGAACTTTCGTTAACTACGTTTTGCCAAGGGCAATCAATGTCCTTGATGGA
>JAEBUS010000040.1:65202-335921 GCA_023014475.1 Amanita pallidorosea
AGCAGCCGGATGCCATCCATGGGCCCTGTGCCGGTCCTCGACTTGATGATCTTGATGATCACCGTACTTAGAGGTGGGGGATCACAAATAACGCCCCCATGTGTGGACATTGCAGACATGATATATGAGCCCTAGCCTGAGATCAATATCTAGTGTCACTTGGAAGGAGACTGGTCCTCATACCTGCAGCAGGCTGTGCAAAACTGCACCTGGCCATACATTCTTCTCAATTTTTTGATCGGAATTGCTTTCGATCTAGAATGGGCGCGGGGTGCCCTTTGCCCCAACAACGAACCGAGTCGGCCAAGCCGGTCGACTACGACAAAACGATGCGCACGTTCGCGCATGGTACTACTGGCGCAAGGAGCAGCGCCGTTTAGAAAAGCTCAGGCTGCGCAGGGCAGCTTACGAACGACAGGTGCTTGAGGAAGCGGCCTTCCGAGAGCAGGAGGAGGCATGGGAAATACTCATGCAAGAGAAGCGCGAGGCGCTGCGACAAAAGAAAAAGTTCCAGCAGATGGAACGAGAACTGGAGGCTGATCGCCGAGTGCTCGAGCAGGTGCTTGAGCAGCTTGTGGACCAACCGGATGTTAGGGAGGCGGTGTTTGACTCCCCCTCCAATATGCTATTACTTCTCCAAGGGTTTAACGTGTTCACCCTGAAACACGACGGTTTAGTTTTGACGGCCAAAGAGCGGAATAAGTTGATGCATGCCTCGAATGGCAACATCAAGGTCAAGCACTCGGGCCGCATGACGCGGTATGCCCCGTATATGTACGAATGGAGGAAAAGTCCATCAAGCTCGTGTCCGGCTACGGAACCTAATTCTCTGGAAAATCACACCGGCCTGGACAATGATGGAGTCATGCTTCCAGAATGGGAGGACTTCATGGACTTGCACCTAGCCGATTGGGGAATCAGGACAAAACAGGAATACACGGAGCATTGGGTGGAAAACCAGGAACGGGTCGTGTTGCCTGGGGTCCCAACGAATGAGGACCGCCCAAATTATCATTGGCGCAAGTCCGGGTATTGCTACATGTATCTGTTCAAGCCGGAGTACTACGACCTCTATCATTGGCCGGCCTGGCCCACAGTCACCGAAATCGCCTCATGGAACACCGAGCTCCGAAACCCATTCGCCCGGTTCAGTCTCCAAGATAACTGCCAAAGGGACCGATTTCATGTACTCGAAGAGTTCATGATTCGGATAGAGGACGGCGACGACATTTGGGACTGGGGTAGCATCGACGAGATGATTGCTAGGGGAACGTACAATAAGCGAGCCCGATGGGGAGGGAAGGGCTTCTTCTGCCGTAACAAGAAAAAGAAGAAGGCCCGTTCATACACTGGATCGACCCTATCCATCAAATGCGAGGGTGGAGACGCGGAGTTATCCAGCGTCCCTGTACGTGTCAGCAAGCCTAACCCAGTCTTGTATTTGATCACCGGATCTACCCCGCCCAGGACCTCAAAGCAGTCTACGCCACCTCCGGTTCCACCGAAGGTTCCCACATACGCCGAAGCAATCAAAGCCAAGAAGGCGGAGTTCAACGCGATCATGCGTACCCGCGGCGGCGATTGGAACTGGCATGATGGACCAGTTACAACGGCAGAGGACTGGATGATTGAGGCCGGACCCAGCAATTTGGATCAGGCGCAGAAACGACGAGAAATAGACCATTGGCGTCGGACAGTAGCCAATGAAGTAGAGCATGCGTATCCGTACCCTGTGGCTAGATATAGTAGTGAAATCTTACACCCGGACATCCCGGGATTCTGCTACTTGGTGATGTTTAAGAAGCAACACTGGAACAAGTTCGAATGGCCGGCATACCCGCAGATCCAAGAGATCTATCAGTTCGACCAGCGAATGAGAGATTTACAGGCAAATGTAAGAGCTCGAAAGACATATGGGCGCGAAGGATGCATCCATGTAGAACGTGTGTCTCAGGGTCTCAATGCCTGGACTCAAATGGAGGACTGGATTCTTAAAGGGTATGGTCGCTATCACATGGTGCCTTTCAATGGACAGTTCAGATGGCCATGGGACTTAGAGATTTCCTAATCGGATACACGCAAGTTATGCCGCACCCCTTGCCGCCGCAAATTCCTTTGACTGGAACAAACCAGGATACTGTAGCACAAAGGCAACAGGAGATCGATGATATCGAGGAGTCACGGATGGCAACAGTTAATGGATTTGGCCAACTCCTCACTAATGTCCTGGAAGAGTGGCAACGTACGCATCCGCGTCCAACACCAGCCCCATTAACAAAGGCGGAAATGCCGGATCATTTTGAGGGTGATCCTAGTCAAGTTGACAACTGGTTGCGCACTATGGAAGTGTATTTCACACTGGCACGGGAAACAACGGTCCGAAGGCGCATTGTGATCTGTTTATACCGAACCCGAAAAGGAAAGGGAAATCGCGCAGGAGAATGGGCCGGAGTAAAGCTCCAAGAAATCCAAAAGGCAGATGAGGAGTATGAAGGAAAGCATGCGCGTGCTCCGACAAGATATCCATCGGATCTTACATGGGCAGAGGTGAATAACGGACATCGAGCGCCTCTGCAACCTGAGGATCAGCCGCTACAATGGACGCGTCCACCCAATACAAATAAGTACCCATGGACAACCTGGGCGGCGTTCAAAACGGAAATGCATGAGTTTTTCATGTCTACGGAAACCAAGCAGCATGCGACGGATGACTTGATGAAATTGGAGCAACGAAACACCCCAATTGAAGATTACATCATCAAGTTCAACGCGCTATCACCATTGGTTGGATGGGGAGAAAATGCGCTCAAGGACCACTTCCTGAATAGAATTAATCCTGCCCTGGGGGCGGAATTGATCAGACATGGAAACCTAGCAGATGACGCATCTCTGAAAACGATCCAGGATCGGGCGGTGCAGTTAGCGCGGGTATATCGTAGGGCAAAGGAAGCATACGGCGAGAAGAAAAGCCGTAATGAGTACAAAGAAACACCGGTAGCCAAAGAAAGTAAGGCACCAATCCAACACAGCATGCCCACTATGTCGACATCCAGTAGGGATCCTAATGCAATGGATGTAGACAAAGCGAAACGACGCACAGGGGCATGCTTCAACTGTGGCAAAGAAGGACACTTTGCCAGGGACTGTCCGGAACCCAAACGGTTCAATAGGAAGGAAAAGGGAAAGGGCCGTATTCGGGAATTAAAGGTGGAAGAGCTCACTGAGGAGCAATGGAAAGGAGAAGGGTTTTGGCGACAGCCAGTAGGCAAGCGCTCCGCGCTGCTGGCTGATAGAGTTTCGATTCAGGACAAGGACTCATGTATTAGTATACCAGACCTGCTATATGAATGTTCTTCACATGTCCATCGAATCCGAAAACTTGAGTGTGAGCGTAAAACCTAGAATTCCAACTTGGTCACCTGCATGGGTACTAAGGCGGATTTGGCAACAGGACAAAGACACGGCAGTGCGGTGTCTGAAGGAATGGGTTCACAATAAACGACTTGACGAAGCAACTGAGAACTTGGTTAATGAATTAAACCAACAATCAGAAACAGAGGCGTTGTGGAACCTAATACGGTTAAGACAGAGTGTCGTTAAAGCTTCAGGACGACAAGAAATGAACTTAAAAGGAACTATCACGACCATGGACACGGGAGCGCAAATTAATATTGTTGCGCTAGTAGACTCGGGATGTACAGGGTCATGCGTTAGTACCGAGTTTGTGGAACAACACAAACTTAACAAACGAAAACTCCTTAGACCCATGCCAGTCTACAATGCAGATGGGACAAGAAATGCATTAGGCAGTCTGGAGTACATGGTCCAGTTCAAATTACGAATAGGAAGCCATGAAGAAGTCATCGAATGCGGGGTCGCAGGATTAGGGAAAACCGATATTTTCTTGGGGCACGATTGGCTGCAGCATCACAATCCGGTGATGGACTGGAAAAAGCAGGAAGTACGATTTACCAGATGCCCAGGAACATGTTGGGATCGTTCTCACGTTGAAAATCCAGAGGATGAGGTAGACCCAATGGAACCACTCGGGGAAAAACTCCTTGCAGTACACATAGGAGAACCGGAATTGAAAACTCGATCCGTAGCCACAGACATAGCGGCAAAGGAGGCAAAAGCGGCAACAAAACGTTCATTGGAAGAGGTGGTGCCAAAACATTATTTAGGGCATCGCAAGGTTTTTGAAAAAGAAACGTTTGATGAACTGCCACCGCGACGCCCTTGGGATCACGCGATTGAGCTAGTGCCTGGTTCAAAAGCAGTGGACTGCAAAATATATCCACTAAATAGGGACGAGCAAGTGCAATTAGATGAATTCCTTAAGGAGAACTTGGAGTCGGGACGTATTCAACCTAGTAAATCCCCGATGGCATCACCATTCTTTTTTGTCAAAAAGAAAGATGGAAAATTGCGACCAGTACAAGATTACAGACGGTTGAATGAGATGACAATTAAAAATCGGTATCCTTTACCACTTATTGGGGAATTAGTGGATAAATTGTCACAAGCCAAGGTCTTTTCAAAAATGGACATCCGATGGGGCTATAACAACGTCCGTATTAAGCAAGGCGATGAATGGAAAGCGGCTTTTCGAACTAATCGGGGATTATTCGAACCACTCGTTATGTTCTTTGGATTAACAAACTCGCCGGCAACGTTCCAGACAATGATGAATGACATCTTCAGGCAAGAAATCGCGGAAGGATGGGTCGTCATATATATGGATGACATTTTGGTGTTCTCAAAGTCACAGGAGGAACATACTAAACATGTAAATCGAATTTTGGCCAAATTAGAAAACCACAAACTATCCCTTAAACCGGAAAAGTGCTGGTTTGATCAACCGCAAATCGATTTCCTGGGTTTGGTTATTAGTACCGACTCCATTCGAATGGAAAAGGGCAAGGTCGAGGCAATTGCATCCTGGCCGGAACCGACCTGTAAAAAAGAGCTGCAACAATTCTTGGGTTTCATCAACTTTTACCGACGTTTTGTGCAAGGTTTCGCACAGGTGGCTAAGCCACTCACTAAGCTAACAGGCAAAGTTGACTGGTTGTGGACAGAAATTCAGTCTATGGCCTTCCAGGGACTGAAAGACCTTGTGGCGAGGGAGGTAGTCCTCAAAATTCCTGATGACGAGGGACAATTTCGAGTCGAAGTGGATGCCTCAGATTTTGCGATCGGTGGAATTTTGTCTCAACAAGGAAAGGACCAGCAATGGAGGCCGGTGGCGTTCATTTCTAAGGCCTTAAACGATGCAGAACGGAACTATGAGATCTACGATAAGGAAATGTTAGCGGTCATGCATGCATTCTATGAATGGTCCCATTATCTTAAAGGAGCAAAAGAAATTGTAGAGGTCTTAACGGATCATCAAAACCTTACATATTTCCGGAAGGCACAAAATCTGAACCGAAGACAGGCACGATGGGTCACAGATTTACAGGAATACAATTTTGTCATTAAACACCGTTCCGGAAAGTCCAACTCTAAGGCAGACTTGCTGTCTCGACGAGCCGGACATGCACGAGGGCAAAATGACAACGAAGGAGTTATCCTCCTTAAGGAACACCTGTTTGTACGACTTCTAGACGATGACCGGGCTGTTGATGAATTGTTAAAAGATGTGGCAAAAATTCCAAAGCGGCAATGGGAATCTCAAGTGCGCGAAGGATTGGAAAAAGGAGATCCGGACTACACCGTTAATAAAGGACTGGTGCAATGGAAGGGGCGAATTTATATACCCGCCAACAATCGACTTAGAGGAGAACTAATCGGATTAATTCACTCGTGGGGACATTCGGGAGTAGTCAAAACATTGGAGTTAATAACTCGGGATTATTGGTGGCCGAACATGCGCAAAGACATTGAAAAATACATCCCTGGATGTGAAACGTGTCAACGCGCTAAACCGGATCGACAGGCTAGAGCGGCACCACTTCACCCGAATGAGATTCCTTTAGAACCATGGGAAATCGTGTCCGTCGACTTAATTGGACCTTTACCGGAATCAAAGGGCAACGATATGGTCATGGTGGTAGTGGACCGATTCACTAAAAAGGCCTATTTCCTCCCGACAACGTCAACCATCACATCACAAGGAGTGGCAGTCTTGTTCCGAGATAATGTATTCCGAGAGCATGGAATTCCCAGGAAAGTCATCAGTGACCGGGGGCCTCAGTTTGTTTCCAAGTTCATGGATGATTTATACGAAATGCTGGCATCAAGGCGAACCGGTCTACCGCGTACCATCCACAGACAGATGGGCAAACAGAGCGTGTTAATCAGGAAGTCAAGGAATTCCTCACGATGTTTGTCAATCACCGACAGGACAACTGGAGTGATTGGCTTGCAGTAGCACAATTTTGTCACAATGATCGGGTACACGCATCAACAGGATATTCGCCGTTCTTCATGAATAATGGACGCCATCCCAACAAGGGCATAAATCCACTTCACACACCTACGGTCGTAGCAGTTGAGGAACTTGCCAAGCAGGTTGAGGATGTACATGCCAAGGCAACAGAAGCGCTGAATAAAACCGCTGAAACTATGAAAAGGCGGTATGATGAAAATAAGGCACCAGCACGAGAATACAAACCTGGCGACAAGGTTTATCTCAGCACGGAAAATCTGCCTACTATTCGCGCTACAAAAAAGCTTGATGGCAAGTTTGTCGGGCCCCTGGAGATTGTCAAGAAGGTTGGCGCATCCGCGTACCAGTTGAAAATACCGGCTTCATGGAAGGTGTATAACGTGTTCAACGAGATTCACCTCAAACCGTACAAGGAACCTGTTTTTCCCACTCAAAAGGATAAGGTAGCTCAACGAAAAGAGTTACAAATGGTGGAAGAATCGCAGGACGACGAATACGAGGTTGAAGAAGTCATGGACAGTCGAGTCAGTGGACGTGGCGGTGGACGTTTGGAATACCTAGTCAAGTGGAAGAATTATCCTGTAGAGGAATCCACTTGGGAACCAGCGGAAATCTTGATAACGCTAAAAAGGAGGTTCAAAAATTCCACAAGGCAAATCCTAGCGCTCCGCGTCGACTCGTCAATGTACGTGACATGGATTACCAGCAATGGCAGAATCACACCCAGGTGCATGTGCCCAAACGATTGTTTGGATGGGAAAATGGCAAATTCGAGAGGGAATACCTCGAAAAGCTACAACGGAACTGGCAGCGGTGGAAAGGCGACCGCAAACTGATTTATGATGAACGGGATACGGACCAGGCCTTTGCAAGAGACCTTGCAGGAATTCCCAAGACGATATCCTCGCACTGACTTCCCGGGACGTGAAGTCTTAAGGGGGGGGTCATGTTACGACTTTACGATTTTCTGGCGATTTTCCTATATTTTTATCTATTTTCTCTGGGGCCCTATGGACGCATAGGTATACAAGACTTGTAGGCGCCAACCCCTATGTCAAGGCGCCCATCGGTTAGGTCAGCGGTTAGTCAGCCAGAGGCTGTGCCGATAAGAAGACAATAAGGACCGGATGGGGACACGGGCATCGCGGGAAGGTATAGATAGTCGCCATGGTTTCGTTGCTGCGCACGCATAGCCCTAGGGGCATGAGGCTGCTGCGCACAGACCATGGTTGGGGTATATAAGGTGGTGCGTTGTAGGTAGGAGTCTCTAAGACTCTAGATAGTTTGCTCTCACCCAGCTTACTTATCTACTGTGTCAATAAACCTCTTTTCTTATCTCGTCTCAACGAGGCTTGTGGGTTGTGTGGGATTAGTCCTAACAAAGTCGTGTTGAACGATCTTCACCCCAAATACCCCTAAGAATAGCCTTCAACATGGCTATCACCGGTTTGACCCTTAGAGGGTATTTCTATTTCTTTATTTCTTTTATTTACGTATATTAGATACAAAGTCTTTTACACAAATATGTACATACACTTAAAGTGTATATAAGACCAGTAGATATCCAATATACGTTCAGTTGCTCTTTCTTCCCTACCAGGATGTGAGTACCTCCACTCTATGAGTGTAAAGACCTGGAGAGGTCTCTGGTCACTGTCTCTGACAGTGATACAATACTCAAAACACCTGGAGAGGTGTCTGGTCACTGTCTATGACAGTGATACAATACTCTTGTCATCATGGACGTATGACTCTATGTCTAACGGACATATGAGCTCATCGTTCATGACAATGACGACCACTGAGACAAACTATGTCTGATGGACATATGATTGCTGCTCAACAAGTCGCACATCCACATGCAGCCAAGTCGCACATCCGCACGCATCCAAGTTGCACATCCACAGAGCAAGCCGCCCAATAGTCACAGTCATATCCATACCCTTTCGCATTACCAGCGAGTGATGTCCGCACTTGATGACTACCACAATGGTCACCCAATCATCCAAAAGCCATGCTGACTAACGAGCCTTCCTACATCAGAGGTGTACCACCACATTTGCCATTTCTGCACCGCCACTTCCACAATAGGCAAGTCCGCCTTCCAAGTACCGTGCTCGGGATCCATTTAGCCACATGCACATATGATTGGCAGGTAAAGCCAATAGCCCACCCAAGATAACAGAACAAAATCTTTACAGATTGTTGCATCAATCAGCGAAATACAACAAAACGACTACATTGGGCATGAAGGGTTGAGCTCAGGGAACAGGTTCACGGCCACC
This sequence comes from Amanita pallidorosea, assembly GCA_023014475.1. Classification (NCBI taxonomy): domain Eukaryota; kingdom Fungi; phylum Basidiomycota; class Agaricomycetes; order Agaricales; family Amanitaceae; genus Amanita; species Amanita pallidorosea. Next base: position 73,882 of record JAEBUS010000040.1, read on the forward strand.
AGGGAATCCATCAGCGCTTATCAATAAGACACCAGCGGTTGATCATCGGCCGACGCTTTCGTTACACTAGCCACCCTTAGGTACAATGCCAATACAGTCAGGGTTTTGCTATGGAGTCACATGCCAAACAAAAATTGCAAGGAAAATGCTCATGCACTAAACCGGATTGGCCAGTGCCTTTCAAGTTAACAGATTTGGAAATGCCGCACATCCATGAGAAGAAGATTTCAGAGTACACTCGTGTCAGTAGGTAGAAAAATGTATATAAACCATCTTGTTTCGTAGTAGAAAAATAATATAAGATACCCACACAGTTATCTGCTCAAGTCTCGATTCACTCATGCTCACTTTCTCTTTCTCTCTTGCATTTGCCTACTCCCTCGTCGTTGCAGCCGTTGTCAAGCCCCCATTGCAGAAAAGACTTGTGCTACTTGTTGTTGTCGCCCGCATTCCGCTACTGTCCTAATATCTGCCCCAACGCTGACCACAACTGCTGCCTCATATTGCCAATCACTTTGTGTCACATGATTCTTCTGTTCATCCAACGTCTGCTATCCGGCACATTGCATCACATCTGCAGCGCGCACAAGAAGAACCGCTCTGCGCACATCCACTCATCTCCACTACATATTGCACATCTGCGCAGCGTGATTCCTGACATGGATTGACGGGACATTCTTTTCTAGCTCACAACCCTCCCCCTGTCTACCTGTTGCCTTGATAGTGTAGAGTGTTATTAACGACTCCGATGCATGACACCAGATGTTTAATCTATCTTCCCAGATAGTCTGTCACAAGGGTGACAGAAATGGTATCCCTGCTACCATTAAGTGACTATTTTTCCCATAGTTGGGTTAGCATACATTTGTAGGCGTGAGAGAAATATCAAGTCACAGATCACACATATCTTATCAGCTATAGATCCCATTGGTCATGATAGAGGGCCATCAGCCATATCTATGTTTCCGATATTTGAGATCTTATCAGCTGATCTGATCACACACTTAAACTATTAATACACACTGTAGACCACTACCCTTCTTACCATACAACGCCCAACCCTTTTGAGCGTTTTGAAGGCAGTTGCTGGGGCCCATACCCTATTGAAACAATAGACAGCAGCGCAAGCCATTAGCTAAGTAAGGTTTCAATAACTTACATTGTTAGCTTAAGGTTGCCTTATCACTATGTAGTTTGTAGTAAAACTGAGGGGATAGTCGCTCAGAACGCCCTCCTTATATATGTTTCAGAAACCCTAACCTAAGTACAGTGTAATCTACCTATTACATAATATTGGTCCCTAAAACAAGTCATTCTGAGTCTTCATCTATTTATATTCCTTCTATAATGTTCTATATGACATTGTATGAGTCATAATCATGAGTCATTGTGACTCCAAATGAGTCATAATTGTGAGTCATAAGTCACATGACTAATATTATGTAAGCTATTTATGATTAAATATGAAACACTTAATTAATAGTTATTCAATCTTATCTAATTAGATAAGATATAGATTAGATAAGATATTCATTACATTAGTTATTGTAATGAATGTAACTAATCTAATGTAACTATTATAATAACTATCAGAGTTTTGACATGGTTGTTAGTAGATGGGTTGAAATGCAAACGGATGGGCTTACCATGATGTTGTAGGTGTATTGCAAGTGCTGGAGGGTGTGGGCACTTGAGTAGCCCATGCATTGGCCTGTGCATTGGCCCATGTGTTGGCCCATGCATTGGCCCATGCATTGGCCTGTGTGGATTGTGCACTGCAACATCATCAGAGCGAAAAAAGATAAAAACAGGGGAGGGGCATACTGGGGTTGAGGCTGTGCTCCACCTGACCCTTCATCCTGCTCTGCTGGAGCTCCTGCTTGGATGGGATCAACAGGCACTTTGTCCTCATTGGCCATGCGACAGGACTTCTTGCGTGACTTTCCAGGGCTCTTGATGGATGCTGTAGACTGGGCCCATTTGTGGCCAGATTGCAAGGGTGGGGAGCACAGTGAGTGTGCTTTCGTGTTGATTGAGTGGTTGCCATGCTTGTGGCACAGTGACAGGTGACCAGTGACATGTCACTGCATCACCCTGGTCCTAATGGTCACACACCTGTGACAACTGGGTGAGGAGCAAGTGAACTGGTGCCATGGGGCTGATGAAATGCACTATATAATGAGAAATAGTTAGTTGTAGAAGAAATGAAAAAAAAGAATGACAGACGAGGGGTGGCTGAGACATGATGTGGCAGAACATGCAATGGGCGTAGTCGGTGTGTGAGGGCAATCGGGCAGGGCAAGTGGGTGGAGGTGCAGGTGTTGTGGGTGAAGTATTTGTTGGTGGGTGTAAACAAGGAGAGGCAAGGGGTGGTGGGATGGTGGTGGTGGAGATGTGGTGGTGGCATGGTAGGCATTGGGACATGTGACACATGACAGGTGTTGGGTGTGCAAGTGGGTGGACAAGCATGGGTGATCAGGCAGGGCAAGTGGGTGGAGGGATGGGTGTCAATGGGCTGGATTCAGTGGGTAACTTCTTGAAAAGAATAATTAGTTGTAAAAAAAAAGAAAAAAAGAAAGACATACATACAAGGGGGCCAGATGAACCTGTTTGTCTGGGCCTGATGTTGATGAGTGGTGTTGTGGGCTTGCATGAGTGGATGCAAAGGGGGTGGGATGAGTCAGCAGTGTGGTAGGGTCATATGGTCAACTGATGACCTTTGTTTCTTATTTCTTTCAATTTCCACTTAACCAAATTACATAATCTTGGAAGTTTAAAGCAAGCAAGTTTTACACAAGCAAAGTCCATATGCGTTGGTCTCAAGAACTCAAGCCGAGGAAATTCGGGGATGAGCAGACGTTTGACATTTCGGACATTTCTCTCTATTTTCTTTCTAAAAACTTTACTTCACACAGACTCTACATTATCTCTACCTTGGAAAGTCAACTTGACAGATGTGAAATCGTCTTCATACGAGCGTTGGATGGTAAGCAACATGGGATAGATTGAGGCGTGCTCTGCTTGTAGGGTGGGCAGGCGTCAACACTGCACACCTCCCTTCCCAGTGTGCTGAGAAATACCCTTCGCAACGAGTTGATGATTGCCATGTTTGGAGAGAAGACAATCTATTCCTCAATTTTCCCTTTCTTGAACATAATGATGCAATTACTGCATCATCGGACATAGTCAGAATATGCATACAATTTCTATAATGTTCCTTTTTGTTCTTGTACCTCGGCACAAGAGAACGCACGCAAGTCTATAAAAGATATGTTGTACAATTTGAAATCAATTCTTCCTTCCTTCCCTTTTTTGCTCTCATTTGCTGAACAACCCATTGCTTGCCAATCAACTTACTGTCTGTTTTGTTTGATGGCCTTGAACGTGAGACAACTGTAGTCAGAAACGGCGCTAAGAATTATCAAATTGTTTTACTACTTCATCACGCTGATTCTGCCCTTCTTTCATCTCTAGATTTTTACCAAATGTGCACATATTACTTTCGCATTTATCACTGCTGCATACAATATTCTGAATCTCTTCCTCGATGACAGGTGGAAAGAAAGATGGTGGCAATAAGCCCACTGCAAAAATAATCAATGTACTGATGCCGACACCAAGAACTACACAAGCACCCTTTTTCAAGGGAAAGCATATATCAGATTTTCTCGATTTGCTCAAAGCACATGCTTTGGCTGCACAAATCCCCGAATCTGAATTAAATGAATATGTTCTTCTATATTGTCATTCTGATGTTAAACGTGTTATAGAAAACAAAGAACTGTTGAAAGGATCGAACTGGGATGCCTTGAAAGAAAGATTGGTCGATCTATATGGTTCAAGTGACAGAACGCCAATAACATCAGCGGATAAACTTCAGGCATGGATCAAAAGTCATGCAACAAATGGTTCCCTGACAAGTTTAAAAGATGTTGACAAATATTATCGCGAGTTCCTTGCATTTTCTTCTAAATTAATCAAAGACAATCGTTTATTACAATCAGAAGCTGACCTTTTGTTTTATAAAGGTATACTGAAATCAAATAGAGAACCAATTAGAGCAAAATTGCCTGCTAAAAACCAAAAAATAACAATGCCACCAACGGTCAAAGAGGTCTTAGTTCTTCTTCATCAAGAATTTGATGAAGAAGATATAGATGTGGACTTCAACTTGGAAGACGTAGATTGTTCCTCTAGCGATTCAGAATTGGATGATAGCGGTTCAGATGATGAAACAGTTAAAAAGAAGAGAAAATATAAGGACGATAAGAAGATTAAAGAAAAAGGTAAAGGAAAGCCTTCAAAGGCATCAAGCATCAAAGATAATAGTGTGGCCAATTCGGCAATTGACAAATTGGTGTGGCAGATGAAAGATCTCATCATATATGCAATAAGGCGGGAATGCACCGCCTTGGTATAGTTAATTGTCCGGAACTGACGGAGCTAATTAGAGAAGGCCTAGTCAAATATAACAAACAAGGAAAGGTAGTTCAAAAGGATGGCAATCCCTTACCTAGGGCTGTTAATGTTAGCAGTGGTATATCAAAAATCCTGAGAAACAAACTAGGAAAAATCAAAGAAATTAATTCGATGTATTTGGTTGCATCATCCAGCCACATTGAACTTCTTTATGAAAGAAAAGAAGTACTCAACAATCAAACAATAGCTTTGGCTATGGATGGCTGTCACAACGTTGCTTTTCCGGTTACTAGGCAGCAAAAGAAGAATGTGAATTTGAATAACAAGAAAAGCCAGAGCTTATCGAATGTTCCACCTAAACTAGCTGCTGATTCCATTCCCCCACAGGTTCCCAAAACAGCATCTGACTCAAATGTCAAAGAGGCACCCAAATCGCATATATCTAATACAGAACAAGCATGGAAGAACTGAGTCAAATCTAAGGAACAAAAAGACGAAGAATCCAAGAAGACAAAAAATGGTGGTTGGTATTACTCATCAAACTTACAGGATGAAGCGGATGGAAGCGATGTTCAAAACAGGATTTTGAATACAGAAGTTACGCTGACACTTAAAGAGATCCTCAGCATTTCCTCAGATATGCAGAAAAGACTCAGTAACCTTATCAGAACAAGGAGAAACGAGAACATAGGAAAGAATGCCTTGACCATTCTGAACAAAGATCACAATGGTTTCAATGGCCTAATAAGAGTAAGCAATACTTTGTGGGTTAATGCTGACAAGACCTGTAGTATACCGGATGTTACAATTCTCTTTTCGTTTCGTCTCTCTGTTTCAATGGACCGTTTCATATCCATCTTTACTGCGCATTGTACAGCCTGGACGCTATCTCCTTTGGTAGTTACCTTCATATTTCCTTTCTCAGATAACTACAGCCTTATTCCTTTTTAGGTTCCTTTGTTCTCTAAATGTATATAAACCCCATGTACTGTAGAGTAACCTCAGTTCCAACTTAGACAAGTTTTGCTCTCAACCTCGCTCAATCTCAACACTCTTCTTCCCCATCATTCTCAAGACCTTCGTCATCGTTTGACTTAGCATCTAGACTCTTTGTCCAGTGACTGGGAGCAGACCGAGACTCTGCTTGTTGCTGTTGACTTAGAACAAAACACAACAAGGGCATCGTCCGTAACACCGGATGTATCACAAGCAAGCTTTATTCCAGAAAAGGCTCAACTCAGTTTTGATCCGGCATTTGACGTCAATAGGATAGCAACCAAGTATGCAAACTCGGTGTTCATGATAGATGTGCTGAATGTTCTAGCTTTTACAACGGGAAGATTTGAAGCATATATGGCTGGACGTAAAGCAGCTTTTATGATTGATACAGGTTCGGAACTCAACTTGATTTCAGAATCGTTTTTCAGAAAGACAAATATCCCCTTGGAAGTTGATGGCATACGATGGTCATTGAAAGGCGTTAATGGAGAACCAGTTCCATTGGTTGGACTACTGCGCAATGCAGAAATCAGTATTGGAGGGCATAGGTTTGATCACCATTGTTTTGTTAGTTCCGAAGGGACGGGGCATCAAGACGTAATCTTAGGACAACCATGGCTCATTTGGTATTCAGCAAGCATTTGTTATTCAAGAAAAGGCTCAATGAACATAAAATTATGGAAAAACGGTGATGCATGCAGAGCTTTGCAAAACCATTGACCCCTGACTATTGCCTTACAACTCTTGGCATCAGATGTTACTGGAGGATGACCATCGACTTCTGGATCAGTGTGCTGATGAGCATCCAGCGAGTCTACGCGTTGTTTGTGACAATTACAAGACATGTTCGAAGCAGCTACAAAGCTCAGCAACACATTCGAAGTGATTGGCAACCTCGATCCACTTGTTCAAGCCTAGCAGCACTAGCCCCACCTTCGATCAACATCTCAGAACTTGTCCAGAGATCAAGTAGTGTTCCTCAGACCAAGAGCGTGCCAGTGCGTTTGGCGCTTTAGCCATTCGAAGCCATCCAAGGATCCCAAGCCCCTCGATTGACCCTTGTCCCATCACCAGCAGCTCCCCATTCGTCGCCTATTGGTCCTCAGCTCCTTAGAGACCCCAGACACAGTCTAGAACGTTGCACGAAGCCCAGTTTCCATCAGGATTGCGTTGTCATGGCTTGCTCCACATCATTAGTTTCATTGCCAGTTCAATCATAGGTTATTTTTGGCTTCAGGCACACCCCCTTTTGCGTCGCTTTCCCCCCTTTTTCACATATATATAGGATATCCCCTGTATAGCACAATAGACAACAAAGAGAACACAGAGACCAGATGATAGCTCCCCCCAGTCGTTCCCCTCTCAGAGTTTCGTTCTAAGCCCATTACCCTCGCTTCCCTTGCATCCCTCGAGCCTACCCAGCAGTCCCTCATTGCGTCGAGCCTAGTTTTGCACCCTCGAGCCTTCTTGCGACCTTTGTCTAGCTGTTATTGCCCTCGTCCTCTCAGTATCTTGCGCCCCCTTCGTTCTTTTAGCATTCCCCAGTGTTCCCAACTGTCTAGTGCAGTTCAGCAGGCCTCTCCACTCGCAGCAGTCGCTTTAGGTTGTCTTGATCACCTCAATCCCCTTCGACACCCCTCGTGTGCCTTCGATCAGTCACTGAAGGAGCACCTGAGCACCTCTGTTGGTTTAGGGTTGGTTTGGAGGTTGAGTCCACCTACTGTGCATCAGTGCATTAATGACAATAAGAATTTGGAAAACTAACGACGGGTGTACAAACCGAGCACAGTAATATCTGTGGTTCACCTGTTCCATGTCTTGGAAGAAATTTTCATGCGTTAGCTGGTTTTTGCAATGACGTCGATGCTGATAATTCACTTTTAGATTGTAATCCTCTGGAGTCATATGACAAGTTGTTAATGGAAGCTATTTATGCAGCACCAGTAAATTCCCAGACAATTATCTCGCCTTGGACGGACCGTGTTTTGAAAGAAGAATACACATACTGGATGTGTGGAACAAGAAAATATAAACCCATACACAGAAAAGTCAGGCTGGTACCAACTTATATGCCTGACGCAAAAGTTCAAGAATTCAAACCTATTGTTTTGCCTGATATTCTACCTTTACCTTTGAATCTGATTCCCCTTGCTGATCTTCATTACACAGATAAACTATCTGAAGAACAACTTGTTGAAATTTTATCGAAAATTCCAGAGGATTTTCTTCTGGAGAGAGAAGTTGACTTGCTTGTTCACGTTCTCTACATTAATCAAGATGCATTAGTGTTTAATGATAGTGAAAGAGGCACTTTTTTACTGGAATACTTCCCTGACTACGAAATTCCTGTCATCAAACATACTCCATGGATCCAACCTCCTATCCGTATTCCAAAAGCGATCGAAGAAGTCAGACAAATGATAATTGAACAAACGAGGGTAGGAAAATTTGAATACTCATCAGCGTCATACAGATCAAGGATCTTTGCCGTACAAAAGAAAAAAGGGTTATGCCTAGTTTGTGACATTCAAGAACTTAACAAAGTAACCATATGCGATTCGGCACTTCCTCCGTGACCTGACAACTACACTGAAAATGCTGTTGGAAGAGTAATATATGGCCTGGCTGACTTATATTCAGGATACGATGGGCAAAGGCTTGCAGAAGTATCAAGACCATTGACAACTTTTGGGTGTATGGAAGGATTGAGAAGATCATCTTCTCTACTGCAAGGGGCAACTAATGCTATGCAGGAGTTTGGCTGGTGTGTCAAACATACACTCGCGGAAGATGCACCAGAAAATGGGGATGGTTTGTTGATGATGTGATAATCTATGGACCAAAGTCTTGATACAACAACAAGGAAGTATCACCTGGGATTAGACAATTTGTTTATGAATATGCATCTATGCTAAACAGGTTTTTAGTACAGTTCAAGACGGTTGGAATCACTGCATCTGGCAGTAAACTAATTCTGGCAACTCCAAAACTCCAAGTGGTCGGATCTGTCGTGTCAGCTGAAGGATGGCACCTTGCACACGGTATCATCTCTAAGGTTGAAAATTGGCCTGTTCCAAAAAACGTGACTGAAGTCCGAGCCTTCCTCGGAACGGTGGGTGTGGGATGAAAATGGATTAGAAATTTTTCACTTACTGCGCGTCCACTCACAAATCTGACAAGGACAACCATTACAGATTTTAAATTTGAAGACAATGAAATCCAAGCATTTAATGAACTCAAATGGTTGATATCAAATGCGCCCATCCTTATAAAAATAGATTATAATATCGCAAAAAGGATAACACCTTTGAATTGAGATTCGGAAGACGGTCTTGTTTCATTATCAGTGGATTTGTGCAAATATGGTTCTGGTTGGGTTCTTTATCAAATCCATAATAAAGAAGTGAAGCCGGCTCTATACGGATCATGCACTTTTAACAACACAGAATCAAGATATTCACAACCTAAAGTGGAACTCTATGGAGTCTTTAGAGCAGTAAAAAATTTGCGACATCGTCTATGGGGCTTACATTTTAGGATTGATGTTGATGTGAAATTTTTACAGGAAATGATTGCTACACCGGACATACCAAATGCGCCAATGAATCGATGGATCTCTTTTTTAGGATTATTTGACTTCTTCAATTACGTACCAGCGGAAAAGCACAAAGTGCCTGACGGCCTGTCAAGAAGGCCTAGATCATCTGAAGACTCCGAGGAAGAAGATGTTGAAGATGTTCTTGAAAAATTTGTTGGACGAGCAAATTTGAATATAACAACAACTGATAGTTGACACTCTCGCATACCTCAAGTCCTCGACTTATTGCAAATGATGATTAAATTGAAGCCATTGATTCCATTTGCACAATGGGACAATGGTTTCATTTGTTCGGCTGTATCACATATGGACCTTGCATTGGATGAAGGTGGAGATTCCTTTTTCTTGAAAGAGTCAGTTGTAATCGATTTGGCTTCAATCAAGCCGGAGAGACAGACTCTTCATTATTTTTCAATGCTAAGATATGCTGATAAACTTTCTTTTGTAGGCTGCAATTTCATGATCCGGAAAACAGAGCAAAATCAGTTGTACAAACTACAGTTAGGCAATGATGATATTGAACTCAAAATTTCCAGTTTTACAGATACTCAATTATGCATTTCAGCTGAAAAAGTTCCGCCAACTTGCGTTGTTCATGCGTTCCGAGCTATGGATAGTGATGAACCTGATTTTTGGAATGCGCTGAAGGAGTACTTAAAGACACAGAAGATTCCGACGAACATCATGGACTGCAAAAAATTTATCAGACGATCTAATAGGTTTCTCATGCATGATGATCATATATGGCTAACGGAGAAAGGTAGGGCCCCTCGCCTGGTCATAGTTCCAAAAGAGAAGCAAAGTGCATTAATTGCAGAAGCGCACAATGATACAGGTCATAGAGGTAGGGATGTGACATACAAACTACTAAGTGACAGGTTTTATTGGCCAAATATGTATGACGACATCGCATATTTTGTCAAGTCATGCACGGTCTGTCAACTTCGGAGTAAACGGAGGCCGATCGTTCCCTTTGAGCCGACATGGAATACCACTATACTCAGGTGCTTTGATTTTGACATGGTACACATGGAAGATGGATATGGAGGAAAGCATTTTCTCCTTCAAGCCATTGAACCGTCCATTAACTGGCCAGAAGCACAAGCAACCACCAAGAACGACTCAAAGACGTGGACTAAATTCATATACAAAGATATAATTTCACAGTTTGGTTGTATTCCTGCCTTCGTTGTTGATAACGGATCGGAATCTCATGGCACAACTGAAATACTTTTTAAACAGTATGGCGTTACGGCTATATTTACTTCTGCGTACCATCCAGAAGGGAATGCTATAAACAAAAGAAGCCACCAGACATTTGTTAACTCCTTGCACAGATCTTGCAGACATGTGTTAGGATCGCAATCCTAGCCCCTCAATTTTGGTTTGCCTCACAGTCATCTGGGATGACTGCTATACACATTATAACAGGCCAGGGACCTTATGGGACACTATGGGATACCAACGGTTGAGTCAGCACATGGGAGCGCTCACCAGAGGGCAAGACGATGGATGGAGGAACCATCCAATACTATATACGGAAGGATGGCTGGACTAGGAAGGTGGATCGCCACCTTGATGGCATCACACTTGGCATCAGTGCATTAGGAGGATCAGCACATCAAGCCATCATGCATCAGACAAAGGTGCAAGACAGCACGCATGTCTATAAAGGATCATGATGGGAATGCACAATGCCTTGAGGCATTACTCCTTATGGTCAGGGTCTAGAGCAGTCCAGAAGAGGTCTATGAGTGGAGTCAGAGTGTGTAAGGACTTACATAAACGCGTGGATCTGACGCTAAAGCCTCTGCGCCAAAACGACGCAATGTTCAGTACGACTGAACATCTGGATCCACATATATATAGAGATGTACGCCCAACCCCAGAGCGCGCACGCCTCAACCGCCAGGAGCGCTGCTTGCGCGCGCTCAACCGGGGAGTGGTCGCGCCGACTCCTGGTGATCGTAACAGAGTGGCCGTGCCCATATGCGCTCATGTGTGCAGCAACTGCGGCAGCGCCCAAGCACACGCTCACCAAGAACAATAAGAGTGAGTCAGAGTGGGGGAGTGCCGGTGGGTCTGGGAGTTGCAAGGGGTCCTCATAGAGTAGTATATAAGTAGGTACAATGTAGCTGGAGTCTCCCCAGACTTCAGATAGTTTACCTCCACCCCAATCTATCTCAGTATCATCTCCTTTCTATCCTCTGGCCAGTGACGAGGCCTGTGGGCCCCCTAGGGGGGATTGTAGGGTTGTGCTTAGGGGCATGAGCTCATAACAACGTGACTCAAATAAATGGCCTCTGATGGTTCACGTGTGCCTGTTGGCCATGTGTTGCATGGTAACAAGAGTTACTGGATTCAGCCCATACTATCTTCTATATGGTAGAAGACCGATCTTGGCTTTCGACATGGCTGATAGGACATGGGACTTCCTTGATTGGCATGCTGTTAAAACGACAGAAGAGCTTATAGCTATCCGAGCATGCCAATTAGTAAAAAGGGAAAAGGATCTTGTCATTGCCATGGAACATCAAAAGGAATCGCGTCGAAGAGCTGTTGAAGACTTTAACAAGAAATGGGAAAAGTACCTGGTATCTAACAACTTTGAAATAGGAACATGGGTTCTCGTTCATGAGACTTGGCTCAATGGCCAAAAAGGTAACAAAGGCGCACTTAGATGGACAGGACCCTATATCATACACAAGAAGTTTAACAACAAAATGTACCAGCTTTGGGAAATTGATGGCACAATACATAAGGATACGGTTACCAAACACTGTTTGAAAATCTTTTATTATAGACAGGACCACCAGTCAATTAGAACGGTTTTGCAAGTTATTTTCAACATAGCGGCTGCAGCACATGATTCTTCTGATACGTCCTGTCTTTTTGTTAACCCTGTTTTTGGGAACATTATTGATATTCCCGAGTACCCACAGTCGTTTCAGATTGGACATGTTAAAGAAACAATAAACAAAGAATTTACATACATTCCAACTCTGCACATGCATGGACCAATGGGTCAACGTTATCAGACTTGGATGGTGGTGAATGCTTCATCAACAATAGAATGATGACACATGAAAATTTGTTGTGCTTTATGCAGCTCATGAAAATCAGTGAAACCAACGTGCGGTCTCTTGTTAAATGGACGCTTGAAATGGTTGGTGATGAAAGTGGGGGTGCTTTCACTTAAAGTTCCCACCACATGTGGTAGGGTCATATGGTCAACTGATGACCTTTGTTTCTTATTTCTTTCAATTTCTGCTTAACTGAATTACATAATCTTGGAAGTTTAAAGCAAGCAAGTTTTACGCAAGCAAAGTCCGTATGTGTTGGTCTCAAGAACTCAAGCCGAGGAAATTTGGGGATGAGCAGACATTTGACATTTTGGACATTTCTCTCTATTTTCTTTCTAAAAACTTTACTTCACACAGACTCTATGTTATCTCTACCTCAGAAAGTCAACTCGACAGATGTGAAATCGTCTTCATACAAGTGTTGGACAGCAAGCGGCATGGGATAGGTTGAGGTGTGCTCTGCTTGTAGGGCAGGCAGGCATCAACGCTGCACACCTCCCTTCCCAGTGTGCTGAGAAATACCCTTTGCAACGAGTTGATGATTGCCATGTTTGGAGAGAAGACAATCTGTTCCTCAATTTTCCCTTTCTTGAACATAATGACGCAATTACTGCATCATCAGACATAGTCAGAATATGCATACAATTTCTATAATGTTCCTTTTTGTTCTTGTACCTCGGTGCAAGAGAATGCATGCAAGTCTATAAAAGATATGTTGTATGATTTGAAATCAATTCTTCCTTCCTTCCCTTTTTCGCTCTCATTCGCTGAACAACCCGTTGCTTGCCAATCAACTTACCGTCTGTTTCGTTTGACAGCCTCAAACGCGAGACAACTGTAGTCAGAAACAGCGCTAAGAATTATCAAATTGTTTTACTACTTCGTCACACTGATTCTGCCCTTCTTTCGTCTCTAGATTTTCCCCACTCCCACAGCGGGAAAACAAGGGCGAGTGGGTGGAGGCGAGGTGTGGCAGCCATAGTGACATGGTGGTGGGCAAATGATATGTGACATGGGTTGTGGGTGGGTGTGAGCAGTTGTGAACGAGGGTGGGTGCAAGTCGGTGGGCAAGTCAGGAGGGAGTTTGTTGATGTTGTGAAAACAGCTGAAAAAAAAACATTAGGTGCTGTAAAAAAATGAAAAAAAAAATGGGAAAGTGTATGAGGGGCCCAGACAAGAACATCTGGGCCCTGTTATGAGCTCACGCCCCTAAGCACAACCCTACAATCCCCCTAGGGGGCCCACAGGCCTCGTCACTGGCCAGAGGATAGAAAGGAGACGATACAGAGATAGATTGGGGTGGAGGTAAACTATCTGAAGTCTGGGGAGACTCCAGCTACAATGTACCTACTTATATACTACTCTATGAGGACCCCTTGCAACTCCCAGACCCAGCCAGCTCCCCCACTCTGACTCACTCTTATTGTTCTTGGTGAGCATTGCTTGGGCGCTGCCGCAGTTGCTGCGCATATGAGTGCATATGGGCACGGCCACTCTGACTCCACTCATAGACCTCTTCTGGACTGCTCTAGACCCTGACCATAAGGAGCAATGCCTTGAGGCATTGTGCGTTCCCATCGCGATCCTTTATAGACATGTGCGCTGTCTTGCGCCTTCGTCTGATGCATGATGGCTTGATGCGCTGATCCTCCTGATGCACTGATGCTAAGTGTGATGCCATCAAGGTGGCGATCCACCTTCCTAGTCTGGCCGTCCTTCCGTATATAGTATTGGATGGTTTCTCCAACCATCGTCTTGCCCTCTGGTGAGCGCTCCCATGCGCTGACTCAACCGTTGGCATCCCATAGTGTCCTGTAAGGCCCCAGGCCTGTTATAACATGTATAGAAGTCATCCCAGATGACTGTAGAGTAAACCGAAATTGAGGGGCTAGGATTGCGATCCTAACAGGCCCTGGGTAGTGCTTGGGTCATCAGTGTGGGTCGGTGAGCTCGAATTGATGCAGTGGTGCAGGTGTGGTGGCAATTGTGTGACTCAGTCATCAGGGGCCATGACAAGCATTGGTGGTGGGGTGAGGCTGATGTGATTGTGACACATGATGTGTGACTAGCGCAATATGTGCATGACCTGTAGTGATGTGCCAGGACTGTTCCACATGGACTCCACCTGGAGTCCAGGGAGTCCAGGGAGTCCAGGTGGAGTCCAGCACAAGGAGTCCTCAGGAATCACCAGGACTCTGCAGGGACTCCAGGTACATTTGGCTGTGTCCCAGGCATCTCAAAATGTACCTGGAGTCCTTGTGGAGTCCCACTGGAGTCCTGCTGGAGTACCAGGAGTCCTCAGGAGTCCACACAGAACACATGGGGCAGTGTAAAGACCTTGACTGCTATTGTATATTGACTGCACAAGTGCTTGTGGATGACCTGCTAACACCATCAAAGATGGTAGAAAATCCAAGCAGTTCTGCACAAAACATGTGATCACACCATCACTACCTCAGTCAAAATATCCAATCTAATGTGCATGAAATTTAATTGAATAAAAAAAATTATTCTCATGCTATTTTAATACAACCAGCTACATATGTCAAAAAAACAAAGGGAACTGGGATGGGTGGCAGAAAATGGGTGTGGGTAGGCATAGATGGGGGCCTAGCAGGTCCATGTGGGCAGGAAACAGGGGCCAGTCAGTGGGGAGTGGACACAGGTGGGTGGGTGCAAGTGTTGGTGGGAGTGGGCACAGTGAAGGTGGCTGGGGCAAGGGAGCTGGGTGGTGGTGGTGATAAGGGCATAGACATGTGGTGTGTATGGGTGGTGGTGCATGTATGTGAGGTGTGTGGTGGTGGGCATATGTGCAAGTGGGTGGAAAATGGGAGCAAGTGGACATGTATAGAGATCAGATATACAAATCAATTGTGACAAGTAGTCTTGAGATGCAAATCATCAGTGGAACAAGACAGTAAACAAACAAGGTAGACATACTAATAATGACAATGATAGTGTGGCATCTAAATGTATCACAAAGGTTTGTAAAAGAAAGGGGATTAAATTAGGTGCCTACTATCAGTTCTTAGTCTGATTATACAAATATGCAAACAAGTCTGCATCATCAAATGGCACAGACTGAACAGTAATCTGAGCTTTGAGTCTCTCCACATAATCCTGTTTCATGAACTGGTCAAGAGCATTTTTCAAAGCCTCTGAAACAAATTGTCTTTTCCAAAATGCTTGCTTAGCAATGATGATAGATGCTTTGAATTGTCAACATGAATCACTGTTATAAATGAAGAAATTGTTTACCAACTAAGGCTTGACAGTGTGATGGCTGATGAGACTAAAGTCAATACATGATTCTTGGAGAAAACATGAATTCTAACTGTCTGGAATGCAGTTTTTTCATCTGTTTCTACCCCACATGCACTGATCACAGAGAGCTAATGATAGGTATCATGATAATTTGAATGTGATGCAAATGAACAAGCATACAAACTGAGGGGTAGATTAATGTACTTGAAAAGAAGATGAGCAATATCACTGACTTTCTGTTGGTTATGGGATCAGATGTCAGGAGAGTCCCTGACATAAAATGGGCACTGTCACTCACTTCCTGTTGGTGATGTCAGGAGAGTCCCTGGCATAAAATGGGCACTGTCACTCACACGCTATTGGTCATGGGATCAGATGTCAGGAGAGTCCCTGGCATAAAATGGGCACTGTCACTCACAAGCTGTTGGTCATGGCATCAGATGTCAGGAGAGTCCCTGGCATAAAATGGGCACTGTCACTCACCCCCTGTTGGTCATGGCATCAGATGTCAGGAGAGTCCCTGGCATAAAATGGGCACTGTCACTCACAAACTGTTGGTCATGGCATCAGATGTCAGGAGAGTCCCTGGCATAAAATGGGCACTGTCACTCACAAGCTGTTGGTCATGGCATCAGATGTCAGGAGAGTCCTTGGCATAAAATGGGCACTGTCACTCACTTCCTGTTGGTGATGTCAGGAGAGTCCCTGGCATAAAATGGGCACTGTCACTCACTTCCTGTTGGTCATGGGATCAGATGTCAGGAGAGTCCCTAGCATAAAATGGGCACTGTCACTCACCCCCTGTTGGTCATGGCATCAGATGTCAGGAGAGTCCCTGGCATAAAATGGGCACTGTCACTCACAAACTGTTGTCATGGCATCAGATGTCAGGAGAGTCCCTGGCATAAATGGGCACTGTCACTCACAAACTGTTGGTCATGGCATCAGATGTCAGGAGAGTCCCTGGCATAAAATGGGCACTGTCACTCACCCCCTGTTGGTCATGGCATCAGATGTCAGGAGAGTCCCTGGCATAAAATCGGCACTGTCACTCACCTCCTGTTGGTCATGGCATCAGATGTCAGGAGAGTCCCTGGCATAAAATGGGCACTGTCACTCACAATCTGTTGGTTATGGCATCAGATGTCAGGAGAGTCCCTGGCATAAAATGGGCACTGTCACTCACCCCCTGTTGGTCATGGGATCAGATGTCAGGAGAGTCCCTGGCATAAAATGGGCACTGTCACTCACCCCCTGTTGGTCATGGCATCAGATGTCAGGAGAGTCCCTGGCATAAAATGGGCACTGTCACTCACTGTTGGTCATGGCATCAGATGTCAGGAGAGTCCCTGGCATAAAATGGCACTGTCACTCACCTGTTGGTCATGGGATCAGATGTCAGGAGAGTCCCTGGCATAAAATGGGCACTGTCACTCACAATCTGTTGGTCATGGCATCAGATGTCAGAGAGTCCCTGGCATAAAATGGGCACTGTCACTCACCTGTTGGTCATGGCATCAGATGTCAGGAGAGTCCCTGGCATAAAATGGGCACTGTCACTCACAAGCTGTTGGTCATGGGATCAGATGTCAGAGAGTCCCTGGCATAAAATGGGCACTGTCACTCACCTCTGTTGGTCATGGCATCAGATGTCAGGAGAGTCCCTGGCATAAAATGGGCACTGTCACTCACCCCCTGTTGGTCATGGCATCAGATGTCAGGAGAGTCCCTGGCATAAAATGGGCACTGTCACTCACCTGTTGGTCATGGCATCAGATGTCAGGAAGAGTCCCTGGCATAAAATGGGCACTGTCACTCACTCTGTTGGTCATGGCATCAGATGTCAGGAGAGTCCCTGGCATAAAATGGGCACTGTCACTCACAATCTGTTGGTCAAGGCATCAGATGTCAGGAGAGTCCTGGCATAAAATGGGCACTGTCACTCACTCCCTGTTGGTCATGGCATCAGATGTCAGGAGAGTCCCGGCATAAAATGGGCACTGTCACTCACAATCTGTTGGTCATGGATCAGATGTCAGGAGAGTCCCTGGCATAAAATGGGCACTGTCACTCACTTCCTGTTGGTCATGGCATCAGATGTCAAGAGAGTCCAGGCATAAAATGGGCACTGTCACTCACCCGCTGTTGGTCATGGCATCAGACGTCAGGAGAGTCCATGCATAAAATGGGCACTGTCACTCACTCTCTGTTGGTCACTATTTGATGAGACTGATCATTAAGCACTCCCCATGACACTCACAGACTGTTGGTCAAGATTATTAATTGGTTCTCTTTGCAGACAAATATGCAGTATAACTTACTTCCTACATCATCTTGGATCAGCCAATGTAATGGCTAAGTGTAATGCCACTCACTTCCTGTTCCATCCATCAGACTGCATATCAAAATGGATTTCAGCATAATTTACCCACTAATGTCATATTGTCAAGCTTGAATAGCAAAAGGTTATACTGTCACCCACATTTTTGAAATTCTATTCCAACACAATGATACAGCATGCCTTGTACATCTCACCATCTGCAATGTGGTGATACTCACATTCTATACATAATGCATGAGATACAAGACATGAAAATATGTAGATCAACTCACATCATGTTCTACCTTTACAAATGTGTGTCTCATTGTTAATTCAGTGTGAAAATGGCATACAATCCTGGACTGATTGTACTATAGTCTTCCTGACATAAATAGAATGCCCTTTACTTACCCAAAATATGGGAATAGGAACCACAATTGTAGGAATTGCTATCCATACAAGTTCCCTGCTCAAAACATGTCTATAATGCATCACATTATGTGCTGGTTATAAATGTGGAGAATCTCACTGAATAGCTATTTTTAACACAGAGATCCAAGTTGTTTGCCTGGGTTGAGACAAAGAGATGATGCAAACTGGCATTGTCAATTGTTTGAGCTGTTTTCTCTGTCAAATCACCACAATCTTTTCAGCCTTGTGCATCTCTGGTAACACTGGGTCATTTGTAACAAAGTTAGATAGATCTTATTGCTCACCTTCCAGTTTCACAAATGCCTTTGGAGGATGATCTGTATTCATTACTCTTGGCAGGTAAACTTGCTGAAAAGTGTTTTCGGCATTTTCTCTGGCCCTTTCCCACATAACCTCTTCATCCTCCACATCAGCAAGTTTACCCCATTCTTGTATGATTTGTCCATCAAACTTGGTGAAGACCAGCACCAAAGGAACTTTATTTCTATCAATAAACTGTGGTGGGAATGACTGCTGACTTACCTCCAGTCCCCTTGTTAAAGAACTGAAGCTCTGCATGTGCCAGGGGGCGAGGACTATCCATGGGTATACAGTACCTATGGCAGCAAATATCAGATGAAACTTGAAAACATTAAACAAAATACAAGTGCACCAAATTGCATGCAATTGATCTTTGAGATCAGTTGCCATAGATTTCTTCTCAATAAATTTCCAAACATCCTCCATCTCTTCCTTAGAACCAGCCTCAAAGCCCTGTGAGTCATGGAAGATGAAGTTGCTGCCAGGATATGTAATCTGGTGCTCAATCTCATGTATACCCCGCTGAAAGGTGGTTCTGAAGTCAATGGGAGTCAAAGTACATAAGCCAGCCCACCTCTATTGTTGGTTTCAAATGAGTACCAGACTCCTTCTCTGAAAGAATTGCTTCAAATGTGCCAACCCCTTGGCTAAGTAGAGCTCCATCCTGATCATATATAATGGGTCTTGTCCCCTGTGCCACACCACAAACTTTCTCAAGAATAGTTGTTTTGCCTGCATTAGCTCTTCCAATGACAAGGATGCGGAAGTGAGGGCATGCATATCGACTCTTGAGTATATTCATCATTTCTGGGTCTTCAACTATTGTAATTATGTCAGAATACTATAGTTACTATCCTAACATTCAAACTCACCCAGTGCATGTGCATCTTGAGGATGTGAGGTCTCAGACATGACTGAGTTGATCGTGGAATGGGATGCGAAACGGTATCTGGCCTGGGAGCAAGTTGAGAAGGAGAATATGACACTGCAGATGTTACTCGTAATCACA
Source organism: Amanita pallidorosea (assembly GCA_023014475.1). Classification (NCBI taxonomy): domain Eukaryota; kingdom Fungi; phylum Basidiomycota; class Agaricomycetes; order Agaricales; family Amanitaceae; genus Amanita; species Amanita pallidorosea. The sequence goes on from JAEBUS010000040.1 coordinate 93,306, forward strand.
GAAAGTCAACTGTCGAACAGCGTGATGGCGAGCTTCTGGTGTCGGGACGACGCGCGAAGAAACGAGTGCCTGTGATTAGAGCGGTGTGACAAGAATAGCAAAGGGCCGCGAAAAGGTTGATACTTGAGTGGTACTTGTGCGTCGAAAGACGCAGTGTAAGGCGAAGAGGCAAGGCTGTGCGAGTCACTGTGTCACACACGGACTTGTCACAGTCCTGCTCTCGATTTTGTGATATCATTGCCGCCTTCGCGACCTATCGTTGATACCAGTTGGGGTGAACTTTTGATCTATCGTTCCCACGTCTTGTCCACTAGACTTCTGCCTTTACTTTTTGGCGTCGCGTCCAATTGGGATGCCTCTCGCGGGATTACAGCACAGCCACAGTTTCAATGGTGCTTCATTCCACGGAAGCGCATTTACAGTTTTTCCATGCCTTGCACAACGAAAATGAAAAGGTGGCAAGACACTGGACCTTCCCCTGATCGAAGACACCGTGACTATGCTTCGCGGCATGCAGTATGAACAGCCTCCAAGTTCCGCCATTAACGCATGATGGGAGCAAAATGAGTGGAGATTCATCCAATAAAAATGATGATTTGTCATAGTTTGACCTCCTTACATGGCTCAGCTAACCCCGGATTACGGTAGACCATAATGGAACTATAAGTCCATAACCCCCCAGATAGCTGAAAATGGGCGCCGAGGCCAACCGTCAAACCTCAGCCTAGCTAGCTAGCACATACCGTGAGTCCGTGACATCCAGTAGTTACAAAATTCACCGACGACATGAACCAAGCGTCCCTAACAGCAAATTCAATCAGAACCGTTCGCCGATGTCGGGGGACGGGGTCGGGCCGCAAACCCAGAACCCGCAGGCCACATCACAAAGCTGTCGGGAGAGTCATGCCAAACCATTCCCGATTCGTCGGTCAAGGTAAGCAACGCAGCCGTGCACCACCGTTTGCCATCACATCAGTTGAACTTGAAGTTACCCTTCTCTCTCTCTCCATCACTCCAACTCTCAAATTTCTCTCCCCCAACACGAATCCGCCCGTGCCCTGGCACAGAGTGATCGACGCAGCCGGAGCCATCTCCTCTCGCCGGCGCGGCCCGGGAACAGACGGCGCGCAGGGGCAGCGCGACGCGTTGGAGGCGGAAGGCGTGCAAGTGACCACTGGCAGAACGGGAGATATGAGAATCGATTTGGGCGCGTGGGGCTGGTTTCCCGCTCCGAGTCACCAAATCCAACTAGGACAGCTACGCTCAGGCTGCCACGTCCGCCCAGAACGACGACGATGCGCAATCGTAAATCTATTGCAGTATATAGTACAGTGACATGATTACTTTCTTCCATTAGTTGCTGAAAGCACTGACCAACCCATCAAATGCTGCTAGCCCATCCGAGACCGCTTTCCTGCGCGCCTCGAGAAGAGATCCATCACCACGACAACCAGACCATTGTGTACGTTCCAACACAGTCCACCATTCACGCTCGTACGGATGACCAGGCGCACCAGCGTACCCCCACGGCTTGGCCGTCGGCGGTTGCACGTACGGATCCAGGACCTGCGCCATCGTCGGATGTACAGGCCCCGTAAAGTGCACAACACACGGGTCGTCCATCTCCGCCATATCCAACGCAGCACGCTCCGAAGATGGGTACCTAGCATAAGTACCAAGCCCCTGCGCATTTCACACGAGCGACAGCGAAACCCAATCGTCCTCAAAGTGCACATTCAGCGCATCCTGATCCTTGTATTTGGACCCAGCGTGCGCCTTTCCAGTCGCGCAAAGTTGGACAGCCGACGCGCGGATCTTGGCCAGATCCATCAACAACACTCCTGCGTTGAAATACGCGCCCCGCTTCTTCTTCTTCATCTCAGAGTGACCCATCGGATGACCGACATCGACCACTGCGCCAAGAGACTTTCCCCCAAGATCAGTCTCCCACAACTCTTTCAAACCGCGGCGGACGAGCACATCCGCGTCGAGGTAAAGAACACGTTCGACGGGAACAACTTGGAAGAGGTCGAGTTTCGCCCACGTCACTCCCATCTCGGCCGCAAGCCCTGTCTCTGGAGGATACAGAAATACAAGCGTCGAATTGTCGTGAAGAGGCACGGAATCCTTGAGTCGTCTCCGATCATCTTCGGAAAGGCCGTAATCCACGACGTAGATCGTGATCCTGGAGGGTGTATGCTCGAGCATGCTGCGTATGGCGACAGCAGCCGGCATGGCATAGGCCGCGTTTACAGTGAAAACGACGTTGATACAGTAACTGAAGGCGTCGGGCGGCTGAGGGCCGTCGGTATGAACATCTTCAGCCGTCAGAAACCCTATGCGCATCGGGCTCTTTTTATGGAGAACAACCTGATAGTCGTCCTCCGCGGTCAGACGCTCGTACTGGCCTCGGTGAAGCGCCAGGAAGGCGTCAATACCACGTTTGGGATGGTGAATACTGTCTTCTGGCTCCTTATCCCAGTGGTAATCGTCAAAAATGACGATGGCGCCTTCCTTTGCGAGCCGCCAGGCCAGTTCTCCGTCCAAAAATGCATCGTCTGCCTCGTGAGATCCATCGATATATATCCAATCATACCCTGCATCTTGCATGCCAATCTCCTCCTTTAACAATTTTATAAGCGCTGGGGTGCTGAACTCGCTCAGAATGCGGAACGGCTTCCCGGTGCCCCTGAGGTTGTGTTGCATGCGGGCAAACCGCGCTTTTCCAGCATCCGTGGCGAATAGGTCAAAATGGTCGATACAAACCATTTCGCCGCCGCCGGCGCAGAGGGTGTTTAGCAGAAACACAGCGGAGCGGCCTTCCCATGAACCAATTTCCAGCACCCGAGGCTGCTTGGATCGGACAAGCGGGAAAAGGGCTGTCCAGGGGCCAATGTTGTGCGAGAACCAATCTTGTGTCGCTGTGAGCTGAAAGGGAGAGGAATCCATGGTGGACATGCTTGAAGTTTTGGTATTTAAAACGCCGTCGGACTTGCTCTCTCGACCGTCGCGTTACCACTACCCCAGAGCTTGCAAATAAGGTGAACCTACAACTCGAGACAAACCAGCACCGTCTCGTCCTGTGTTCATGAGTGTGGGGCGACACACTCTCGGGGAACGCTTAAGTTTCAGAAACGTTGCACCGAGAAACTCAGACATCTCCTTCTATTTGCAATTGCCCGAAATTTGCTACTGGCGGCGTCTTGAAGTGGCAAAGTACGTAGTTGTCGAAATAAATTTGCTATCTAGTCGGCTTGCAATGTAGCTTTATTGTGAGATACTTTTCTGATAGTCTAACCCTCGCGCGGCCTTCTCCAGAGGCCCTGAGTCCGTACCCACATCGGAGAAGACGGAATTTCATCCACCGAGCAAATATGGTGTCATGTCTGACGTTCACCTTCGGGCTCCACTCACTTGGGGCTGCCGTCCCATAGGCAAACCATACAAACGCCGCTGGATGCCGGGTGAGAACTCTGACGTCTTGCTTCGAATACGCAGCTCCGATAGCATATAAAATAGCGACATACAAGTCAAACGCCAAGCCACTGCCAGGGTCCTGAGTATGCCTCCAGACATTCATCCCCTCTCTCTTGACATAGATTTACCAATGTTCCATCATGTTCTCGTGACAGGCGGTCATGGATTCATAGTATGAACCCCTGCCCTTCTGCCACGAGAGATCTTGAGACTGACGTATAGGCATTCAATAGGGATCCCACGTCGCGCATGAGCTTCTGCGCAGAGGTGTCCGGGTCCGCATAGTCGACATTGCTCCTCAGCCTGCTTTGCTCCGGGGTCAAGACTACGAATTCATGCACAGAGACTTGTGCGACCCCGTCGCCTGCCAGCTGGCGGTCCGTGGAGTCACGTCCGTGTTCCACTTCGCAGCTGCAATGGGCGGAATGGGAATGATCCACGAAGAAAATGACCTTCCCATATACACTGCGAACCATCTCATGACTCTACACGTCCTGTCCGCGTGTATGACCAGCGACGTTGAACGCATATTCTATGCATCTTCCGCCTGTGTTTACCCGGATCATCTTCAGTGCGATTCGTCGAGAGACGTCTCGTTGCGCGAGCAGGATGTCTGGAAGGATTTACAGGGTCTCCCAGTCCCACAAGGCCTATACGGCCTCGAGAAGCTCAATACAGAGTTCATACTTCATCACCTGTCGTCAAAACTAGACATACGCGTTGCGCGATTCCATAACGTGTACGGACCTGGTGGCGCATGGAACAACGGTCGCGAGAAGGCCCCAGCTGCCCTTTTGCGCAAGGCGTGCGCACTCAAGTTCACCAACTTGAAGAGCGATCCCTTGACGCTTGAGATATGGGGTGATGGGAAGCAGCGACGCAGTTTTCTTTGGATCGGTGATGCTGTCAACGCCGTGCTCCGGCTCTTCTCTTCCAACACCGTTAAAGGACCTATCAATATCGGGTCAGAAAATTCCTTCACCATAAAGGAACTGGCTGAACTGGCTTTGGCGGTTTACGGAATTGACAAGGCAAGAGTGACCTTTGATTACCTTCTCGATAAACCTGTCGGGGTTGCGTCGAGGAATTCCGACAACACGCATATCCGATCTCAACTTGGGTGGGAACCAATGACGTCGATCGCCGCTGGTATGAGCCAAACCAGTGAATGGGTAGAATCGGAAATAAAAAGTATACTCACGTCCTCTGACGAATCCAACCATCACCGCATCCTACAAGGCCTACAACAAAGCAGGATCGTTCGACTTGACTATGACAAAATCGATTTTGCCATTCTTCTCCCAATTACCTCGAGGGGGTCTCCGCAGCCCGACACTTGTTTGGAAAATCTTGCCCGCTTTGCATCTTCTTTTGCGAGGACAACATTGAACGACACCCGAATCGTGGGGGGAAATCGATTCCGTGCCAAAGTTTACCTCGCGATCGACCACGACGATTCCTTTCTGCTTTCACAAGACAAGAACGGGACGACGAAAGCGGAGGGTATACTGGAACGAGAGGGTATAGCCAACGTGAAGAAGATCGTTTGCAACCAGCCTCGAGGTCACATCTGCGCAATTTGGCGCGAATGCGCGAGCAAGGCATGGAGAGATGGATGCGACTACGTCGTGCTTATGGGTGACGATGTCGTCCTCCACGACGACGGCTGGATGCGGGATATCCATTCCGAGTTTCAGAAGCTGGCAGAAATCCGACGAGTTCCGGTCGGTTTTGGATGTATCGCCTTCAAGGATTTATCTTTTCCAGGGATGCCTACTTTCCCCGTCCTCCACAGGACGCACATGGACATATTCAATGGCGTCGTCGTACCCGAAAAATTCATCAACCAGGATGGCGACCCCTTCCTATTTCAACTATATCGTCGTTGGGGATGTTCTGTCATGTTGTCATGCTCTTTGTCGAATGGTGTCGGAGGGAGTGGAGAGGCGAGGTATACAAAACAGCGCGTCGCCGATTGGACGTTCGAAACCTTAGACGAATCTGCAGAGAGAGTCACACAGTGGCTCGAATCAAAACAATCGAGCGCTCAAAGATTGCTCACCATAGACGTAGTCATTCCGTGTTATAGGGTCGACCTTGCGATACTGAGAAACATTTTGTCGCTACAACCATCCGATTCGTGCTCTGTTATGTTCGTCGTCGTCATTGACAACCCGCTTTCAGCACACGCGGCAGACCTGGAAAACGAATTTGGACATCGTCCGGACATCCGCATCCGACGGAACGCCGTCAATATTGGCGCGTCCGGATCTAGGAACAGAGGTATAGACGAATCCGCGGCCGAGTGGAACATCTTTCTTGACGACGACGTTGTCCCAAGTCAAGACCTACTTGTCGAGGCGGAAAATGCTATACGAGAGCATCCAACTGCTGCGGGGTTTGTTGGGAACTCCTTGTTTCCACAATCAGAGAGCATCTTCACAACCGCCGTACGAATTGCCGGAGTCACGTTCTTCTGGGACATCGCGACGAAAATCAAAGAGGACGTTCCATGGGGCGTCACCGCAAACCTCATTGCCCGCAGAAATGTACTAGATGGAATCCGTTTCGATACTAGTTACCCGAAAACGGGAGGTGGCGAGGACATCGAATTCTGCAGAAGAAAGCGAGACTACTTCTTTGCCAACGTTGACAAGAGGAAAGGCTTTGTCGGCGCACCTGCCGTTGTCGTAACGCACCCCTGGTGGAATAACGGGGCTCGATCTTACCGCCGGTTCTACATGTGGTCCTACGGGGACGGAGCACTTGTCAAGCGATTCCCGGACCTTTCATACCAGGATTATTGCTTCAATAGCGCAGAGCTGTTGTTGTCCAGCACCGTTCTGCTCTTCGTCTTGCCTTTCGTGCTGACACTGTGGACTTCAACCACGTTGGTGTTCCGGATGATCGTCAGTATCGTGATGGCGAATATCATTCATGATTGCTATCGACACCTTTGGAGAGATGCTGAGCGTCACATCGATATGAATACATCTCTCAAGGGGTGGAAATGGGTCATCGCCGTCATAGAAAGCACGGTGATTCGCATGGCAAGTGAACTGGGCCGAGTACATGGAATGATTGCGCGGGGCGAATACGGTATGAGTAGGCGATTTGATTGGTTTTCCGGGAGATGGGGAGATGGCCCAATCAATGAAGAAAGAACCAACAATCTCCACAGAGCAGGATTAACGTTGGCATTTTTTTGCTACTTTCTTCTTCATTAAATAAATAATTAGAAAAGGTTTAGTGAATAAACACGAGACAACAGTGACAGTCAAAGTGATGACGAGCAGATATTATTCATCTGACCCTCTTACCCTTCAGACCCGTGTGGGTACGAATCGTCATGAGGTTCACACACAGCATGAGAGGCATCTCTGACGATTGACGGAGCTGATCAATCAAATTATCAAGGCCCTGAGTCAATGACTCCCCCATCCAGGATCCATAACACGTCATTAGTATTCCACTCCCTTCTACCAGAGTCCAACTCTCCGCATGTGATGTGGCCCAATGTGTACCAAATGGGGAAGGAATCTCAGAGGGTACCAGGTATCCCGGGCATCGGCTATGGTGCACTGGGCTTATCGCGCAATCATCACTCAGCAAGCATGAGAATGACGAATTCCATTATATTTAAGACAGGACAGTCGTTAACCCTCATCAGAGAATATCAACACAAATGGCTGCCATCGCAAAACGTTCTGTTCTAGTCATTGCAGGTCTGTTGGCCACGTGGCGTTAAGGTTGTTAGCATCTGACGCTTGGGAAAGGTTTGGGCACAGGTCACGGAACAGGGGCATCCACAGCGTAAGGGGCCCCATGCATGAAGTGGCCGTCAAAAATTAACTTGGTCCCGTAGACGGATTTTCGCAAAAGCTGGGTTTAGCGTTGCCCTCGTAGCTCGTGGCGCCGACTCGCTCGAAACACTCGCAACAGCAATCAATCAATCTGGTGGAGAGGTACTACTCGACGAATGTGTAGAAGGACGATCCCGAGTTGACTATTTTATCAGGCCGCCCCGTTTCCAGTGCAGAACTATTCACATGAAGAAATCTCCTCGGCATGGGCCAGGATCCGGGAACGATACCCCAAGCCAAGTTATTCAATCCGCGCTGCTGTCTTCAACGCTGCTTCGTCAAGCTGGAAGGGATTTCTGGATTTCACGCCGCAAGAAATCGAAAACATGCTTCAGGCAAATGTAGCTGCCGCATTCTCTTTCTCCAGGGAGGCTATTTTAGAGTTCAAAGCAAACGAGATTCAAGAGCCTGCCGAGAAAAAAGGAACGTTGATTTTCACTGGCGCAACTGCTAGTGTAAGGGGAAACGTGACCACCAGTGCCTTTTCTGCGGTGAAGCATGCACAGAGGGCTTTGTCGCAGAGCTTGGCGAAGGAATTTGGGAAGGAAAATATTCATGTCAGTCGCAGTTGTCGTTCATCGTTCCTGTTTTTCTGATCGTCTTGCAGGTGGCACACGTGAGTGAATGTTGTGCAAGGCTGGCCACCATCCCGCTAACTTGATATGCCTACCTGATATTACATAGGTTATAATTGACGGAGGTACGCCACCATATACCTGCATCTGAGGATATGCACCAACTGATATCCCCCGCTACTCATTAACACCGGTCGCTCGGGGCTAAATCTCAGCGTGAAGCTCGAGCCTGACAGCATCGCCAAAGTGGGTCCACTCGATGTTTATCAGATGTTTTAACTAACATTGTTATAGGCTTATCTGTATCTCGCCGAACAAGATAGTTCTTCTTTTACCTGGGAACTTGACCGTGAGTCTTGGTGATAATTTGTAGCAACTAGCTAATACATACATTTCATAGTTCGTCCTGCTCACGAGAAGTGGTAATCAGTGAGGACGACTTGAGCGGGAACTGCATATGGATTAGCGTGGGCAGTTTGGCCTTGCTGGTTGATGGGACCCGACCCTTTGCCGTTAAGGCCTCGCGCGATACTTTCCTCCAGCATGTGATAAGTCGGTACTGTGAATTTGTAGTAAGATTAATGAAGTGGTTTTGGCCATCGAATACAGGAGAATTCAGACGGTCCAGTCTACTGCACCGGTCTCGGGCATCGGCTATGGTGCGGCTTCAATGCGATGATCACACAGCGGCGTGGGAATGATGATTTAAGACAGTCTAACCAACAGGCTTAATCTTAATTCCAAATGGCCACCCTCGCAAAACGCTCTGTTCTGGTCATTGCAGGTGTGCTGCTTGCATGGCTTGGTTGCATACTCTGACGCTTGACAAAGGTCTGGGCACTGGTCAAGGAACAGGCGCATCCATAGCGTAAGGCGTGATCATCTGATGGCTGCATATGTTATAAATCAACTTGGTCCGTCAGTCGGACTTTTGTGAAAGCTGGTTATAGCGTTGCTCTCGTGGCCCGCGGTGCAGATTCTCTCGAGAAATTCGCAACGGAAATCAATCAGTCTGGTGGAGAGGTACTTTGACAACGTGTTGATAGGGATTTTAAATTGACTGCTGTTCAGGCCGCGCCAATTCCAGTGCAAAGCTATTCCCATGAAGACATTTCCTCCGCATGGGCGAGGATTCGGGAACGATACCCTAAGCCGAATTATTCAATTCGCGCTGCCGTCTTCAACGCCGGTACTACAACCTGGAAGACATTCCTGGACTTCACGCAGCAAGAAATTCAAGACATGCTTCAATCGAATGTAGCGGCTGCATTCTCTTTCTCCAGGGAGGCCATCCTAGAGTTCAAAGGAAACGACATCCTAGAACCTGCAGGGAAAAGAGGAACGTTAATCTTCACCGGTGCGACTGCTAGTGTAAGAGGAAATGTTACCACCAGTGCCTTTTCTGCCGTGAAGCATGCGCAAAGAGCTCTATCGCAGAGCTTGGCGAAGGAATTTGGAAAGCAAAATATTCATGTCAGTCGCAGTTGTCGCTCATCATTGCTGTTTCTGATCGTCTTGCAGGTTGCACATGTAAGTGGATCTTGGCCATCGTGCCTCTAATCTGATATGCCTATCTGATATTAGGCTATAATCGACGGAGGTATGCCACCATCTGTCTGCACCGGAGGACATGCATTAACTGACATGCCATGTTAGGCATCAATACTGGCCACGCGCCTGTAGTCCATGGGAGGCAAGATATCAGCGTGAAATTAGAGCCCGACAGTATCGCCAAAGTGGGTCCGCCCGATATTTAATCAAATGCTGTTCTGACTAACATTCTTAGGCCTATCTGTATCTCGCTGAACAAGATAGTTCTTCTTTTACCTGGGAACTTGACCGTGAGTGGTGACGATAATGTGTAGCAACTAGCTAAGAAATCTCACAGTTCGTCCTGCACAAGAGAAATGGTAGATGGCGAAAAAGTTGCGAAAAAGATTTGCCTTATATAGCGTAGTTGTATTTGTAAGCTGATTACCTTACCTTCTGGAATGCCAACTAGCCCGCCAAGCAAGCGCCTCAGATTAGAAGGGTCGCCACCTGTGACGCCTAAGCTCGGTGCAGGGGAAGACATTGCTGAAGACGAAAGTCACTGTAGTATCTGTCTTCAGGAGTTTGATGACCAAACAGTAATACCTAATTGCTCGCACGAATTTTGCTTTGAATGTCTCTTGATATGGACTCGTAAGTACCTAAATTCCGTTGAAAATGATAGAATTTGAACCCGGGCGCCGCGACTACGCAGATCAGTCACGACGCTGTCCGCTATGTGCGCAATCTATAGGCGAATATCTGATACATAACATCAGGTCAAAGTTCGACTTTAGCAAACACTACCTCACTCCTTTACGCACTTCACCCATTCAGCAAGCATTGCCAGACTTTGAGACTGACCTGGTGCCTACGACACGGATAGGCTGGTTGAGGAGAAGAGCAAGAGAACGGGAGAGCGAAAGGCGGAGAAGAGAGCGAGAGGAGCTTGACGAACTTGATCGACTTGAGCGGTCCATTCTGAAAAGACGATGGATCTACAGGCATCACTTGTATGCAAAGGTGTGTATGTGCCATGTAACGTGTAATGTCCATTGATTCTCAACAGACCTTCGAAGCACGTCGCGTCGAATACATTCACCCGATATAAACCGTACCCTTCGCCTGCACAGTTCTCGGCTTCCCAGGATACAATGTCACGCACCACTACCTTTGTTCGAAGGGAATTACAAGTATGGCCTAATTTAGATGTGGAGGTAAGTCGACTCGGACGGTCCCCGATGGAATTAACCATGTGCCCCAGTTCCTAACGACTTTCACGATTTCCATCATGAAAGCTATTGACATTCGGTCTGAGTCAGCTGTGAAGCTCCTCGCTGAGTTTCTGGACATGGATTCCCCTTATGTGGAGGGTTGTAGACACATCAACGCAGAACAGTTTGCACACGGTAATTCATTTCCCATCTCTCCGAGATTTATCTCATAAACGATCGTAGAAGTTTACTGCTTTGTCCGGTCACCTTATCGAGACCTGTTTGTCTACGATGAAGCTGTACAGGTGAAGTATCAAAATATGATCAGCCATTTCACATTCTAATTAATGCTCATAGTATGACGTGCCTTCGGATGTGCCGCCTCCCCCGGATTTCCGACAAAACCTTAGAAGGTGGAGGAGAGCAACGTCACCACGTTCAACATCACCTTATCGCACGCTTTCAAGCCGTTCCAGAAGCCAGTCTCCATTATCAAGACCCGCATCTCCCCGTGGCGGCCCTTGTTCCAGAAAGGACCATGATTCACGCAAGTCACCACGACCTCCATCACCATCAAACACATATCGCACTCGTGAGAGTGGTCAATTTCCCGATTCCATAAATCCAGATCCATCCTCCTCTAATCAAAAGGCCACGAGCGGTTCTCGTTTGAGCCATCAGCAAGTTCCAGGGTCATGCTCACTACGCAGAGATGGACATGCTTTTGAATTTATTGACCACGCGGCTGAGTCTCTGCCCCATGGAACAGCCGAGGGATTGCTATTGATGGCTTCTAGCCGTGGGCAGCCATCATCCCCGCAAGCAAATGAAGGTGTTATGGAATCTCATAATACATTGCGTCACCGCAATGGAAATGGAAAAGACAGAGCGAATGACGCAAAGCAGTTGGTGACCTCATCCATTAATGAGGAGAAAGATGATGGGGCGTTATTACATTCGTCATCACACACACAGTCGAGAGCAGCCACGCATAGGCAGCATCGTCATCGGAGTTTCCGTGAATCTGTGGAAGCCCATCTCGGCAGTGGAAAAAAGATGACACCCGCTCTAAGCGACAACGTGAATGCAATACGCAAGAATGGACAGTTACATGCGGACAACAGCGTTTCGCTACTCTCAGGTAATCCTTGGTTTTATTGGTCCGTTCCAAGCCATTGACACGTTAAACATTCGAAGCTACGAGCAATCGTGATACACAGAAGGACGGCACGTCGTGCATGGTTACAGAAAATGATATTCAAGATTCTGCACACGACACGCGTTTGCTGTCGTCCGTTCGGAGCTCTCAGCAGGGTACGTTAGCTGAGGACAACACTTTGAATATGAATACGTCGATGAATGGAGAACAACCTGGAGTTTCACATGGTTCAGTCACTTCAAGCCTTGGCCTTGGCATGGTTGCACCGCGAGACACTGCCCTAGCAACATCACCGGGATCCTGTGATAAAAATAGTGGCGCTCTAACTGACATTGACCCCATGGGAACTGCCCGACGAAATCACAATTCAGTTGTTGACGCATCTCATCTTAGTCAGGACCAATCTGCCGGGCCGGATTCGCGGTCCCGATTGCTTTCGCGGCTGCGCAAAGAAAAGGATTATTATGCCTGTAATTTCTTGGTTTCGCCGACTTTTCTGGGGGGTGCTTGAAGAGCTGACTTGACTCTCAGATACGGCATCGGTCGGGGGAGGGGATGAGACTTGTGGCACTGCGATGGACCACGATGGGGTGGTAGATTCTCATCTTGCCGAGAAACAGTTGAGACGGCGCGCCCAGCTGCGGATGAGGCTAGCAACCGAGAAACGCGTCGTGTTGGGTGGCGTATCTGGCCAACCCAACGGAGAGGAGGAGGAGGGGGCAGGCTTGACGTGACATCTAGTATAGAGTCGATGACGGGTGATGGCAGTCCACTCGAATGACGGGGGGGATGATTTGTTTCACATATTATCCCTTTTGTTTTCTCGTTTGCACATCACATGCACGTAGCACCGCTCCACTTATTCTATTTCTTTGTTATTAGAAGTCCGTGCAGTATAAGTAGTAGATATATGTACACGGTTTAAATATGTATAATAATTAATAGATCGATAACGGGAACGTTGCGGCAAAAGTACTTTGCTTTGTACTCGATGTAGTGACTGGATGATAACAGGGTGAACTGTAATCATATATGCAATAATGAATGAGTGAATGTTCGAATGGCGAATTGCGGGAAAGGCTTGAGTTCTTCCGTGCGGAATAAGTGTGTGTCTGTGTGTGTGTTGCCCCTAAAGGATGCGGTTAGACGGATGGTTCCGAAACAAGTTTAAATCAACGAACGTATGTATATGATTGTGTGAAGAGTTATTGATTGCTTGGAAGAAGAAGAAGAAGAAGAAAATGAACATGCAGTGCTTTTTGCCCCATTTCCAGAGTTGATTCAATTACTTGAAAGAAAGCAGAAAAAAAGAGGCGAAGGCGATTGCGGGAATGTTAAGGAATGTTTCTCTCTCTTTCTCTTTCTCTCATTTCTCCATCTAGCAAAGAGATTATTAAATGATGGCTGATCAAGCAAGCCCGATTAGTATATTTAAACCAGTATTAGGAAAGATGAATCGATGTCACAAAGCAGGCATTTATGTGGTCCTTTGGCCTGTTCCTTTATGGGATTAGACACGTCTTTTCCATCTTTAGCATGAGATACTGATGATACTTCGGGGTGTGAGGGAGCGAGCGAGCGAGCGAGGGAGGGGGGGGGAGGGGGGCAGCAGAGTAGGCAACCTCTCTCGCGCCTGCTCAACTCCTGTCTTTCATGTGCTCTGTGTCGGAGGGTGAACGAGGGGGGGGAGGCAATGCCGTTGGGAATGGAATGACCGTTGCCCGTACCGGATCATAGCGACCGACACGAGACTGAGAGGACGGAGGCGTTTGAGACGCCATGGGCTGTGCATCCCAATCTGTTTTCTCGCCGATTGGCCCAGCCTGTGCATCGTGTCGACCGAGATTCGGGGTTGAAACAGATGATATGGGCGGTGAGCGAGCTGATGGGACGAAGAATGGCTGAGTTGGGGAGACGGAGCTTCGATTAGAACTTGAGGAGGACCAGAGGCTTGATCGAGCCAAGGAGGGTGTGAACGACCGTCTGTCCCATTGCGGTCGTGGCTGTAATGTAAATGGAGGGGGGATGGAACCAGGTGTAGCACTGCCGCCAGCTGGCGTTGCTGATGTTCCAACAGCACGGGGTGAGGCAGGCGTGTAATGGATAAATGGGTGATCCATGGTGCTGCCGGGTTGAGGTAGAGTATCGATGAGAGATAAATGTGTTGGAAGCGACTGCATTGGGCCTGCTGGTGGAGAAGCGCTTGCTCTAGTTTGCAAGCTCATCAAGGGAGGAAGGGTGGGATAGGCGTCTTGGAGGTGTGAAGGAACGCTCAACGGCGGGGGCAAGAGATGGACTGAATTTGGACTTTTCGGTGGAGAATTTCGATGTATCGGACGCGTAGCAGGGTAATTAACATCAAGTTGGTCAATCTGAGGAAGCGAGATGCTGCTGCTGGTGCTGCCTCCAAGTGGCGCACCACGTGGACGCATGTGCAGTCCAGGCACACCTGGTCCAAGCAGTTGTGAGGGCGTATCCGACAAAGTTGAGTATGACTCTGGGGTGGAGACGTAGTTACCTGTCGGCTGCAATGACTGCGAGCTGCTAGAGGCCATTTGAATTAATGACAGCGAATTGGCGTCCGGTCGAGTGTTGAAGGAAAGCTGATTTCCATATTCGGGGACAGGTGGAGGGGCGGATGAAAAAGCACCATATTGAGGACGCCCCCGGCAGCTTGCTTCGCTCTGGCCACCTGGCCGTCTAGCTTTCTGACGCTGGTTCTACACGCGTATCGGCATGAGAAAAATCCAATTTAAAGAAAGTTTGGATCAATTACCTGAAACCAGATCTGGAGGAACAATTTAAGATTTGCGTTAGGCTCGCATGTTTGAACGTTTATTCCCACGTACCTGAACTTTCCTCGCACTAAGGCCGATTGAGCGACCAACTTCCTCACGCATAGCGGTTGTCGGAAAGCGGGACTATCAAAGTAAATGCCTGGGTAATTGGTTATTCAACGCTGTATAGATTTAACATGCCTTGGCCAAAAGCCCGTGAAGCACCGCGGCTTGATGGGGAGTCGTCAACGTACGAGTACGCTTTTTCTTGGGCGGAGGATTCTGGAGGACCATGGGCTGTTCTCGAGAACTCGTAATTCTGCTACTGGAGGAGCTTGCGACGTTGTCTTGTGGAGATCCAGATTGCATGTGAGAAGAACCTGAGCCAAGGTCAGAAGTTCGAATTCGCTTGACCATCCGTGAGTCGGAAGAAGAAGAGCTGTTCTCTGCAGGACGGATACTGGGTCGACCAATGTCTTGGGTCGAGGGAGGCGGAACTGGAAGCGGAGCAAAGGACTCGTCACGTACACCGCTTGACTGGGGATCCCGAGAAAGGTCCTCGGGGATGATTTGTGGTAAAGTTGCGGTGGGAGTGGGGGAGCGAGAGTTAGAGGGAGACTTGGACATTCAAGTTGGACTGTGCGCAGATAAGTAGTTGAATCTCGACGGAAGTTCAACACATCTAGTCAGAGACGCGCAAAAGAGAAGCAGGGAAGGCCCTGTTCTCATGAGTATGATAGAAGTTGCCGACGAGATGTGCCGACAGGACAGTTATATCGCACCAGATAACGTTAGCAGGCCAAGGCAAGGGAGGAACGATCGGTTATACCATTTAATTATACTCTTTGACCTGTTCCAGAACGGTGACAAGTGAATATCCCTAGCTGTTTAGTTTAGTACATTACCTATATCCAATTATGACCGCTCATGTCTCCTGACTTGCTAGTTGATACACCGATAGTCAGCCGCCTTTCCATTTTCTCATCCCCATCAGGCGACGGGTGTGACGGTGACAGCCGCAGCCAGGTTCCGAACCATGGCGACCCTCTTGTTGGAGATAAACTCAAATTCCAAGCAATGCGTTTGTATTGGGCAGATAGTAACCGATCGTCCAGCGTTTCCAGGCGCTCTTCTTTTCATTAACAAATGCCGGATTCTCCTTTGTTCTGTGCCATGGCGGTGGCACCAATCATGAGCAAACAATCAATTATTGTCTCCTCAGATCCGAACGAGGCTGAAATTGTAAATCCACGGTTAAAACACGTGCTGTGATTCGGAGGCGGCATGAATCCAATCGTTTGAAGGTTCCTCTTTTAGCGGGCGTGCTAATCAATGGCTGAAACACAACCGCAAGTCGCGAGCCTAAGACGCTTTTGTCATCCGTTGGCCCAATGTAGATCAGATGGCGATAGCATGTTTCCAGATGTTTCCGCACGCTGTGCTGCGTATAATGAACACGGACATTGGACACAGCCCTCTGCAATTGCATGGCCTGCAGGCAGATCGAACGATCCACAGATTTGGTTCCGTTATGGAGAGTTAACAGCAAACCACGACGCTAAAAAAGGACGCTAATCTCTAGCTCCCATTGATAGCGTGGCTCGACCCTTTCTCTGCTTACCCAGCCTATTGAAATCCATTTTTTAACCCATACCGCAAGCCATCTCATGAACCTGACCTGCCGCATGGTATATTTTTTCTCTAAACCCGGGATCAGTTTGGCACCAGGTTCCCAATTAGTGGTTTGCTTACCTAATCTCTCTCTCACCAACGAACCGCTTGAATGGACGAGCTCAACGTTTCTTCTCCCACTTACAGTCAGCCAGGCTCACCCTCCATCTCGCAGCCCAGAACCCCTGCACCGAGCTCGTCCGGAATCACTCTTGTCCTGCCTTCCCTCAAGACCCTAAAGGCTTCTGGCAAGGATGGGAAAAACGCCGGAAAACAGCGTTCTGGCTCGCACGTTTCTGGCAGTTATCTAGACAGCGAGTTGCTTGAGAAAAAACCTCCTAGACCTGTTAAATTAAAGCCGCTAAAGGAAGTCTTGATAAAGCTCATTACGCAGATCAAACGGTGTGTATAAACTTTTTCTCTTGCGCCTCACGCTACAAAAAGTGAACGAGCGTCATTTACAGGAAGGACGACTACGCGTTTTTCCTGAGACCTGTGGATACTGAACAGGTCCCGGGGTATGCAGACGTCATTCAACGCCCGATGGATTTGGGTACAATGAAACTCAAGGTCGAAAAGGGCAGATACCGATCGTTGGATGACTTTTCGGTGTGTGTCTTAGAGGTTTTAAAACTTTCCCAACCCCGCACTCAGTCTTAA
The DNA here is from genome assembly GCA_023014475.1 of Amanita pallidorosea. Classification (NCBI taxonomy): domain Eukaryota; kingdom Fungi; phylum Basidiomycota; class Agaricomycetes; order Agaricales; family Amanitaceae; genus Amanita; species Amanita pallidorosea. The sequence continues at coordinate 110,232 of JAEBUS010000040.1, forward strand.
GCCTATACCAGTCTGACTTGAAATTAGTAACTTCCAACGCCAAGACGTTCAATCCCCAGGGTTCCATCTACTACACGGAGGCCGACAGGATCGAAACGTGGGCGTTGGATCACATCGCCAAAGCGGCGCCCACCGTCATCCAGTTCGAAGCGGATTGGAACATCGACATTGAGAAGGACGACGAAAGCAATGTGGTGGATATTGACAATGACGACGACGTGTCCATGGACGTCGAGTCCGTGCACGACGGTCGGTCCGCGTCTGTTCTTTCGCAGCAGATATCGGGTTCAAGCAGGAGGGGTCCTCGTGGGCCGTACAAGAAGGGTCCTGGCTCCGGTGTTGCAGAGAGTATCGAAGCAGATTGTCGGTTGCCTGGTGCCAAGGACGGGTTTGGATCGTTTCCTGCTGGTTCTGATTGGGCTCGTACCATGCTACAGCTGAAGCTGAAAGGTATAGTAGATGTATGCTCAATGAAAAACATTTGATCCTACTGACAGCAACTCGCAAGGAAAGCGCTATCGTACGAAGAAGGAGAGGTTGCGCATAGAGAAGGAGGGGCCACCCCTCTTGTCAGAAGGGAGTTTGGATTATACGGAGAGTATGTCACTTTTTCAGTTATAGTCATGGTTTATCATTCTTATGAACGCCTTATTAGTGGAGGATCCATTCTCTGTCCTTTCTTTTTTCGTACCCGATCCATTCGTACGGCCATATCTTACCCCTTTGTATCCTCCTCTTTCCTCCTTGGGACAGTCAACGCCCATCTCCCAGCATGCACGTCCAGCGTTTCCAACGGCTACCGCAGCCCCGCTCACATATACATTTTCATTGTCTCAGTCCGTTTCGACACCACCACCCGCGTCGTCAACGCTCAAGCGACGGTTTTGGACCCTCACGCGCAACCCTGTGAGCCGCGCAAAGGGGAAAGAGAAAGACGAAGACGGTGAAAGTAGCGAAGTCCCCTCATGGCAAACCCCACGGGAGGCGCATGCAACCGACTTTGGTTCTTTTGCTATATTGGCGGGAGAACTAGCCCAGGAGATGCGGCGCCGCGGCATCCCCGGTCCTGGGGTGGACGAAGATCAGAACACGATGTTGGATATGATACGAAATAGTTTTGACGGTGAAATGGATACCAAGACGGCTGCCGATGGCTCTCCCGTCGACTCGGTTCTAGGGTATGAAGGATCAAACGGTGGACTGTTCTCTGTGAAAGACTACTGGAGTTTGAGGCGAGCGGCAGAGGCAGAGGAGCATGTGCGGGACGTTGTGTATGGGGGCGTGGATGGTCTGGCTTACGTTCGAAGTCTGGCAGAGTTTGTAACGACTTATCACTCAGAGGTTTGTGGTGACCTGTTGTCAAAACTTGATTTTTTCTTTTTTTTCTTTTCTTTTTTTGCTGATGACACTCTAGTATTCTTCTACAGGCTATCGATCGCCCACCGTTTTCGGTCCACCTTTGGCGCAATGGGTTGAACGCGAGATCGTCTGGCCCCTGACGGACGGCCGACATGCGATTCTGCAGCAGACTGCTGAGCAATTGCGGCATTTGTCGTCCAAAGTCCCACCAGGAACCAATAGCAGTCGTGTGTCTCCTAGCGTTGCCAAACAAGTTTACCTGTCTGTGAACGTGTATCCCTCTGCCATGGTCGCCTTGTCTGCGTTGCTGCAGATCAAGTCACACAAGATCGATATGGGTGCGCTTATCAAAGTGCCAGAGGAGTTGTTTCATAGCGAAAAAGAGTGGGCGGGGAAGGTGTTCAAGGAGCGACGGAAGCAGACACAGACGCCGACGACGGAGAGTCACCCAGAGGCGATGGAGGTCGAGGAGTCACCGACGGATTCGCCGGACCATACGGACGGGGATGGCAAATCGCAGGATGTGGAGGTGGAAAGTGCCGAAGAGCTGAAAGAAGTGCTGGATTACGTTGCGGACGCTATTGTCAAGCATGATCAGGTGGTGCGAAAGAGGATGACGATGATATCCTCGAACGAGAATGCTGTTGTCGCCAAGGCCGAAGACGAGGCGGAAGAAGAGGATCATGCGTTGCGCAACATTCGCCTCAATCTGCTTGCCCTTGCGAAGCGCGCACCATTGGATACTTTGGCACGGCTGCCAAAGGATCTTGTTCCAGAACATATTAGACGATATGTGCCCACGCTTGGGGGGGCATAAAGCTACATACACCATTGGGGGTGTATTTTGCACTATCGAGGACGGGACTTTTTGGCTCATACAGTCTTTTTTTTTTACCTTTTTATTTTTCCCCGTCATAATAGGTTAGCGCTTTAGCCAGCTGCCGTGTGACAATCAGTTATCAGTGTACAGGACCGTTCGTTGCGTCGGCCTGATTGCAGACCCGTTTCAATTTCCGTTTCTGAATCGCCACTGGCCGGTCCCACGCGTCGTCGCATAGCAACTGGGCACGCACAGCAGCGGATCCGGGCAACTTTTTTTTTTTTTTTTGAATTTCGGGTATCGTGCGCGGCGTGCATGGGCATATTATAATACCAGATTAAGGACACTTTGCAATTCCATTTCAGTTAAATGTGCCGAGTGTCCATGTGGTTGCCAGATCCCGAAATTAGCGGCCGCTGCCTTTTGGCGGCACCTTTGGCGTTAATGGCCAATTGTTTATTTTTATTTATCTTTTTCGCCTTTTACCCAACCACGAGCGAGAGAAGTGTCTTCTTGACATTGCAGGTGTGAGCGTGCCTTGTTCATGCTCAGTTGGTCACATATCTAAATCAATTGAATCTGGTGTTTGAAGTGCACATGCCATATGGGACCATGAACTGATTATCAAAAACCATGCAACCAAGCTTTGAAATGGACCGGGGATCTTGAGGAATTCCGCGACGGTGAGTGGTGGTGGATGAAAGAAACAAGAACGCTAATGAAAAAAAAAAAAGAAAAAGGGACGAACATTTAGACAACAAAGCGCGTGGCTTTTTACATTACATGTATTCCCATTTCAGCTTGGAGCCAAGGATGACGTGAGTGCATCTTTGACAAGTCGTGTTCCGGTAATAATGGCTGAGAATTTTGGTGCCATCTATCGTTTTTGACAGCTTCCTCGTGCCAAAAGCCCGTCTACCCTAGTCCGGGATTCTTATGAAATCCATAATCCCCAATCACAAAGCGCACAGTACTCTCTTTGTCCCTCCCTCTCCGCCATGGCGGGGAACGCCTTCCCTTTGGACACGGCGCAGATCGTGGCTTTGTTCGTGGAAAGCGTGTTGTACGGGTGAGTTTCTTTCTGCCAACTCTCCGCTCGCGTGTGTCTATAAAGTTTAACGCGCTGTTTTTAATTTTTCCAAGTCAGTTTCGCCCTCCACATTTCGCTGCTTGTAATGCGATTGTAACCATCGAACTTACAGGCATGCTCTTAATCACGTTTTTCCATTGCTTGCGCGTTCTTCTCTCGGAGGAGGGTCAACTCAAACCCTGGAGGCGATGGCATTGGAAGATGCTCATTGGATCGTTGCTGATGTTCACGTTTGCATCGCTCGACGTCGCTTTTGGACTCCGACATAATCTCGAGGCGTTCGTCTATTTCAAAGGTGGCCCCATAGAGGACTTTGAACAGCTGTCGAGCTGGATCAATGTCATGAAAATGGTGACTTATGTGGGCCAGACATTTGTTGGTGATGCTATTCTTGTACGTATGCCTCGTCAAGCTTCAAGCGTTGATTCAATTGCATTTTCATTCATCGGATTTTCTGGATAGCTCTACCGCTGTTGGGTCATTTATAATCGGAATTGGCTGGTTGTATTCCTTCCGATCCTGATGTGGGCTGGAGAGACAGGCGAGTTAGTAGTGTCACCTTCCGTTGGACAAACTGACAGATAACGTTGCAGGCTGCGGCGTCATGGCGGCTTACAGCGAGGCCACTTTACGAGCTGATGGCAATTCTGGAAGACTCAACACGGCGAGCTTATCGCCATGGATCACAAGTTTGCTCAGCCTGACTTTGGCGACTAATCTGTTAACGACATGTAAGCGCATTTATCAGTGAGCGTAAAGCGAATACGGCATTGACTAACGATCAAATTGCCCCCAGCTCTCATGGTTTACAGAATTTGGAAGATAAAGCGGACTTTAAAGCATAGATCCGTGACGGCGGTTTCGATGCCGTTGACAAGTGTCATAAGAGTCCTTATTGAATCTGGCACCTTTTATACTGCCAGCATTGCGGTCCTTTTCGTCGTTTATATGCTATCCAGCAATGCAGAGCTTCCCGTGTCTGATGCCGTAAGTTGGTTTATCTTCTATTTCAAAGGTCGGTGACTATATCATGTGTTTTTTGCAGGTGGTCCAGATCATTGTATGCCTAACAACAAGCGTCCTTGTGTTTTATTTTTGAATTCAGTTTCTAGGGAATTACGTTCAACATGATTATCACACGGGTAGACCGCGGCGACGCAACCCAATCCAGCACCGCAAAAGTCTCAGAGGCGGGATCGCGAGCACACACCGTACCGTTGCATATGATTAATGTGCAGACCACCATCACCAGACATCGAGATTCAGATCAGGTTTCGGACTTTGGCGTGAGCCCTACGAGTGCTAAAAGAATCAGTTTTCAGCCATGATGCATGATTTTTTTTTTTAGCATAGCGCTCGCTAGGTTTGCTTCGGGGTATTGATTCTGAACAATGGTACTAATATTGTATAGTATGAGATTTGTTTTGTCCTTGAGATATCCTGCGACCGTTGCTGTGCAGTCGGCAGGTAAGGCAGTTCCGTGACACCCGTGGGATGCAACAATTACCATGGGCGCATCACGCGATCCCCCCCCCCCCCAGAGTTGGCCACTGATATTGGATTCCTTTAATCTTTGCAGCAACCCAACGGCATCTGACCACAGCAACCATGAGCTTCCTGAAGGGCTTGTTGGAAGGTACAGACATTATCGACTTGGGCTTGAAGGGCTACAAACACGCTCGGAACGAAGTCATAGGTAAGTTTCTAGCTTGGTTACACTACTGTATAGTCAAGTGATTGTCTACGTCTTCAAGGGCATTTGAATCCTAATCGTAAGCCTTGTGGAGTTTGGTCGGGAAGTGATCATTCATTAGGTATTTAATTCTAGGCCGACATGATAACCCGGAAGAGATTGCGGCAGATGACATTCGCCAGCAGATCAACGATAGCCACCGTTTTCGTAGCTTTGCGAGTGAAAGATATTACAATGTCATTAAATGGTCTGTTTTTTTTTACCTGTCCCTCACAATTCACATTAAATGAACATCAAGGCACATCGATGGCCACGATTACATGTGGGCGGTGTCTGAGATGCTCGACAATGCCAGGGAAGCGATATTTATCATGGTATTGCGCATGCGTCTTGCCCCCCCGACCCGATCAAAGTGAACCTGACCACTGCGATCTAGGATTGGTGGCTCAGTCCGGAACTCTATCTCCGTCGTCCTCCTGCGCACTATCCTGAATGGAGGCTCGATCGAGTATTAAAGCGTAAGGCGGAACAGGGTGTCAAGATCCATGTCATCGTATATAAAGAGGTGAGCTTTCGATCGGATCAGTGCAGGCACATCATATCCACAATGTCGATTAGGTTACTCAAACGATGAGCATGAGTTCGAAGCATACAAAGGTAAATCCTCTCTCGATCTGTAAATCGGAACAGTGGAGCTGATTCAAATTTAGAATACCCTCGAAGCGCTTCATCCCAATATAACTTGCATGCGTCATCCAGACCACATTGGAGCAAAGGGTATGCCTCTTTCTTTTCAGAATATTTGAGCGTCTGACAATCCCAACGTTTTTGTAGACGATGTCGAAATATGGTCGCATCACGAAAAGGTTCATCAATCGAAACTTCTATTGATGACCGTAGTGACCTTCTTCCCACAGGTCGTCATAGTGGATAATCATTTTGCAGCTATCGGAGGGCTCGACCTGTGTTTCGGCCGGTGGGATACCCACAACCACCCGCTCGCTGACGCCCATCCCACCCAGTTCGACCAAACTTTGTTCCCCGGCCAAGACTACAACAATGCTCGTGTTAAAGACTTCAAGGATGTTTACAATTATGCAAGCAATACTTTATCCATCTTGGAAAGCCCTAGAATGCCTTGGCACGACGTTCACATGACCTTTATTGGTCAGGTGGTACTGGACGTCGTCCAACACTTCGTTGAGCGTTGGAACGAGGTTAAGAAACGCAAGGTAACAGCATTCACTTGACAGTCATTGTTATTCTTAACTCATCCTCTTTTTTTCAGTACAAACATGAGGAGTGAGTCAAGACAATGCTACCATGTTCCTTCTTCTTTAAAAATTTATGACCATCACAGTCAGTACCCTTGGTTGGCTCTGCCTCACGACCTTGGGATCCCGGAAGAGGCGATCTACAGTAAATCAAAATTGCTGACTATTGAACTCAACCTCCCATTCACTTTCTTCGCTTTCTAGGGCACCCGCATCTGCATAGATGGCGTCAAGTAGGACTGAGATACAGTCAGCATTGGTTACCCAGGACGGGAGAAAGCACAGACGATAATGTTTATCCGCGTACGAAAGGGAGTTGCAAAGTCCAAGTCGTCCGCAGCGTGTCTGATTGGTCGCATGGGGTGTTAACGGAACACAGTATTCAGAACGCCTGTGAGCTGTTATCAACGTGTCTTTGGCAATGGGCGAGACTCTGAATATGTTTTATATAGATATCCAATTGATTCAAGAGGCTGAGCGGTTCATCTATATCGGTACGACCTTTCTCGTAGTTATCAGTCAAATGCGTGAGGGCTTATGACTTTGAATAGAGAACCAGTTTTTGTACGTCCGAGTATATCATTCCAGCAAAGCCATGAAAAAAACTGACGCATCCACTTTCGAAGCATATCGAGTACCAGAGAAGATGACGTTGTCAAGAACCAAATTGCGCGAGCACTTGTTGAGCGAATCGTCAGAGCGGCAAAAGCAGGAGCCGAGTTCACGGTAAGTGTGAAACTGTTCTGTGAACGATGATCTGGTGATGACGAACTTTTTTTGCAGGTAATCGTTGTAATCCCGGAGCTTCCCGGTTTCGCTGGAGATGTCAAAGACACGAAGTCGTTGAAATTCATTCTAGGTGCCCAATACCGTACGATCAATCGCGGCGGTCATAGCATCTATGAAGAAGTTCGTAGAGCTGGATACGAACCGTGAGAGCGATTCTGATTACGTTGTTGGCCTTTTTTAAAAACACAATCCATGGCTGCTCAGGATGAATTACATCCGGTTTTTCCACCTTCGCGCTTACGATAGGATCAACGCGCCAATGGGTGAAGAGGACAATTCATGCGTTATATATATGTATATATCTGACGAGAATTACAGATACTTTGATTAAACGAATGGAAGATCAGTCTGGCGTCAAGTTCCTCCAAGCTCAAGTCGCGTTGGCACGCCAATGGGTTGCGGGCGATACAATAACCGATCAGAAAGACGTCACAGTGATCATTCCTCAAGAAACGCAAGAGGCACTCGTGGTCCAGAAGGCGGAGAAGACTGAGAATATACCTATGCCAAGTTCAGAGACTGCGGCGCGCGACTTGATTGCGCGCTTTGAGCGAGCAGCGCCGAGAGGAGATTCAGATGTGTCGGACAGCGTTTCGTCTCACATGCTTCGTGACGAAACTAGTTTACTGAATGAGAGGTGGCTTGGTACAGAGCAGGAAGAGTTGAATTCGTGAGTGTATCATGCCTACGTTTCTAGGATCTCATCAGACTGGTTATAGTTATGTATCGGAGTTGCTCTACATCCACACCAAGCTTATGATCGTGGACGACCGTAGAGTCATCGTAAGTACGGGCTGGAAATACGTGGAGCGTGTGCTGAGGATAATTTCTGCAGATGGGATCCGCAAATCTAAACGATAGGAGTCAACGGGTAAATAGATTTCATCCCACTTTGACTGGATGGAAAATGACGCAATGTAGGGTGATGGCGATTCGGAAATCGCATTGGTTGTTGAAGATGCTGCGGAGATCCGATCAACCATGGATGGCAGGCCATTCATGGTATCTAGTTTTGCTACGAGCTTGCGTCGTAAGCTATTCAGAGGTATGCGCGCCATTCCAAGTTCAGACAAGATATTATAATAACATTTCTGGAAGAACACTTGGGCTTAATTCCGCCCCAGAGAGTTGACCCGAAAAAGCAGAAAGTTACAGCTAACATGAAACCATCCCCTCATCCCTATGACTACGACTTTGGATCACCAGATGATAAACTTGTAGCTGATCCTGTCGCTGATTCGACCATGCATTTATGGCAGCAGACGGCAAAGAAGAATCGTGAGATTTTCGCGGAGTTATTCAAGTCAGTTCCTACCAATATCGTGAGAGATTGGGCAACGTACGAGGTGCGTTCACACCTTGATGCCTCCCATTTGTACCCTGTGACACCTCTCTCTGTTTAGCAATACGCGCCCAAGGTCAAAACGGGACACGTTGTCCCAGGTGTGACTCTCGAAAGGCTTAAGCAACGCTTGAGTCAAGTTAGAGGTGCCTTGGTTGAGTGCCCTTTGGTATGTCATTCATTTAGCTCGGGGTGCGTCATGCAAACGATATCTGTCATAAGGACTTCCTCATTGATGACCGCGGTTTGGTATCTGGTCCCGAGTGGACAGCTCTAAACCCAACATTGCCTGTATTCCTCTAGGCTGTACTCGGTTAGTCTATAAATAAATATATGGAATTTGCATCAGATTATTTGGTCAATTCGGACGAGCAGTGACCATAATACGGAGAATCAAAACAGATCGGTCGAACGGCAACTGGCCCGGACAATTACGACGGTGGGCGACTACTTAATTAAATGATTGATATCGTTGGAGATGTAACATGTGGTGGGATCACGTTGGTTCGCGCGTTAATCGGTTGCTGTGTTGCTGTGTGATTTTACGGCATGAGGACCTCTGAAAACCTTAACATGAGGAACAAAACCCACGTAGCGTTTCTCACCCCCCGTCGACTGCGCTTCCATGTTCCAAAAACTTCTGTTCGCTGTATTGTTCTTGGCTACGACTGCTAATGTCAGTGGCAGCATAGCTGGTGGTAAGTTTGATTGACCTCCTCTCTGATGTTCCGGCTTGCTGATTTTTACCAGTAAAAAGGTCGTACGAATTTCGCAACGCAATAGAAAAGCGTCAATCAGGTGCCATCCCCATCTCTGGACTCCCTAAAGAGGTAGATTTGGACTCGTCAAAAAGTCCCATGTCTTGATGATCCCGCGTTTTTTAGTGTCAGAAAATATGCACCCCAGCGATCAACGCGTTAAATTCGATCAGTGTATGTCCTTGTGTAAAAAAGTTTTGCTCGCGGTGATTAACTTCGGACCAGAAATGTAGTTCTGCAACTTGTATATGCACCAAGACCGTGGATAGTAGCTTTCAGGGATGCATCGACTGCATCGTGAAAGTCGAGCCTACTGGCAAAACTGTTGCGACACTTAAGCAGCTCGCATCTGGTAAGTATATGGATTACGTCCTCCATCCACTGATGATAATCTAATCCTTCGCAGAGTACAATGAGCTATGTGCAGGCACCGGAGTATCATCTCTCACTGTTGGCGGTGGGCCTACTACAACAACAAGCTCTACAAAATCCTCTTCCTCACACACCAGCACAGGCAAACCGTCATCAACGAGCCCAACCACCATTAGTACCAGCAGTTCTCCGAGTACTAGTACTGGCACCAGCTCCTCTGCTACCTCTACTGGCTCCCTCAGTAGTGCCACCGGTTCTCTCACTGACACTGGTAGCCTCTCCGCCACCAGTGCTACCAGCGCTACCAGCGCTACCAGTGCTACCAGCTTCACCAGCAACTCAGCCGGTCTGACAACGTCTACTGCTGCCACCACAGTTGCCAGCCCTACGAGCACTGGCAATGCCGCTATTACCAGAGCGAATGTTGGCGTCGAATACTCGTTGCTGGCTCTCATTACTACGCTCTTCGCCCTGGCGTTCTGATCGATGGTAACCAGAGTAGATGACGGCCTATTTGGACTGGGGGTATTTTGAACGCGTTTAGAACATTATGAATTCATGGACTTGCTACGAACGTTTACGCCTGGCATCCGCTATAAATCTATGTATATAGGTTTCCCTTGAATAACTCAATTCAACTGTGTCAAAAGAAGCTGCATCTTTGGCTGAACTTTCACAAGTGGAAACTAAGAACAACAACAACAACAATGATTCCTTGTTCCCCTGAAACGGTGTAACGTCGTTATGGCCAATTTACGAGTTTGACGGCCATGAAACTCCGACTTTGCCGACAGTTTACGACATAGCATGAGACCAGGATAACGTCAAGATTCATAAATATCCCGAAAACAGTCATTGACTTACTGCCAAGAACGGACAGCCTCCTCATACATGCAGCCGAAGGCAAATAGTTAGGTCGACGAGTGCTTATAAACTGGTCATCATCTCGGCTATGGAAATGCGGTGCCGACGCTCCACCATCTCAGGAATATAAAACATACTTAATCTTTTCAAGGGCCTCTTCTTCCCCTCACGTCTCACGCCCTCCCCCTTGCTTCAGGTTAAAGCTACCGGCGGACAATGATGATTGACTCACTACTTTTGGACGCTTGTGCATGCTCATTGTTGCCACCAAGGCGCTCATCAAGTTTCACAGCTTTGACAATAGCATCAGTGCTCAAAAGACTCACGCAGCCACTAGTGTTCCAACTGTCAATTTACCGTTAAAGCTATGCGCTTTTTTGACTGGCAGTGCCAACCGACATGCGCTACCAGTGCTATCAACGCGGTAAATCTGGTGAAACCCGAGACGATGTTATCCAACAGACGTGCAGTGCCGTCCTTTGACTTGCATGTCCAACTGACAGTGGTCGATATTAGTTTTGATAAATAATCCATGCCAGTGGTTTGCGGCTAGCATCGCTCAAGACTGTCGAAATATCGTTGACAGTGGTCAGTGCCAATCCAACTCCAAACTGATTATATCCTACAATAACCTGCAAAGGCACGTGTGTGTCATATGTCAGCTTTAGCATACTAGGCACACCTAGTATTTCCTCACCATCGTCTATGTCTGTGTCTCTCCTGGGGAATTTGAACAGCAACTATCGCTGCGCTGGCAAGCACCAGAGGGCCTACCCAAGACCAATCACCACTATCCGTCAATCGAAGCTCATGTCCATTGCTACGGTAACGACCGTTACTCCAAGTACTACCCATAGCAGTGCCGCTGCAGTTGAGAAGTGGGTCGATAAAGATACATTCATCCTTCTCGTTTCCGGCCAGCCTCTGGCGTTATTGATTAATGGCAGTATCACCTAATTCGATAGCAATACTTCTATGGGGCATTCATCGTGACAAGCTCACTTTTTCTTTCAGGATCCTCGCCTTGCCAAATGTCTGTCAAAGGCCATGCTGTCGATACATGTCAAAGTCCATGATACAGAGAATACAGGCTAGGAGAACACGCGCAAGGTGTGAAAAGGCTACTATACGAGACAGGACCAACCAGAATGTATCCCTGCATCGAACCAAACTTTACCCCTTGGCAATATGATTGTTTTCAGGGTTGGACATGCTGCGTGCCACTTCTTTGCTACATCCCGTTCGTCAACATCCTCCTCAGTGTCCATTGTTGCCATGAATGTGATATACTGTGGTAGTTTGATTATTTGCTTTGGAATGATTCTGTATTGACCCTTTACCTGCAATGACTTGAATTTCGCAAGATGTGCAGCGGTTGAATGCAACAATGCCTAAAAGTACACGCACGAAGCCGTAAGGCGACGACCTTGACAAAGAGAAAAGAGGCGAAAGCTCACTAAACTGCATTCTGTCATCAGTAAGACGACATGCAGAGCTTCCAAACGTGGAAACCGTTCAACGAGCTGCGCAAACAAGAAAGTAGGCGCGTCGGGATCAAAGCTGATCAAGCTCATCCTCCGGATGGTGCCAGACGTCAACGTCAGGGCATCCAGCGTTTCCGTCGTACATCGACGAAACAGCGGAACTGATACCGCCCGCACGGGGCGTCCTTCGGCAACCGTGCGAATGATGGGTGGACCGGCATGGACCGCGTTGAAGAGAGCCAGCGAGGGCAGCGTGCCTGGCTTGAGCTCAAAATCTGTCGATAGCGGTTGGAAGTCTATGTCGGCGCTGAGGATGTGGAACGGATTCATGGACGAGGTGGAGTTTTGAAAGCCACGTAATGTCAGTTCCACGATCCCCGGCTGGGACTCGAGGAATCTGGCAAGCGGGGCTTTGCAATGCAGCGATGTCGTGAAACTGCGTAGTAGAAAGGTACACCCGTCTAGCAGCCAAGTTGGTGAATGGTGTTTGGGGAAGTCGAGGTGGAGGAGCCTGAGTGACGTCAGCGATATAAGGACGGTATGCAGTAGGCGATAAAGATTGTGTGTGGGTTTGAGAAGCTGCCAATCAATGTCCAGCGAGCGAACTAAAGGTGGGAGAGACGGGTTTTTTGTAAGAGTATGGAAGCAACGTATCCATTGGTGAGCAGAGAGCGACTTGAGGTCCTTATACAACACACGGATCGCAGTGGCGTAGAATGCGCTGTTCGCCCGGGCAACAGAAGCGAGATCTCTGGGGGAGGCGCGAGAGAACACCAGGCTGAGTAGCTCCGTTGGGAGTCTTGAGCATACGGAGGCACCTGTTGGATGGGCATGGACTCGGACTCGGAGTTTGTGGGCGGAGTCGTCTGGATAATCCCAGCATAAATCGACTAGACCTGATGTTATGCCTCGTGCCTTTCTCCTTGCAATGGCCTGTCCATGCTGTCCCATGACGAGCTGCAAAGATGAGTGGCCACGGACGGACGTCCAAGACAGGCTGATGGCAGGTGGGAGCCGAACAAACTCAAGACGCCCACGTCCTCAACAATGGCCAAATCCTCTTCTTCTTCTACGTCTGGTAGGTGGAATACTACTCATGGACGGAATGCTCCGCGTTACACCCACTCGTTATCTCGGAGCTAATGCGCTAACATGCAATCCAAGCCTGACACCAAAATACGGTGAGGGGAAACAGAATGCTCGTTGTGTCGGTGAATGAGCATAAGTAACTGCGATTCTCACATCTATAACAGCGGCATTGCATTTTACATCACACAGAAACGTCGACACCCATATACTGAGGGAGGTTGGTGTGTCCCGATTCAAGAATCTAATGTTCCAAGAAGGCGTATGGCTTGTTACACCACCCAGCTTTCCCAAGAAAAGCTGCCTTCATTAAAGGCGAGCCAATAAAAATTAATGCCAGATGTAGCCAGTTATAAACCATCCGCTCTGCCTGCTCCTCAGCTCTGGGATTCGACCGGTACCATCATCGATTCATCACTCACGAATGCATTTGGTCCCTGTGAAACAGATGCATCAGTTTGCTTCCGGAATTGCAGGCTAGAAGCTCACATGCTGCTGGACTGTCAGGGGTTTTTGACACTCTATGCTCTCTGCCAAGTAGCTTGAGACTGAAAAAAAAATTAGTACAGGTGAGAACCGGCGAGAGTGATACGACTGTGTTACATACATCCAACCAGGCAAAACACTACCAGGTGGTATAACTCGCGTTTCCGCACTTGTCGGGCGGCACTATCCTGCCTCCTGTCGCTTTCATCAAGAGGAAGGCTATACCGTTCAGAAGAGCATAAGATAGGATTCCTGCCAGGACGCCGTACGCAATGCTGTATACGCGCTACATTGAGTATCCAATTTTTCAGGAACAAATACGGAGACAAACTTGTAAGTGAGCGGGATAATGATGATCGTCAGAAACGCGGGAACACCATCCCCGATATAATCCCAGTTGATGTCCAGCACGCTTGAGGGTACCACAGCTAAATACATACTTAAGAGCCGAAATCGCAAACTTACTTTCGAATCATCAGCGAACCGACGATGACGAGCGCACCACCAATGGCCCAGGGAGGGATAGAGGCGAATATCGGCGCAAAGAATATGGAAATGAAGAAAGCTATTCCTGTTGTCACCGCAGTCAACCCAGTCTTGCCGCCCTCTAGTATCACATCGAATTCAAAAATTCAGAACGTAGAACATGAGGTTTAAACCAAGCACATACCACTGATCCCTGTGGCGCTCTCGACGAATGGGATAACCGGACTAGTGCCCATTAGGGCACCAATGCTAACGGACAAGGCATTTACACAATATGCGATCGTAGAGTTTTCAAAGTCGAGTGTTAGCGGGTCGCGCAAACCTGCAAATTTTGCCATCGAGTCCAGCGTACTGTGCGTATGTGGATTAATGCAAGTTTGGTATGCTCTCAGGCAAGTCGACGTACCCAGTTGTATCTGGGTGATCGAGGGATCAATGAGCGGGAGGGCGGGTGCAAGGCTGACCATTGCTTACCAAGGACAGTAATGTAAAGGAAGATAATCACGGCATACCACACGTGAGGATTTCTGTATACCATGCGTGGTCAACCATCTACAGTCAATCAAAGAGAGAAAAAGTCGATTACTTGTAATCATACTAATATATTGAAAGTGAGCCTTGTTTTTGTTTTTGTTTGTCGAATTAGACATTTCACGTACATCAATAATGTTACCGATCTTCTTCAGCTTGTGAAATGTGACGACCTGCTTGAAGAACTCGAACATCTCATCACCGGTAGATGTGTGAGGGAAATACGTCACAGCTGTCTGGCGAGGCCAAGATACAATGGCAGTGAGGTTATATAGATCACGGCAATCAGTCACCGGTAATACGACACGAACCCGCCAAGGAAGATACCCAGCCACATTGTCGGATTTCTTAATACTCTGCTATTGCAGTATCCGACTAGATCCGGACTGATGTAGTCTTGCGGGAGGCATCCTCCCAGAGCAACATAAGTCGACGTACTGCCGCCTACGACACCAAGACCACTGGATGCTGGACAGTTTTAGGATTGAAGAACGTTCGTCACATAAAGACTCACAAAGACCGATGAATCTTCCAAAGATAGTTTCGTACGTTAATTAAAAGCCTATGAATCGTTCCACTCACGCAATAAATAGGCCAATCCCCGCACCCACAGCGAGCACGAGCGATTGTGGCATAATCCGGACAAGCCACTGGCGTAAGCCGATGAGAGAAAGGAAAAGGAAGATCCACCTGTTCCGACTGACGTGAGATGATCATCTGAGCATACTCAAACGCGCAACGTACCCCGCCATAAATACGGCGCCAAGAGCTTCACGATATGTAATCATCCCACCCCCATGATATCCCACCACAGCATATGCAAACTGCACGGACATCGGTGATAACGCGGTAGATATTCATAGCAGTACGCACGTAGACATTGAGCCCCAATCCAGGTCCTAGACCGACGGGCAAGTTGGCTAATAGACCCGTCAAGAACGATGAAAGAGCGGAAATGACGGCCGTGGCTGTGATCAGATCCTGCCGTACTTCGCTAATGCAAGATAAATAGGTAGCGTCACTGACGCATTTGTCTGACGACGTGCATACGCAAGTGCCACCTGTGTCAGATATGATGGAGGCGTTGACCGATATCTGAGGTCATATGGAATGATCGTAAATTTTTTATGTAGGTGTCAGAAGGTACATAAGAGGGACATACGATGTAGGCCATAGCTGCCTTTATAAAGATAATCAGAATGTATATCCACTGCAGACAGCGCCGCTTACCCATGTTGTCAGGCCCGCAGAAATTTCAGTCTGGTCCAGGTCATGAAATTAATAACAGGCGCAGGCTTTTTTTTGCGAATGCGTACTGTAAATCGTGAATTTGACCTCTGTTTTGGCTTTCCACACCCATCGAGCAAAAACCATCGGCCGACGAACGTACTTGCCACCTTTATGAACAACATGAGGTGATTGCGGGTGTGTGATTGTACATAGAACGAACCCAATCGTTTACCGATTCCACGATCCGCATTACCTTGTTCACTGTTTCTAGCACTAGAGGAAAACGAAGGGGGAACCTGGTAGACTTACGTGCCGGGAAGAGGCAAGTAACTGATGCTTAATCCCGGGGATATATGATCCAGAAGGCATTACGGCAGCCGCGCAATACTGTAAGCTCAGTTCCTTGAACTGACTCATGTCATAAGTTCAAAATTTTTACGGATCTTGAATAACTTACATACACAAAACATTTCGGCAATCTGGCTTGAGAAAGCTCTGTCCCCTGTCCCTTGATGTCGATGAGCAACCACGAAAAGTACGTAAGTGTCGTCGATGGTGGGCGGGAACTCGGGAGATCTGCCATCAGCGTGGGACGGAACCTTTCCCTGATCACTTGACACAGGGCGGTGATTAGTTTCTATTCGCCCATGATCTCCAGTTTGGTTGTCTCTTAAATATTTAGCTAGGCATTTGAAGAGTTGTTGGAAAAAAAACGAACTTCAATTCTGTTCCCAGTTCGGGGGTCACAGTGTCGGGCGTTCAACGTTCAAACACGCTTCGCCCACTCCTAGCCCACTCTCATCTCAAAGGGTCAACTCGTCTGTGAAAGGATGGTGAGAATGGGCTATTGAAATTTCTGATTGTGAAAACAATGTTGCTTCACGTTCACTGGCACCTAAATGTAATAGACGCTAGGAGGATCAATAGCAAAATATGAGTCTTGTTTGGATCATTTTCAATGGTAACGTTTCGCCGCGCTCAAGTGCTGATGCACTCTCACGCGTATGAGTCATTGGCTCGGAGCTTGAGATTATAATTTGCCACAAACGAAATTTATCCCGGTCATCCCTTAGCCATTATACCTACACAAGACAACCCTGCGGGCGACCGACATTGTGTAGAAACGGCATCTTCCGTTCCAAGGCCTTTATCCTCTAGACCGACTCATTCGTTCCGCCGACACTATCATCGCTATCGAACTTTCTTTCCTGTGAAATAAACCTCAGTCTGCTTCAACATTTACAGGGGAGAAGCTTACGCACTGCTGGAGAGCCAGGGGTCTTCCCAAGAAGTTTGAGACTGAAAAAGATGAGTGACGAGGAGCGGTAAGGGAATACTACGTACGTCCAACCAGGCAAGACACTGCCAGGTGGTGAAACCCATGTTTTATAGTCGGGTGGCATTATCCTGCCTCCCGTCGCTTTCATCAGGAGGTAGGGTATACCATTCAAAAGTGCATAGGACACGACTCCTGCAATGACGCCGTATGCAATGCTGTACACGTACAAGGTGAGTACACAGTTCCCAAGGAAATAAGGAGACAACTTGTAAGTGAGCGGAATAATGATGATAGTCAGAAACGCGGGAACGCTGTCCCCGATGTAATTCCAGTTAATTTGCAGCACGCTAGAATTCCAAAGGACAGGTAAAATACACATACAATCGAAATTGGCAACTTACTTTCGCATCATCAGCGAACCAACGATAACGAGCGCACCACCTATAGCCCAGGGGGGTATAGAGGCGAATATCGGCGCAAAGAATATGGAAATGAAGAAAGCTATTCCTGTTGTTATCGCAGTTAACCCAGTCTTCCCGCCCTCTATCAAATTCAAAGAATTCAGAACGTAGAACATGAGGTTTATCAAGCACATACCAGTGATCCCCGTGGCACTTTCAGCGAATGGGATAACAGGGCTTGTGCCCATTAGGGCACCAATGCTGATGCAGAATGCATTTACGCAGTAGGCAATGGTCGAGTGTTCAAAGTCAAGTGTTAGTGGATCGTGTAAACCCGCGAAATTTGCCATCGAGTACAGCGTACTATACATGGATCAATGGAACCCACCCAGAGTTGGGATAGGCTGACGTACCCGGCTGTATCTGATTGATTAAAGGGACAGTGAGTGTGATTGAGGGTACAAGACTGACCGTTACTTACCGAGGATGCCGACGTAAAGGAATATCGTCACTGCGTACCAGACATGAGGGCTGCTGTTATGCCATGCATAGTCAATCAACCAGTCATTCACGGGAGAAATTGGTTACCTATAGTTATACTGGTATTCGATGTGAGGATGAATTCACCGGCAATGGTGTACACATTCGACATACATTAATAGCGTTACCAATCATCTTCAACTTGCGAAATGTGACGATCTGCTTGAAGAAATCAAACATCTCATCGCCGGTAGCTGTGCGCGGAAAATATGTCACAGCTGTTGAGCGAGGCCAAGAGACGATAGCTGTGAGGAAGATGCCTATTAGAATGGCACCCTGGACGCGGTACGTCATTAATAGCACTGTAAGGACTCTGTTTAAAGGTTATTGGAGTCGGTTACTGGTAATAAGGCACCAACCCGCCAAGGAAAATGCCCAGCCACATAGTCGGACTCCTCAATACCCGGTCATTACAATATCCGACTAAGTCTGGACTAACGTAGTCTTGCGGGAGGCATCCTCCTAGGGCAACGTAAGTCGACGTGCTGCCACCTACGACCCCGAGACCGCTAGAAGCTGCACAATTTTGGAAACTGAGAATTAAACTCGTGAGAATTAGGACTAACAAAGACCGATGAATCTTCGAAAATAGGTTCATACGTCAGATTTAAATAAAGCCTCAAACAAGAACATTCCACCTACGCAATAAATAGACCGATGCCCGCACAAATTGCGAAAATCAGGGATTGCGGTATGATCCGGGCAAGCCACTGGCGTAAGCCGATGAGAGAAAGGAAAAGGAAGATCCAGCTGTTCCGACTGACGTGAGATGGTCATCTGAGCATTCTCAAACGCGCAACATACCCTGCCATGAACACGGCGCCCAATGCTTCACGATATGTAATCATCCCACTCCCGTGATACCCCACCACGGCATACGCAAACTGCACGGATGTTGGAAATAATGCGGAGGGAATTCATAGTAGGACACACGTAGACATTGAGCCCCAATCCAGGTCCTAGACCAACCGGAAAGTTGGCTAATAGACCCATCAAAAAAGATGCAAGAGCACAAATGGCAGCGGTTGTCGTAATGAGGTCTCGTTTTACTTCGCTGACGCAGGATAGATAGGTGACATCATTGTCGCAATTGTTGGACGAGGTGCATACGCAAGTGCCGCCTGTGTCAGATATGATGGAAGCATTGACAGATATCTGAGCCCATAGAATGATTATCAAAACTTTCCTGTGTAAGTGAGGGCACATACAATGTAGGCCATAGCAGCCTTTGAAAGATGGTTAGAGAACCGCGTCGTGACAGCAGATAGCATCGCTTACCCATGTCGTTAGGCCAGCACGAATTTCAGTCTAGTGCAGATCAGGTGAGTCGTCTAGTAGCATGTGTAGGCGTCCCAAAAAGCGTACCGTAAATCGCGAACCTGATCTTTGTCTTTGCTCTCCACATCCATCGAGCAAGAACCATCGACCAATAAATGTGCGTGCCACCTTCATAGACAAATCAACAGGTAAATGAGAATGTGCCCGATGCATGTATAACGAACCCAATCGTCTGCCGATTTGATGATCTGCATTACCTTGTCCACGGTGCTCTAGCACTGGAGGTAAGATAGAGGGGGTGGGTACTCGAATGTGCGTGTCAAATACATAACAGCCAGTTTCAGATCGCATTAGAAGTTCAAAATTCCTGTAAACTTGGGAAAACCTATAACGCGTGGATCTTGTTAATCGATCTTCAATTGACTTGCGGTCCATGAAGTTATTTTGAGCACTCCGCGGGAGCCGGTCCCATCGAACGTGTATGCACATGGGAGTGCCAATTACAAGACGCATGTGCGATGGAGCAGATATATTTCCGTCACATTGGCTCCCCCACCTGAAACCTGTTGGATTAGTGAGGGAATCCAAAGTATCTTTTTCCTTCAAGTCATTCACAGTCGTGACTGCCTCATTTAAGAATCAGTCGTCGTGGTTCGTCGTGATGCGCGGCTTGAGTGCTTTTAACTCCACTTTTTTTTTACATAGAGCGAGGTGAGCTGCTGTCTTACAAGTAATAATACCATATTGCGCAAACTATAATCTTCTGTTCCACGAGTTTCTTTATTCGTCTCGTCAGTCTCTAGGCTTGTCAGTCCTGCTCGCAACATCAATCTCGAATGCATCATTTTTTTCCTGTCAATAGATGCGCTGGTCAATTTCCAGATTCGCAAGGAAGGAGTTCACACACCGCTGGGGAATCTGGTTGCGGCATTACATGTTGGGGTTCTTTTCCAGCCAGTTTAAGACTGAAAGGACGTTGCGAATGAGAACAGATGTGAGTGGCAAGAGAGAGAGTTACGCACATCCAACCAGGCAAAATACTACCAGGTGGTATAACCCACTCTTCTGCATTTTCATAGTCGAATGGTACTGCCCTGCCTCCCGTCACTTTCATCAAGAAGTAGGGTATACCGTTCAGAAGAGCATAGGAAAGAATTCCTGCGATAACACCATATGCGATGCTTTATACGCTACGGTGAGAACACGGTCGAAATTCAAGTAAAAGACGAACTTGTAAGTGAGGGGAATGACGAGGAGCGTCAGAAACGCGGGGACCCCATCCCCGATATAACTCCAGTTGATTTCCGTCACACTAGAATCCGGAAGCTAAACATTCGCACAGAACCGAGATTGCATGCGTACTTTCGAATCATCAACGACCCCACGATAACGAGTGCACCACCAGTGGCCCAGGGAGGGATAGAGGCGAAAATTGGTGCGAAGAATATGGAAATGAAGAAGGCTATTCCCGTTGTCATCGCAGTCAACCCAGTCTTGCCACCCTCTATCACATAGAATGCAGAGTTACAAACGTTGAACATAATGTTTATCGGGCACGTACCGCTGATCCCTGTAGCGCTCTCAACAAACGACGTAACTGGACTAGTACCCATTAAGGCACCCATACTGATGCAGAAGGCGTCGACACAGTATGCGATCGTGGAGTTTTCAAAGTCGAAAGTTACTGGGTCGCGTAAACCGGCGAATTTTGCCATCGAGTAAGTGTGCTATACGTGTATAGATGAAAGTTTGAATAGGGTCGGTCAAGTTAACGTACCCAGTTGTATCTGAATGATTAAAAGGGCGATGAGCGTGTTGATAGGTGCAAAACTGATCGTCGCTTACCGAGGATGTCAACGTAAAGAAATGTTATCAATGCATACCAAACACGGCCACTTCTGTATGGCATTCATATCAATCGACCACGATTACTCATTTGGAGATATGGGATACCTATAATTATACTGATATTTAATGTGAGCCTTGGTTTATTACATAGAGAATAGACTTTCAGCGTACATCAACAACGTTGCCGATCTTCTCCAACTTGCGGAACGCGACCACCTGCTTGAAGAAATCGAACATCTCATCGCCAATAGCTGTGTGTGGGAAATACGTCACGGCCGTCGGGCGAGGCCAGGAGACGATAGCTGTAAGGAAGATGCCAATTAGGATGGCGCCTCGAACACGGTACATCATCATTAACACTGTAACGACTCTGTTCAAAGGTTATTGCCGTCGACAACCGGAAATATGGCACGAACCCGCCCAGGAAAATGCCCAGCCACATTGTCGGACTTCTCAACACCCTGCTATTGCAGTATCCTACTAAATTCGGACTGATATAATCTTGCGGCAGGCATCCTCCTAGAGCAACGAAGTTCGAGGTACTGCCACCCACAACTCCAAGACCACCAGATGCTGTGTGTACGGTTTTTATTTTTTTAGATCTTGAGCACTGCATCGCACCCGTCACCTGAATTAGACTTACAAAGACCGATGAATCTTCCAAATTACATCAGATTTCCAGCCTCAGCCTCAGGAACAGGTCTATTCTACTCACGCAATGAACAGGCCGATGCCCGCGCCGACAGCGAGCACGAGCGATTGTGGCATGACCCGGACAAGCCACTGGCGCAAGCCGATAAGAGACAGGAAAAGAAAGATCCACCTGTTGCAAAGAGTGGCGTCAGTGAGGAGGAGGCGGCCAGAGCAGAATTTCGGTCGCGCGAAACATACCCCTCCATGAAGACGGCACCCAGCGCTTCCCGATATGTGATCATCCCGCCCCCGTGAAATCCCACCACGGAATACGTAAACTATATATAATATAATATATGTATATTGAGTATCACGCGACGGCGATTTGTGGTAACGTACATAGGCATTGAGTCCCAATCCGGGAGCCAGACTAACCGGCAAATTGGCTAACAGACCCATCAAGAATGACGCGAGAGCGGAAATGGCAGCGGTAGTCGTGATGAGATCTCGTCGTACCTCATTGACGCAGGATGAATAAGTGGCATCATTGATGCAACCGTCTGACGTCGCGCATACGCAGGTGCCCCCCGTGTCGGATATGATAGCTGCGTTGACTGATATCTGAGCCCCGCGGAGTTATTGTAAAATGGGTGTCGGAGGGCATGTGGGACGTACGATATAGGCCATAGCCGCCTTCAAGGAAAGACAATTAGAAACAAAAACTATTGTGACCGTGAATAGCGTGTCCTTACCCATGTCGTTAGGCCGGCACGGATTTCGGTCTAATGCAGATCAGGAAAGCAAGGAGTAATAACCGGTGAAAAAGCATACCGTAAATCGTGAACCTGACCTCTGATTTGGCTTTCCACACCCGTCTAGCAAAAACCATCGACCTACGAATGACCTTGCCACCTTTGGACAAATGAACCTGAAGTGAGGTGAGCACGAAGGAGATTATGCATATAACGAACCCCGTCGTTCACCGATTCCACCAGCCGCGATACCTTGTTCATGTCGGAATCCTAACTGGCACCTGCACGGGAGGCAGACGAAGGAGATGGCAGGGAAAGAAAACTCGGAGGCGAATAATGTCGGTATTTAATAATGCACATGATAAGCTATCGCAGCGTGTCGCTGTGCCCATGTGCATCTGACAGCCTGAGAGTTACCCCATATGTTATGTATGTCTTCAAAGGGGGTTAATAATGGAACTCCGGATTTCAATGTCAATTTGACTTTTCATTCAATAGATGAAAAAAAAACCGAAGAAACAAAATATCGTGTGTGGAGAACTAGAAACCCTGGACGCCTTGACTGTCGTTCCCTTGTCTTTTTGGACAAGCCTTTGCATAGCTGTATTGAAGTCGCCGTTGGCTTTTCCACGCATATAAATTAAATCAATTAAAGATTATGTAACAAATAGATAGCGATCGCCTAAGCAGTACAAGGTACGCGCAACATTTGATTACCGATACGCCAATAAGAACAAGAGAGATTGCCTGTTGGATTGAAGACATACTGAGACAACGATGATGAAAACAGTTGATATGAGATAGATGGAAACAGAAGCCCAAGGTACTCTTGACGGCTCTGGCGGTGTGGTTTCCGTACGCATGGACCATAGGTCGGCGACCTTGTACTGCGGCGAAGATATGTGGAAATGCACATAACCTCTACTGAAACGTTCGAATGCTTCCAGAGCTTCAGGAGCGCTTGAAAGAACAGCAATAGCCTCCTTATGGGCTTCCACTGACTTGTCCGCTAGTTCCTGGAGAACCTGTGACTTGGTTTGCCCATTACATCTTGCCATGTGGGAGATGCAGTTGTCGGAATCATGGACGAGCTCTTTCTGATAAAAAGAGAAGATATCACTGAACAATACGAGTCAGCCAAAGACAGTGTAAAAAAAAACCCTTGGTTCATACTTTATGAAGTTGACATAGGTCATAGATGCTGGTATCGCCTAACAAAATCAGAACCGTCATTCCGCCCCTGGACCCAAGCTACGTACCTCGACGTACGACAGTAGAGGTATCTCTTTCGGGTACGCCAACAACGAATATATCTTGGAAGCCCCGGACATATCTCTGAGGAAAACCGGGAAACCTCTTGCAGATGATGACATCTATTGTTGGACGGTCACGTCAGGCATAATAGTCAGCTCAACGCTTACCGGTCTGTCTTGCATATCATGCTCCAGCACCAAGGCCGTAATGAAATCCATGTTGGACTGAAGCATCATGTCAGCGACGACAAACATGTACCGATCCGGTAGTTCCCTCAAAATCATGGCGTAACAGTCAAGTATTGGATGCCCATGCTTCTTGCCTCGCAGGTACCGATTGCAAAAAGCCTTCAACGGCTCGTACTCATTCCGGCATACATACTGTACTGCGGCGAGAGCTGCTGTAAATAATGCGATGTATATGCGCGACTCGTCGCTGGGGAGATGGGCATATGCTGTCGTGGCAAACGCGACGCCAAGAGGGATGTATGAACCAATGTGGGGGGCGTCGCCATCCAGCGGGATTCCTCGGTCACTGGCGGCGCGAC
Organism: Amanita pallidorosea; assembly: GCA_023014475.1. Classification (NCBI taxonomy): domain Eukaryota; kingdom Fungi; phylum Basidiomycota; class Agaricomycetes; order Agaricales; family Amanitaceae; genus Amanita; species Amanita pallidorosea. Next base: position 134,428 of record JAEBUS010000040.1, read on the forward strand.
GGCAAGCGGAATCTAATTGGTGGTCAAAGTCCGATATCTCGAATTGAATTTCGAGTCGACCGAGAAGATGCTGCAAAACGCCCTTGATTTCCTCCGCGTATGCCTACATAAAACCTCACGTCAATGAAGTATCTGTTGCTATCTTGTGTCAATGTGTGGCTCACCAGCTCCATGGCAGAAGAATTGGGGGACACTGTGCTGTGCTCTCAGTATTGCCCTTTAAGCAAGCTCCAAAAAAGTACCCCGTGCCCTCACTTCCTTGCGAGCCTGTCCCTTAACAAATCATACATCAGAATCAAAACATGCGCGCATATAAAGAATTTTTTTTTAAAAATGAAAATGAATTGACCGGATGTATCCGCAGCAGAGCAGCACAATTGCGCGTAAAGCTTCGTATTGTATAACCGCCGCAATGCAAATAGCACACCTGTTTTGTATGCGCCCTTTTCTCCAGTCTTCCCGCTTCCCACGTGCCCACATGGACACACGAAGACATGTTGGCATCTGGATGACAAATCAATCATGTTCCAAGTTTTCAACCTGTCTGCCAGTCGTCATGCCATCTGAGGAGGACGGCCATCCCATGAGGCGATGGCATGGGTGACCCCGGGTGCAAATCCAGAACTGCTCACGTCATAGACTGTACCTACTTCCGTAATGAGCACAAAGGAACCGGGGTCATCGTGCCACAGTACCTAACCTCTTGAGAGAGATAGATATCCTTCGGCCGCCGGGTCTAGACCACGATCGAACACTGGGGTTGGAATCTTTTCCGAATCTAAAAGTCAGCGATAATTCGTTGACGGCCGCGACAGTGACTTGAAAGGCCATATCCGATGGGCTGTACACCCCCTGGCGCTTTCATGAATGTTGGGATGCAAGATAAGTCTGGGATGGGGTGCGGGGTTACGGCGTGGAATTATTGTCGGCAAACAAATTAAAAAATTAGGGTGGGAGCATGTGATGAGGATGTCCCTGCCACCTTTCTTGCCCAGCGTTGAGATGCCGGAGCGGACAGCAAAGTTACGTTGACCACTTTCAAGCGACCAGGTTTAGGAATCAGGAGCATAGCAGCGGAGGCAGCACTGGTGCCAGGTGCCAAGTGGTCTGAAAAAATTCTGAACAGATGAGCGCGGAGTTAACCCATATCTGGTGGTAGTTTCAGCGCCGAGTGATCGGCCCGTTACTTCCGCTCACACGTTCATTCTTTTAATTTTATTTTCAGAATAGAAATGTGAATTTCGGAACTAAATGCTGCGTAATTGTAACACCAGCGCCGGTAAGTACTTAAGTAATGAAAGAGAACTCGATCTTATCAGATCTTAGCATGGCGTTTGAAGTGGTCATACACACACACACAAAAGTTTCCGTTACTGTCAGGTGCACACTACTGAATAGTCCGCTGTCCAATGTCTAAATGCTCAAACATTCCGCTGGCCAATTCCTTGGTTAGAAACACATTTACCTCCACTGTCTGATAACGATATGGATCTAGGGACGCGTGACCTCCCACCAACCTCGGGGGTAGTGAACCACTTCCGCCATCATCGGAGCCAACAAAGATGGAAAGCTTTGCCACGAGTCGGTAGCTTTGGAAGAGTTCAAGAACGGCTCCTTCGAAGACTCTGTAAGTTTGCACCACGGAATTTCTGATGGTAATGCTAACGAGGGCATTCTTGTACCTGTACAAAGGAAGTATTCTTGCCCTGCCAGGTGCGGATGTAGCTGGGATGCGATTTCATTTTCTCTTCAGGTGCCTTATACAGGGGAAGAGTGGGGATAATGCGAAGACGCAGTGAAGAAAGACTGCTCGAGCTTTTGCCGATACATTTTGGAGGGTTAGTAGAAAGGCCTCCATCTTGCAGGCTTCCCACGTCGTGCCCAACGGCCCACCTTGGACCATCGACAAGGCAACCCTCCCAGTGTGACATCTGTCGGCGGTCATGGTGCGCTATCTGCGTTGCAACAATCCCTCCTCTGCCCATGGACAGGCCGCTCAGGAGGACACCGACTTCAACATGCTTACCTGTGTAGAATTCAATCAAGTTGTTGCGTGCTCATCCCCTCGTTGCGTTGTTTTGAAGGACATCGATTGCCTTCTTTCTATCGTACAAAGGGAAAGAAAATTATCCTTTATCAAATTTTCAGTGCGATTAATGTCCACCTTCGTGCGGGCAAGACGGAAATCGACTGACGCAGAAGTCCACCTAATCGACGATCTCTGCCCGCACCATAGCCTGATCTAACTTCCGGCGGACTTTCAATTAATAACCACGGCCGTTATAATCCACTGTCGTGCGCTTCGAGGCACGACTGCTTACAACCTATCTATTTCATCAAATGGAAATACAGCTGGAACCACCTGTTGGCACTAATTTCTTCAAGTCGTGAGTACTCTTCCACCGGCAGCCGCCAACACTCAATATCGCACTTTCAGTTATAGACACCAGATCGGCAGCACCATTGACGTGACATTTTATATCTACGTAACGCGAATGCCGCCAACGGATCCGAATTTCACTTCAAATGGAGGCAAAGTCTACATTGTCGTTGTATTCCAGGGCGCGGTTAGCGCACCAGACAAAGAGTTCTATTTTGGCTTTGCACAAATTGCCAATGCGGTTCCGATGTCTCTTTATATGCTCCCCCTCCTGGATCCGAAACGATTAACAAGGACACAAGGACATGTGCGTATACTTGACAACCATCTACTCGTGTCTTTTTTCATTTGTTGAATTCTAGACACAATTGATTATTCACAAACCATGAGCATGTTCAACAATGGCGGAAACAGTGCATACAATTTCCCTGCTCGATACAAGCGCGTATATAGCCTTAAGGGATATTATCAGACTGAATACGGTTCACGCTGGGAACTATTCCGCGATAACTCTCTGTACTAATATGACACGATCAATTGAAAGGAACGATCTTCGTAGGCCAGCTCACATGATGACAGAATTGTTCTAGGTGGTCTTCAAATATACGAAACAGATAGGTTTGGAAAACCAGAATGCCGTATGTATCTACCCCCTTCATTCATTCCATAGCATCTACTCATGACTATCATGATAGTGCTTTATTACAAATTCTCCCTAAATGGCGTAAGCTTTTGAAACGACTACGCTGGCACCATTTGACAAATGTCCCCGTTTAGACTGTTTATTCGCAGAGTTTTTCCTCGACTTTACAGCTGAGACGATGGCAGATGCAAGGCGTTGAGATTATCATATATTGATCAGGACTCTTCAATGTACGAACGAGATGTGGTGTTTACGACGTAGTGAGATGAGCCCCAAGTTTACATGACGTATAAATGTCAATAACAATGATTCCGACTCCAGAGGACGAACGAAGTGCGGAATTGGTTATTATAACCGATAGTGCTGGTATTTCATTTCCAGATTGACTCTTGGCCACCTCCTAATTTGTCGATCTGCCATGGCCTCCTAGGGTCGTGGCTTATCGTTCATCGCTGCTTTCTGGTGTCTTGCACGGGATGGTCGTAGACCTCCCGGTCTCCATCCATAGGGCCAACGAGTTGTCTGCGGCATGCTAAAATTAAAAGTACTTTGTTTTTTCTCGTCAACTTGCTGTACTCGTCAGTCGTCATACGCTCTCTCGAACACGAAAAAAAAAAATGAGCCTGTAAAAATCCAAAGACAGAGTGTTGGGAGCGGCCTTCTTACGACAGACTGAGCAAAATCAGCTTCGAGTTACGTACACCATGTTGAAATAGTGTTTTCTGATTCAGCTAGAATTATGTTTGGTACTACATTTATTTTCGTATCCTCAGCCTTCGCCGTTCCTATTCCAGAGATTGAGTCTTTGTCTGTATCTATTAGACACAGAATCGCAAATTCTAACAAACCATTATACTTTTGAATAGGCAAACGACATCTTCAAAAGTGAAAAAGTGAGGAAATGGTGCGTATGCCCAGGGCAAGTGCGGGTTCATATCTGCGCCACGCAGACGTACCTCTGAACGCGTTGCAGACCGAGGCACGGAGGGCGGTGATCACTGATAATACGGAGAAGGGTAGGGCAGGAGTCGGTTACGTACCTGACCTCATGTGGGGCATCATGCATCATGCATCACCACCCACGAATCTCTTGTATCCGTTGACCGTCGGGATTAAGCAAAACCTTTGAACAGCCTTAGCGTAGTTTGTATATGTTTGTCACACAAGGTTGCACACATGTCGCGCATCAACGGGCGGCCTGAACCAGAGGTCATTGCCAATGTACGTTCTGCACTCAATCTCTCTGGCTTTCTGATCCATATCCAGGGCGTTGTTATCTCCTGGTCGCAATAACCTCATCGCACATTGATCTCAGTTTATCGACGGCTTCTCATATTCAAAAGGGAAGCTAGAGGAAGCTTTCCGACAGGGAGGGTTTCTTGAAAAGCCACCTCCAAAGGCTCAGAAAGAAGTGCTGCCCAGTCTTGTGAAGAAAGAGGATGTTGAGATAATAGTGCGCTTCTTATTATGTAGCCAGTCTTTCGTGCGACTTACTTTTTCACAGGTAAATGAATTTGAGATACCGAGGCACAAAGCGGAGAAGATACTTGTAGAACATGGAGGAGAGATCGGAAAGGCTCTCCGCGCTCTCGTTGAACCGCTGTAGGACATTGTAGTGGCATCATAGTGCAGCTCAGACGGAGTGTGGACGGACAACCAGAGCGTCGCTGTTGTATCACCACACCACCTTGTCCCAATCTGTATATACATTGGGAGAAGATCCGATAATCAGTGGAACTGCCGCCTACCACCGAAGCATTCTAACGGAGGCTCAGAGGATCTCAGACCACCGTGACTACTGACTATGCGTGTCGCAAATACAAGCGGTAGCAGTAACGGAGGAATAGATAAATAAAAGGCGTCGAGGACCAAACACCTCCAGGTGGCACTAGCACTGGTATTTTTGCGGCGAAAAGTGAGCCAGCACTAGTGCACTCATATGCTATGGATTAGACTTTGTTGAATACTGGCAAGCCGCTTCATAATTAAATGATGCAAGGTAGCTGTACTAACTCTTGGACGCAGTGACGGCTCAGGACGATATGAGTTGACGACATCAGGCTTGGACCGGTGAACCTGCATCAGAAGTAGGGTCATAACGAAACTCTTGCTGACAGATTGTTTTCCAGACGACTCACGAGTCACTTTTTTTCGCATTTTCCATTGATCCGTTCTCTTACGTTTGTAAACTGATAAAACTCATCATTCATTGTATTTTGGAAATCAATATACTCGCATGTTCTGTTTTTTTTTTTTTTTGCATGGGTAAACGGTACATGAACGAACCGTAGCGACATGAAAGACGGAACTGCGACAGTCCGCGTGTATTGGGTAAATGGGAAAACCGACGAGACGAAAAGTGTAGCCTCCATGGGCACAGATCCTAGTCCAAACTCGCATGTTCTGTGAACTTACTTGTCTCCATCTTCTCCAAACCATCATCCTCCCGCATATAGTCTTGAACCTGGTCTGGATTCACATAATATTTCGCATAAAATAGTTCTTTTGACATTCCCAGGATTCCCTCCTCATGGTCGTGCGCCAGAGGCCATCCGCCATCGACACCACATGTAAGTATATGATGAGTGGGATTGGGATTGTGACCAGAGTGTGACAGATTCGATCGACCCACCAGCATGCACATGAGCAAAAAATGACTGAACACGAAAGAACTCGCTGCCCAGAGTTTACCCTAGGATAGCAGGTCTAGCTGCAACTGCACCGCATTGCATTCAGCTCTTCCTCCTCTTTCAAGCCATCTGCAAATTTCGCTCCTCTACAATATAACGCCTTTCATATTGAATAACATGACAAGGTGTGCTGAGCTGTACATCTCATAGGGTAGATAGGTTGAACCAATGGTTGCAGCTGATGATGATCCTAAGGACAGGTATTTCGTCCAGTGACACACGGTGGACGTATGCTCATGATGGCATCTAACAGGATCGGTTCACTTTGGGAAAGCCAAGAATCTGATGATGGAGATGAAGGACGATCCTGCACCTGAAGTAAGTAGCGTTCTTCTATTCATGGTTTTATTTCCCTGGACGTCATGTCAGCACTGTAGAAGAGCTTCGGAACGGCATCATTAAAGCAAATCAGAACAGATGAACGAGATACACTATCCTCCTTGTCGGTAAAGGATGACAGTTACGCCCGAAAAAATTTGCCAATTTCCCATAGGCGAAACCGGGACGGGGAAAACAACTTTCTTATCCTTGATTGCAAATATTCTGGCCGGTACGGCCCCAAAGAATACACCATCATTCACGACGAAGGCAACGAAGCAGGGGAGCCAGAATCAGAGCCAGACCAATTCGGCCAAGGTTTATGAATTTATAAGCAACAACGGCGTTAGGTTGCGAGTAGTCGACACCCCGGGGCTCCGGACACGCGTGGCATCGCGCAAGACGAAATCCACAAGGCCAGCATCGCTCAGGCCATCAAAGATAACATCCCCTCCGTCAACGCTGTGCTAATACTCGCCAACGGCACTGTAGAACGCCTCGGCGCCGCCCACAGATTATGCGCTTTCAACTCTTTCCTCTATATTCCTCGTACACTGGCCGACAATATCGGAATTTTGTTTACCAACGTTGCGAGTCCGCTTTCATGGAATTTTGATCAGGATTCATTACCCGACGGTCTGAGAGGTACTAAAAACAACCAATTCTTGCTCGATAATCCCTTGGCAATGTGGAAGAAACTCGACATACTGCGCGTTCAAAGGAAGACCGGTAAAAGGATACTGGCAGAGTTGGAGAGCTCGGTGAACGAAGGCCACACTAAAGCTCTTCGAGAGTTCGCTCTCCTGTTCGATTGGCTTGATACCCTTACGCCACAACCAACAAGAGATATCATGAGTCTCTACGAGCAATCGCAGGAGATAGATCGTAGCATTGCTAATGCGTTATCTCGCGCGTCACAGTTAGGAGAGAAAAAGATGAAACTTACAGAAATCAAGCAATCCGTCGAGGGTAGTAAAATGGTACGCTTCACTGGCATCTGCCCATCCATCCATCCGGGCTGATCTATTCATAGACCATGGAACAATACGAGAATTACAAAAATGTGACGACTAGGAAGGTCTGGGAGCAAGTTGAAACACAAACATCCAACATGATATGCTGCTTTGCTCAATGTTACATCAACTGCCATATCGGACGTGAACCATCGGTTATTTTTGATGAAGTATTCATTTTCCAACATTTCCGCTATTCGGGGGTCATGCTTCCCTGCCCGTCATGTGGTCATCCTCTCCTTCATCATCGTAGTTCTCGATGGCTTTGGGAACAACGGGACGCCGTGGATGTGGTAGTCGATGAGGATACGAAACAGAAATTTGACGAAGCTAAACAGCAGAATGACGAACAGCGAGGGACCATGGACGATCTCGACGACGACATTGCCCGGCTCGATCGCGAGATAGAGGAGGCTCTGGCATCCATTGGACGGCTGACCGAGTCTTACGCTAATTTATCGCTCATGGGAAGCTTCGCTGGACAAGTCAGAAAGTCCCTCCGGCTTTTGGAGGTGAATCTGGAAGCGATGCGCAATAACAAGGCGGACATGAGGTCGGTCGAGTTGGTGGGGCAGAGCCTGGCGATTATGAAACGGAAGTTAAGAATGGTGGAGGAAGCGAGTGAGAAGGCTGGAATGAACGTCGGTCGGATGAGGAGAATCAAGAAGAAACCATGCCAGCTCGTGGATTCATCTTTGGCTACTTTGGCCATCGAACGTTGAAAACGACTTCATGGCACAGGCTGTGTCCGTAGATGGTCCTTTCACTAGAATATTCCCCGTGGTTCACTGTGGGAATTAAAGCATGTGAAAAAAAAGTCCTTGAAGAGGTGAAAAAAAAGTGGAGAAAGTTTCCTTTTCAATGTAGTCAGTGCTTTATTAGCACCTTCTTGAGATCATGGAAACCAATACTGAGTAGGTGAAATTCAATTTCCGAGCAGTTGCAATTCAACTCCCTGGAGCTTGAAACATGGAAGTTGAACATCTCATTTTCACATGAATTTCAGACACCATGGGGTGTGAAATGAAACATCCAAGGGTGTGAGTTTCAGGTCAGATGGACATATACTCTTGGGAGTTGAAATTCCACATTCCAATTGTCACAAACACAGTTATTATTATTTATAATTGAAATAACAAATGGTACACTATAAGTTAATTACTTTCTCATCTTATACATGTGCTAGACAATTTCAGTAGTTATACCTACATCAAAAAAGCATTTAGTTGGTAAAAAAAAGAAAGAAAAACATACAAGTTTGCCTGAGGGAGACATTAGGACACACAGGAGGTGATGGGTGGAGGGTGATGGCTGGGAGCAAGCGCGTAGAGTATGGCGAAAGGGATTAGACAAGCGGGCAACAGATGGGCATAGGGGCACAGGGAGACGAGCACAACGAAAAGGGAAACAAGCGTGATGAGAAGGGAGCAGACGGGCAAGCAGCGGACGGGCAGACAGAGATGGGCGAGTAGACAGGCGGATGCAGACAGACGAGCAGCGGACGGGTGGACGCAGATGGGCAAGCAGCAGACAGGCGAACGCAGACAGGCGAGCAGCAGATGGGCAAACGCAGACAGGCGAGCATGGGCAAACGCAGACAGGCGGACGCAGACGGGTGAGCAGCGGATGGGTGGATGCAGACGGGCGGGCAGACGGAGATGGGTGAGCAGTGGACGGGTGAATGCAGATGGGCAAGCAGCGGACGGGCAGACAGAGATGGGCGAGCAGATAGGCGGACGCAGACGGGTGGACAGAGATGGGCGATCAGACGGGTGGGCGAGCAGACAGGCAGACGGAGATGGGCAGGCGCGGCGGGCAGACGGAGATGGGCGAGCAGACAGGCAGATGCAGACGGGTGAGCAGCGGATGGGTGGATGCAGATGAGCGAGCAGCGGTGGATGCAGACGGGCGAGCAGATGGGCAGACGGAGAGAGGGCCAGACAGGTGAATGTGATGCGTGACACGTGAACTAAGCTGAATGCATGAGGGGAGGTCAAGTGAACTTGAAGAATTTTCATGCACATGCCACTAAAACTTAAAATTCCAAAGGGGTTGTTTTTCATGTCTACCAAAGGCACTGATTTCCAGAACTAGGAGGATGAAATTCAACTTCCAAAATTAAGGTATTCATTTTCAATGCCCAGGAGTTGGGGGTTGAAAATCACAATCATGGGATTAACACTCTTGGGCATTGAATTTAAAGTGATCAATGCCCTGGAGGTTGAATTTCAAACTATTTACTTCCCACAGTGGGTTACTGCAGAGCATGTCACTCAATTCATTCGATTGTAAACCAACATTAATATTCACACTTCCAGTGTCCACTCTGTTGAAACAACAACCGACAGGAGCGCAGCAGAATGGTAGAGCTAAGTAAGTAACACTTACTTGTAGCTGTAGTAGTTCACTTAAGTCCGCTGTAGAGCAATCACTTAGTAGAGCAGAGGATGTAGATTGACATCTAAGTACTGAGGTATTTATACAGTCTATCTACTGGTCTGATGTCAGCAATATTAGTAGCGCTGACTGATCATTTCTATTGTGCTTGCTAATGCACAGTCATTGCTGTGTCAATAGCTGTGTGGAACACAGCTTTGCACAGTCATGCACATGGTGCGCTATTGTCTGGGTTTGACATCTGTCAAACTCTATAATATCTGTCTAACTCTATAATAGCAGTGAACTCTATAATTATGTCCACATATACAAACATTGATTATATGACAGATTAGATAAGATCGGTCCCATCCGAGATAAGATCGGATAGATCCAAGATGTTTCCCACAGTGTGGAACACATCGTGTGTGTAACGGATTACATCCGTTCAACACTCCCCTCATTGAGGATCTCAATGCCAATTTTATCTCTTAACTCTTTGAACTTTTGCCAAGTCAAATTTTTTGTTAAGATATCAGCTAATTGATTATTTGTGGGAACATATTGAATGTTGATATCTTTATCCTCAACACGTTCTATAACATAATGATAACGAATATCAATATGTTTTGTTCTATGTTCTTGAGCTGGATTCTTTGCCAAGAATATTGATCCTCTATTATCAACATTAAGATCAATAGCTCCAACACTAAATCCCAGTTCTTTGAATAAGGATTTATTCCACATGATTTGTCTAGAACAATCTGACAAGCTCATGTATTCAGCTTCAGTGGATGACAAAGCAACTGTTTTTTGCTTTCTTGAAATCCAGCTAATTGGAGCTCCTGCTAATAGAACTAGATTACCCGTTACTGATTTGCGTGTGATTTGGTCACCAGCCCAATCTGTTGAAACTCTGACAGTTATTATAATAGTTACATTAGATTAGTTACATTCATTACAATAATTAATGTAATGAACATCTTATCTAATCTATATCTTATCTATATCTTATCTAATTAGATAAGATTGAATAACTATTAATTAAGTGTTTCATATTTAATCATAAATAGCTTACATAATATTAGTCATGTGACTTATGACTCACAATTATGACTCATAGTTATGACTCATTTATAGTCATAATAACTCATAATTATGACTCATGATTAGTCATAATGACTCATACTTATGACTCATTTGGAGTCACAATGACTCATGATTATGACTCATGATTAGTCATAATGACTCATACAATGTCATATAAGAATGAAATGATGTCATATAGAACATCATAGAAGGAATATAAATAGAAGAAGACTCAGAATGACTTGTTTTAGGGACCGATATTATGTAATAGGTAGATTACACTGTACTTAGGTTAGGGTTTCTGAAATGCATATAAGGAGGGCGTTCTGAGCGACTATCCCCTCAGTTTTACAACTACTTTTACTAAGGCAGTAACAAACTAACAATGTAAGTAATTGAATCCTTACTTAGTTTAATTAGCTGCGCTGCTGTCCTTGATTCAATAGGTTATGGGCCCTGGCGACTGCCTTCAAACGCTCAAAGGGTTGGGCGTTGTATGTCTAGAAGGGTATAGTCTACAGTGTATTATAAATAGTTTAAGTGTGTGATCAGATCAGCTGATGGGATCTCAAAATATCGGAATCATAGATATGGCTGATGGCCCTCTATCATGACTGATGGGATCTATAGCTGATAAAATATTGTGTGATCTGTGTTTAGACTTTCTCTCACGCCTACGAATGAATGCTAACCCAACTATGGGAAAAATAGTCGCTTAATGGTAGCAGGAATACCATTTCTGTCACCCTTGTGACAGACTATCTGGGAAGATAGATTAAATATCTGGTGTCACGCATCGGAGTTGTGCGTTGTTGGAAGACAACGAAATCAAAACTTTCCCAGGACCGGCAGGTCTTTAATCATGTTGTGGTTTTGTCACACCACTACCAAAAAAGACACGGATTTTGGGCCGCTTTATGCGGATAACAGGGCCGATCCCCTGTAAAGGCTTCATGCACCCCCAATTGGCCGTTACATTAATGCATATATCATAATAACCGTTTTCGTCAGTTTTCTCTATTTAATTATTTAATATTCGTATAAAGGTCGTGCTGAGGCGAACTTTCGTCGTACACGCAGACTATTGTTGGGCAGATGAATAGCACCCCAACTAGATTAGGACGTCCGAGGATGTCACTTACACAGATACATACACACATACATACATACATACTAGTTTGTACGCAGGGAATTTGAAGGAGCCCTGGTACGAGATTGGCATAACAACATCCATATAACCCCAATGAGTCGTTTGCGTTGCCAGACAAGTCCATGACGTATTGTTTCAAAAATAGCACAGCCTGATAAGCACCTTTTTTCTCATGTATCATTCGGGAAATAAGAATTAGGCTAATATATTTTTATTTTTAGAAACAAATCGAAATGTCGCGTGTTTACCAAATTGGTCCTCTCTGCACTCAAATGTACTATCATGTCTATCTTGATGGAGCTATCGGCTACGACAATTACATCAATCAGGGCATTTTAGCTCGGGTCCTGATTAGGAACCCAAACTTGACCAAGGAGGACGTTCTCAAAATCATGAACAAATATGACGCAGATGATATGGCGTCATGTGATCCATATGCTTGACTTGCTCGCCTCCTCCATCTGGCACATTCTTGTGCCGGATATAACAACATCAAAGATACCCCTGAGGTCAGGGAAATATATCCAGCAATCCGATCTTACAATCTTCCTGCGCATCAAATTTCCTTCGCCCCTCGCATTGACACTTTTGGTTTCATTCTCGATTGTTTCTTGACTGAGGAAGTCAGGGACATCGGTGATAAACCACATATCTTAGGTGTCAAGTATAGATCAGGTGATGGCATGGCCATCAGCGAGAACGAAGATCTCATCTTGTTGGATCAGTTTGACAGGGCTGAGGAAGACAATGGAGAAATTGAGATCATCACACGTCGGGAAAAGTTATCTGACATCCCTGGATTTCCACAGCATCTTGGACCGAAATGTCACTATATGGGATTTGATGGCCGCCCTGCTCCGCAGTATGAGTCTCTGAAGAAGACTATCGATACGACGCTCCGAAGGGTTGATGACCCTTATGATCCAAAAGAACTTTCTCAAGAATTGGCTAGAAAGAGACTAGCCAGAGAACACCCTATCTGGATTCATGATGGCATTGTTTATCATGATAAGCAAGATTATGATGAAGTCGTCCATGCAGCTGAGATGCAAAGGGAGGAGAAAGCGATCCAGAATCTAAGTCGGATCTTGGAAAAAGACAGATATATGTCTTTGGTAATCAATCTAAATCAGCTATTAAAATCAAAGCTGATGTATCTGTGACAGCGTACGTATTCAGGGGTCGTGAGAACCCCAGTCATTCAGAAGAGGAGTTACGCCACTCCCCGTACAGTCACATTCGCCTGGGGAAAAGTTTATCCCTGGTAGCAGGAGAGAGACCGGAGCGGATGCTCCGGAAAGATTCAAGCCCGTCGTCCCGATCGAGGACGAAATCAGGAAGCTCAGGGAGTTTGGCGAACTCAGTCGTCTCAGAGGACAGCGTCGACTACCAGGTATAGTACCTAGTAGTCATAATACTTGTACAAATGCGGACCAAAATGGTCCTATTATGAATTTTTTGTCACAGTCCGATGAGAACGAAAATCAGACTAAGGATAATTTCCCAACGGTTAAATCTGATGAAAAACTTCATCAAAATGAATTTACTCACACGTCTAATTTGGATAACTTTGTATATGTTCCTGATGAAATCATCGACATGTATTATCCTAAGAGTAATCCATTTTTGAAAGAAGAAGAAACCGCATTCACATCCACAATGAAAACATCGTTCAACAGTTCCCAGAGTCTCAAGGACGTGTTAATAATACCCCTGAACCAACAATATTAAATACAAAAGAAATTATTGCTGGTTTAATTAAACGTCTACAGAGGATCTGTGAGAAACAGAAAGCTGATGATACAAATCAGGATAACGGTTGGAATGATGAACACAAATCAGATGATGATGATAAAACCTTGGGGATATGAACCACATAAAGCATCCGATTGGATTGACGAAAATTCAGAAGAAATTGTTTATCCGAAAAACAATATTTCCAAACCAAGGAATCTTTGACAAAAGAAGAGGGTTCATAATTTTCAAGCTCCACAAATCAGATGGCAGAAGAACGTTGCACCTATAAGAGAACCAAGTTCTTCATCGAATAAGAAATTCTTGAAATCAGGTTCAGGTACTGAATCAAAATCTGATAAGAATATTCAATCTAATTTCAGCGTTAAAGCAAAGGAATTAGAACTTGCATTTCCGTTCTTTATAAATGTCAAATATAGGGTTAACAAACAAACACATATCATAAAACATACTAAAAATCATCCTATTTGGAATAAGAATGGATTATGTTATATGGTTTTATTTCAACCCAGATACTATAAAGAACAAGTTTGGCCTATGTATCCTAAATTATCTGAAATCGTCTCGTATCCTCAACATTGGAGAAGAAACGTTCATTTTACTTATGAACGTACTGGCATTAATCATCTTCATTTCACTGAGAATTTTAAGTCTAGACTTGCTTGGTGGACTCTAGATGATTTTGTTTCCTCTAAAAATAGATTGGCAAATTATTTATGTGGAGGAAAAGATGATAAAGAATCGCTCGAAAAGATGGTTACTGTTTTTAATGGAGTAATGGATTATAAAAAGTGGAAAGAAACTTTGATGGCATACTTAGCCATGAAAGGATACACTAAATACGTAACTAGAGAAAAGAAGGTTATCCCTCACCACCTACGGAAAAATCTACCATTGAAGAAAAAACCCATTGGGAATTGAAGTATAAATCTGTTTATAATGAAAGACTTGATTGGGATGAAAATTCTGCAAAGACAAATGCTATTATTAAAATGGCATTAGCAACTAATCTATGGTCTTACGTTAAAGAAACTCCAGCTCAAACTATTGCTGAATTGGATAAAGTTTTTGGAACGACTGGAATAGCCAAATATTTCATTTTATACAAAAACATATTCAGTTGGTCTATGAAACCAGGACAAGATCCCATTATAGCTATCTCTAAATTGATGAAAGCTGTTTCTGATTTAGGAACTGAAGATAAATACAAACTTCCAGACTTTGTATTGACTTTCTTCATTTTACATGCTTTGAATCAACAATATAGTACTTTGGTTACTAATATTGTTAATAGCAATATTGACGAATTCACATCAGCAAAGATAGTTCCTAAGATTCAGAATGAATGGAATCTCATGCAATCAAAAGCAAGGAGTGGCAGACAAACCATTCAAATTGCTAACATTGGATCTAATATCAACAAATATCCAAACACTAAACCATCTTGGAATGATCAACAATCTAGTAATCAATTTCCAAACAACAGGTTTAGAGGAGGATCTTTTAGAGGCAGATTCAATAATAGACGATCGTTTACACCTCGTCAAAGCAATAACAGATTTGCTAACAAAGCAAATGCATCTTCTTTATCTAAAGATGATAAGAAGAAACGGAATGCACAGAATCGTGATAATAAGAAGCTGAAGAATAAAGCTTTGCTTGCAGAGTTGAATAAGTATAAACATGAGAATAAGAAAGATTCTCATAACATTATTCACTTTACAAATAATATGACGATTGATGAACCAATTCAGACTATAGGAAATATTGAGGAAGAGATACCTGAACACACATCTAATCATGATTTATTAGATAGAATAGGTTTTCATTACATAGATACTATGTTAGCTTATCCTCCGGAATATCTTCGAGATGAGGTTGTAGATTATGAACCTTCTTCTGAAGGAACACAGTTCAAAAGAATCTTCTTAACGCCTCAAATTCCATTCTCACCTATAGCAGAAACTGATGATAGTTCAGTTCCGGATCTTAAATCACAATCAGACAGTAGTGAGGAACACTACAATGATGCAAATGATGGTTACAACAGTGGCATTGAATACATTGATGAAAACATCAATACTAACGTCGAAAATATGGATATAACTAATCCTGAGAGTAACTCTGGAGGACCATCTGATGAGGATGATCCATTTGGGTTGTGACAAATTTAAACCATTCTAATTACTTATCTAATACTGTTTTAGTGCTTGATAATCTTACCAATGTGAATGCGTTGAACGCATCAGATCAAGCTTTGAATAACAGTAGATATAATTGTGTATATAGTAATTATGAATATAGGGTTTCTAGTGAACAAATTATGCTCTTAAATAAAAATGATAAGTGGGTAATTGATTCTGGAGCTACCAGACATTGTACACCATTTATAAATGATTTTATGTCATATAAGAAATTTATCACACCAGTTAAAGTTACTACTGCAGACAAAAATGCGAAAACACTCATTGAAGGCCAAGGCCAAGTATGTTTCCGACATGGAAAACATATGCTAAACTGGATTGTATGTTATATGCCAATGTTGCCATACAGAATTATCTCTGTACCACAACTTACTAGTATGAATTATGAAGTATATCACACAAAAACACAAACTATTATACACAAGGGAAACATAACGTTGACAGGATATCCTTTAGAAACTAACTCTATAAGTTGGTTATCTACTGAGATTAAAAGACCTTTACAACATTTGTTATTAAATAATAGTTCTAAAACTATTGATTATTTTATTTGGCATCGAAGAATGGCACATCCAAGTGATAATGTGTTAAGTCATATGTTCAGAAATACTGAAAATAGTTCTAAAGTTAATAAACCACATATGAAAAGCATATGTAAATCATGTATCATGGGAAAACTTGATAATAACCATATCATGTTTCAACTAATAGAGCAACTATCTTGCTAGAATTGATACATATGGACTTGATAGAATTACCTATTCAGTCTTACCATAAACAAAAATGGGCTTTATTAATTTTAGATGATTATTCTTCTTTTGCTTATGTAGCATTACTTCGATCTAAAGCTGATACTTTTACTGCTATTAAAGCATATATTATATATATTGAGAATCAACTCAATTTAAAAGTGAAAAGTATGCGTTCAGATCGAGGGGGAGAGTTTGTAAATCAAAAGCTAAATAACATTTTCAAGAAAAAGGTATTAAACATGACTAAGTGCTCCACATGTTCATCAACAAAATGGTAGAGCTGAACGATTAAATGAAACCATTCTAAAGAAAGCACATACACTTTTATTAGAATCTGGTTGTCCTAAATCATGGTGGTCATTTTGCATTTGATACTGCAGTCCACATATATAATCGTACACCATTAAGAAGAACGAAATGGAAAACACCTTATGAAAATATGATGAACAAAAAACCTAACATGTCGAACTTTAGGATATTTGGATGTCTAGCATATGTCTATATAGTAAAAGAAAGAAGAAAGAATAAATTATCACCAAGAGCTGAACCGATGATATTCATTGGATATGAAAGCAAATCATATAAGTTCATGAATGATAAAAATACTATAGTCATTGCTACACATGCCATCTTCGACGAAAACATATTTCCCAAATTAACAAAAGATAAACTTATTCATAAAGATATACCCACATCTTTAGATCTTAAAACAATTCCATCAAACAAGAATTATTATAATCATGACACTACAATCAATGATAAAAGGAAATCATTTCATGATTCAAATAATTTAGATGATGATGATTCGTCGGATTCAGATGATCATAAGTCTAATAAGGAATTAGACAATCATCTACATGACAGTAATTCTTCATATCATAGCACAAAATCATATTCAGCAGATGAAAGTGATTATGATTCAAATATATCTAAAAGTAATTCATATAGATCAAAGAAGGATTCACATTCAGAATCAGATTTGAATATATCTGATATGTATAAAAGTAAAAGTGATCTTGATGAAGATATAAAAGATCCTGAAACAAAAGGTTTTAGAAGTAGTCAAGTAAAAAGAATTAATGACAACTTCGAAAAAATGAAAGAAATTAATGATTCTTTTAAATATTTTACTGATAAAGAAAACAAAAAGCTATTGATACTCCTTCATTAAAGAAATCATCTACAAATAAGAAATCACAAAGAGATGATGAAAGATTAGCTAAGATAAGAGAATTTGAAAAACAGATTGAAAATCTGAGTAAATCTAAGAATACTCTTAATAAAAGTAAATCATTAATTGAAACACCTTTTCAACTTCCTAAATCAAATCTTGACATAAACTATAGAAAGAATATAGATTTATTCAAAGGAGTTAAACGTGTTGGAAAGAAGTTAGATCTTCGAGAAGTTAAAAGAAATAGACTTGGTAATGATAAACCAGTTTCTAGATCTACGATACTAGAACAGTCTATTAATCCAGATGAACAAGCTCAAAATCCATTTGGATTCAGAGAACAGGAAAGAGCTGTCATACAACAAAAGTTTGGAACACGAAAATCATCTAGGATTCCAAAAGTTAAAGTTATTAAAGATAATGTTTATGGAGATAAACATCCAGCTAAAATTGAAGCTGAATTTAACTTTAAGAAATGGAATGATGTCATTCAAAACAGAATTAAGAATGATAAAGAACTAAATGATAAAATAGACAAACAAGTTCAAAAAGTTACTGAAGACTTGTATGGAAAGAAAAAACATCCAAACATTAGAACGGTAGATTCTAATATGGCAGAACTAACTGTAGAAGATCTTAGACCTATTCATAAAAAGAATACTAAAAAATAACTTCTGTAGAAACAAATAAATCAGATGTTAAATCAGATTTAACTCCAATGCCTAGATTTGAAAAGAAAATCTTATTACCTGAGATAATAAAGAAACCTTCTATACCAGACATTGATCTAGATAAGATGGTTACTATGGATACTAAATTAGATTCAGAATCTAATGATTTAGAATTTGATAATGAAGCTTGGCTAAAGAAAGTACAAGCAAAAAGAGATAAATTTCTCTTATCAAAAGCAGCATCGAAACTCAATGATCAAGAAAACAGAAGAAAAGGAATACCTGTTGTATATAGAGATCTTATCAAGATAAAAGATAAAGATCCTCAATCATATTCAAAATGGGTAACTGCTATGGAAGAAGAAATTAAATCTATACAAAGTAGAAATGTTTGGGAATTAGTAAACAGACCTAAAGACAGGAAACCTATTGGATGTAGATGGGTTTACACTATAAAGCAATCGGATAATAGATATAAAGCGCGATTGGTTGCTCAAGGCTTTTCACAAGTACCAGGAATAGACTTTGGAGCCACATTTAGCCCGGTTTCAAGATTCGAGACTGTCAGAATCTTACTAGCATTAGCAGCTTTAGAGGTTTGGGTACTCAAAGCACTAGATGTTAAAACTGCTTTTCTATACGGCCAATTAGAAGAGGAGATATATATGGAACAACCGGAAGGTTTCAAAACCAAAGATACTGATAAAGTATATAAGCTAAGAAAAGCTTTATATGGTTTGAAACAAGCATCTTTAGCTTGGAATATACAAGCACATAACAGTATAACTAAACTAGGGTTTAGAAGATTATATGCCGATACAGGAATATATGTCTATAGAAACAACAAAGACATTGTTGTTATCATCTTATATGTTGATGACATAATATTCATGGGCAATAATGAAAAGACTGTTGATGACTTTAAAAAGAAATTTATGAATAAATGGGAAAGTAGAGACTTAGGAGATCTAAGTGAATATCTAGGAATGAATATTGTGGTAGACAAAAGTAAACGTACTGTCACAATTGATCAAGCCAAATATGCCAAAAAGATTGTTGAAAGATTTGGTTTAATGAATGCAAAACCAGTTAAAACTCCTTTACCAGCTGGTTATGTACCAAATAAACAAATAGAAGGCAAAGCTACACCTGAAATGATCACATACTATCAACAGCTGATAGGATCATTATTATTTCTAGCAATGTGTACTAGATTAGATATCGTTTATGCTACGATATTAATGTCACAATTTGTGAGCAATCCTACAATGGATCACATTAATAAAGCATTACACATAATCAAATATGTTGGAAGCACATTAGATTATTGTATAAAATATGATGGTCGTGATGCTTATGGTTTAATTGTATATGCTGATGCTGATTGGGCTTCAAATCCAATTGATAGGAAGTCAACAACTGGTATGGTTGTAAAATTAGCAGGAGCACCAGTATACTGGAAATCAGCTAAACAAAAAACAATAGCATTATCTTCAACAGAAGCTGAATACATGGCTGCATCAGACGCATGCAGACAGATATCATGGTTAAAGAATTTGTTCAATGAACTTGGATATGATATACAATCTATTCCTTTAATAATGGATAATCAAGCAGCTATCTACATGGCTTCTAATCCAGCTCAAGAACAAAGAACGAAACACATGGATGTAGATATCATTATATCAGACAATGCGTGAAAAAGATTTAGTTGATCTCTATTATATAAAAACTGAAGATCAAGCAGCTGATATCTTAACTAAGAACCTTATGTTGAATAAGCATAATAAATGCTTGAGTTGTGTGGTATACACAATTGATAAAATATTCAACAAGGGGAGTGTTGAAACTCTAATAGTTATTATAATAGTTACATTAGATTAGTTACATTCATTACATTAACTAATGTAATGAACATCTTATCTAATCTATATCTAATCTATATCTAATCTATATCTTATCTAATTAGATAAGATTGAATAACTATTAATTAAGTGTTTCATATTTAATCATAAATAGCTTACATAATATTAGTCATGTGACTTATGACTCACAATTATGACTCACTGTTATGACTTATTTATAGTCATAATGACTCATACTTATGACTCATTTGGAGTCACAATGACTCATGATTATGACTCATGATTAGTCATAATGATTCATGTTTATGACTCATAATGACTCACACTGAGTCATATGACTCATACAACGTCATATAGAAGGAAATGATGTCATATAGAACATCATAGAAGGAATATAAATAGATGAAGACTCAGAATGACTTGTTTTATTATGTAATAGGTAGATTACACTGTACTTAGGTTAGGGTTTATGAAATGCATATAAGGAGGGCGTTCTGAGCGACTATCCCCTCAGTTTTACAACTAACATTAGTACTTTTACTAAGGCAACACTACTAAGAATGTAAGTGTAATTGAAACCTTACTTAGCTAGTGTATGCGCTGCTGTCTATTGTTTCAATACATTGTCCCTTAAATTTCTCAATGGAGATTCCCTTGTTTTGAGTTATTTCCTTGTTTTTGTTCTGTTGCTTGTTTCAAGCTTTCTCCTTGTTTTGGTTCATCCTCAAAGGCTAGATCCAGTTTGATCTGCTGCTGTTCCCTGTATTTGTTTCACCTGGTGAGAGTAGGTCCTTTGAATGCAAAGAAAACATCATCTGCAAGATCCTCTGTGTCTTGAAATTCATGCCACCAAGTGATCTCTGGTTCAGTGTTTGGTGGGAAAAACAACTCTCTGTTTGTGTTGTTTTCTTTGTTCTGCCAAGCGATCCAAGTTTCTGCTGGTAGCTCTTTGTCAGGGTTTCCTTCTTTGTATACTCCTTCAAAGAAGCTTTCTGGGACTCACTGGTTCTTTTTTTGGTACTTGAAACATAGTACCACCCTTCATTGGTTGTAGAAGGATAGACTTCCCTTTGGTTGAGGTAATACCTCTGTCTGTAATGAACGGAGTCATTTGGCAGTCTGATCTGGGAGGTTCAGGTCTCAATTGTGTTGACAAAGCACTGAGCCAACTTGTGTTATGGACAATGCCCTCGTTGTGGTTCGTTCTGAGTCAACAGCAACAAGCAGAGTCTTGGTTCGCTCCCAGTCACTGGACAAAGAGTCTAGATGCTAAGTCAAATGATGAAAAAGGTCTTGAGAATGATGAGGAAGAAGAACATTGAGATCAAGTGAGGTTGAGAGCAAAACTTGTCTAAGTTGGAACTGAGGTTACTCTATGATACATGGGCTTTATATACATTTGGAGGACAAAGGAAACCGTAAAAGGAATAAGGCTGTAGCTACCTAAGAAAGGAAATATGAAGGTGACTACCAAAGGAGATAGCGTCTGAAGCTGTACTATGCACAGTAATGATGTAAATGAAACGGTCCACTGAAACAAGGAGATGAAACGAAAAGAGAACTGTAACACTACCTACCCACACCCACACCCTACCTCAGACACGTCCGCTATGACCATCCTCAGTGCAGGCTTGATTCTGCATGTCCACAAGCTCGTGCAATGCCTTGACAAGACAGTCATGTGCTTCAGGGGCGAGTTGGTGGACTAAATCTCTGCACTCTGCACCCCCGCAAACTTCCACACTGCCTCCTGCACGGGATCCCACCACCTCCCCACGTGCATGCCCACAAGCCAGTTCTGGGTCAACATGAGCTGCCATGCCTCTGCGGCCGTTTGCTGGGTCTGCAAGCCACAAATGACTCCACAGTGCGCTGGAGTTTGAGCTTGGGCAGGTGGTGCTAATGAGGTTGTTCCACTCCATCTGGGACTCAATGGCTTCTCACATCAAGAAGCAGGCATCTACTGTGCTTGCTCCCGCTTGCTCAGAGACCCCAGACAAGGAACAGGAGCATAGCTCTGTCAATCTTGAGCATGAAGATGGCACTGCCAACAGTGGTTCTATCATCAAACGTATTGGTTGCTCTAGGAGTAGCACCAGTTTATCGGCAATTCAGACAAGGCTTTCTTCTCCTGATGCTCAGGCTCAGGCGACTACTCAGCTGATTCAACAACCCAGTCCTATTTCAGAGTCTCCTGCCAAGGAGGCTGCTGCATCTCAGGAGGAATCGGTACCTCCCCCAGCTGCTGCCAAGTTGCCATTGTTGCAGGAAGTCAATGTTACAACTCTAATGATTTTCTGGCAATTATTCTATATTTTTATCTATTTTCTCTGGGACCCTATGGATGCATAGGCATACAAGACTTATAGGTGCCAACCCCTATGTCAAGGTGCCCATTGGTTAGGTCAGCGATTAGTTAGCCAGGGGCTGTGCTGATAAGAAGACAATAAGGACCGGATGGGGACACAGGCATTGCGGGAAGGTGTAGATAGTTGCCATGGCTCCGTTGCTGCGCGTGCATAGCCCTTGGGGCATGAGGCTGCTGCACACAGACCATGGTAGGGGTATATAAGTAGTAGCATTGTAGGTAGGAGTCTCTAAGACTCTAGATAGTTTCCTCTACACCAGGTCACTAGTCTATTGTGTCGAACCTATCCTCTAGTCTTTTCTCTCCTCCTAGAGGCTTGTGGTTGTGTGTAGGCTTGTCCTAACCATCAAACTCACAAATATGGGCTCCCAACCACTACTGCAGCCAATGCAGCAGCAACAACCACTGTCCACCAGTGCAAATCCTACCCTGGCTGAATACATTCCCCCTCCCCTCATTGATAATACAGCAGCTGGTCCTGGTGCCTTCCTAGACAATGTTGATGACCTCCCTTCTTCTGATCCTATCCCTGACCCCTTTGCACCAGTTGCAAGACCAACAGAGACAACTGGTGCTCCCATTGCAGGTGCACCACAGGATTGTGCCATGCCTGAACCTACGTTGTCACAACTTGAAGCTCTACCAACACAACAACAGCAGCAGCCACCTGTTGAGTGTGCTCTGAGTGAAGGAACTCAGCCAATGGAACCATCTCTCATCCCAACTACACACAACAGAAGCAAGTTGCTCATAGCGAGGGGAGGGGAGGACAGTGAGCAAGACGGGTCTGCTCCCATTCCAATGAACTCTTAATGATAGTGTTCCCCCTAGTCAGTTGCTCGAAAATTCCTTTGGCAATCTGGTTGTTCCTAGACTGGCTCCGCAACACATGAATGGGTATCTACCTTCATCATCAGACCAAAATCCATGTCAATGCCTGTTGCATTGGTACCTGGCAACTCAAAGTCAAAGTATGTGATCTCCACATATCCTACAATTTGGAGTGCTCACAGAACAGTTAAAGCTCTGGCAATCATCCCCAGTTCCTCAACACCCTAAAAGCATATGGCAATGAATCCGACTCAGAGTAAGTGCTTAACACAAATAATGTATATGTAGTATGCTCATTTTCTATTCTTGTCTCTAGTGAAAGCAAACCCCTCATGTGCAAAGCACAGAAGACTGCAAGCTCGTCATAAACCTTCAACCCTACTGCTCCCTTGGTTGGTTGCTATACATTCGAACAACATGAAGCTTCAACTCCGCTGAGGCTCCATGAGAAAAGGTGGGTCAAGATCCACCTCCCTGACTTGTATGTCTACTATGTCAATCCCATGGCCCACATTGTTGCCAATTTTGAGCTGCGCAATGAACACCTATTCCAAGCCATCATGGAACACCCCGAGTTGGAACAGCACAAGGATGCGATGGAAAGTGTGTCAGAAGGCTCCGAGTTGTGGGTCCGTGATGCTGGCAATGTCAAACCAGGTATCATCCCTGTGTGATGGTGGGTTAACCACAAAGAGCGTTTGGTGGTGTTTGACAAGGCGTTTGACATGGCAGTCAAGAGGCAGTTGCTCAAGAAGAAAAAGGAAGAGCTCATTTTGGCCTCTTCCCCATGGCATTGACCCTCCTTGCAATCTTCACTATCAAGGCTGATTTGGAAAGACTCCCTCAGGTTATAGGTGGTGAAGGGCTGTTGATGCTCTTGGTATGTTTTGTATTCCCTGTTGCTCCAGCTCATCGAACTCAATTGCCACACCAGAGATGAAGTGTGGTCATGTCGCTCCCAGTTGTATTTCTCTTGTATTCTATTGTCAGTTTCGTCACAGGAGTGGTGTTGTTCTCTCTTTGAGGTGCTTCCATCACTGACATTAACCTTGTCCAGTGGCCATTTAATGAGTACACTCTATGTACAGCTGCTGTTGTCAATTATTTGTGACATCTGTCACACGCTATGTGAACCTTGTGTTCACCTAGTCTAACTCCATCTACAACTCACAAACAATGCCTCCCAAAATTCCCCTTATCTCCTTGCCTTCCACAATGACCACCCAAGCCGGCAACAAGGTTAAACATCCAGGGTATGTGGATTTGCCCAAATGTCTGCGCCATAGCCCTTGCGCAGAAGAAAGTGAAGATGAAGAAGGATGTACCCAACACTTGAAGGAGGCAGTGGCACTTGAGGACTGGAACGTCATTGAAGACAAGTGACATGAGGACAAGCACATTTCAGACAGAGTGTCAGCAGCTGAGGCACGCAAGGAGCCAACATCAACAATAACAGCCAAAGCAAGTAAGTATCATATATATGCGCATTTATAGTATACTATTTAAACTTGTCAATACAGAAATTGCACGGAAACCTCTTAGTGTGCGAAGGGTCATTGTTAGCAATGAGGAAGAGTTGAATATTGAGGAAACATATCTAAGGAAGAGTGAATATCAATGTAAGTGCCAATATATGCACTTGAGATCTGCTTACCAGCACTACAGAGGCAAATAATAATGGTGATCACCACTATTCATTGCAAGCGACTGCCAAGACCAGCGCCATGAAGATTGTTGGCATGGAGAAATGCCCCACTGAAAGGAAACAACGACCCATGAGCCTCAGCTTTAGTGATGATGAAGTGGTGGATCTGGACAAACTTGACACTAAACTAGCGCAGATGATAGACAAGGGTATGTCATTGTCATAAGTGTGCTCAAGATCTGCTTACCAGTGCTACAGTGGGAAAAAATGACAGTCATCACCATTATTCAGAAGAAGAAGCAGCCAGTGGAGATTTGGACAATTATGGCTGGATCAACAACAATGAGATCAACAAGTCAAAAAAGAAAAAGAAAATACAGAAGCCTATTGGTTGTGAAGACATTGAGAATCTCTGGAAAATGTCAGCCCTGGCAGGAACACCCACCATCACAAAGGAACAGAAGTCTGGGTACAGTGAAGAGCTACCAACTCAAATGCGGAAGTGAGGTTTTCGACTCAGAGTATTTATTTTACCACCATTCACTAACTCTGGAGTAACAGGAGGAAGAGAAATGACGCTGAACCAACCTTGCATGAAGGATGGAAGAAAGGTAAGAAACAGGCATTAGAACCTGTGGATGACAACAACAAGGATAATGGCATCATCAATGAATATGCAGGACTTGTTGGTGACAATGAAAATGATAGAGTAGAAAAAAAGCCACTAGAAACAAGAAAGTGAAGTGCATTGATGATGATAAGGTGTTACAATCACGCCTCAAGTATGCTTACGTAAAACCCCTATCCCTATGCAGTACGTTTTTCTCATCATTATGCTCTTCTTACTTCGTCAGATATGCCAGAGTCCCTTTTATCACATGCTTATCGCCTTTATCACATGTTACATTCGTTTAACACATGCCAATGTCTTTTATCACATGCTTACCTTTATTATCACATGCCTATGCACTTCTGTAATGTATATAAACCTTGCAATCCATAGACTGGACCTCCAGTCTAGTTTTAATGGTCAAACCGTTCGACTGAACTGTTAGCTTGTCTCAGCACACTCTCACTCTCCAGTCTTACACTCGTGTAGTAGCTTGGCTGTTCCTTGAGAAGGACTTGCTCTCGTTGCCCTTGAGGTTGACGATCTAAACACGTTATAGGTGTAACAATAAAACTAGACTCCTCTCCACTTTCCGCCAGCTTTCTAGCTCGCACCACCCACCCACCTTCGTCACCATTCCATCACAAACACCACAACGCCCACCTACTGCTTCTGAAGTCAATCCAGCCACTGGAAAGCGAATTCTATACGGACGTCTTATTGAATATCTACCGATCAAGCGATCTTGGGTATACACCAATCACCAAGGACTCTTTGTCAAGGACGTTCCAGACAATGAATTCTATACACCCCAGCACGCAGGCAGACCACCAAACAGAGCAGTAGTGTTCAAAGGAGAATTCTACAAGAATTATAGCATTGTAGAGTTCAATTACAGGGAACAGTGTTGGAAATACTGAATTACAGATACTCTATCACGAAGAGTAGACAAACAAGACTTTGAAGGCTTATACAGCGCAGGAGATCCAGAGGAAGAGATCCCAGTCGACGTTTTAACAGATTGGATAGCAGAAAATCGTCCAGAACAATCTGATACACAGCATACTCCTATCCCATCATCGTCGCATCACATCCTCCCACTAGAGCTCAGATCGCATAGGCAAAAGGAAGAAGAATCTTCAGGAGAGTCAGACAAAGAACGCGAAGGATACACAAGTGAACGATCTGCAGGAGAAAGCGAACATCAACTCGAATATTTCGACGTAGCAACCGATCCTTTATCCTTAGGACTAGCCCAGCTTGATATTAGCGCACCAGTACTAGAATTTCACACCCCAGAAATACCCAAAACAGAAGAAACAAAAGTTCCTTCTAGACGACGAACACCTACCCCTCCATCACCTCCACCACCGATAAACCCGCCCACAAATATGGCAGGAAACGTAGCAAAAGATAAAACTCGTCCGAAGATTGATCCTCCCGAATACTTCACAGGAAAACGATCCCAGTTACGGAATTTTCTCGCCCAAAGCAATCTATATTTCTGACATTATAAGGACACCTATGAAGACAGTCCTAAAGACAAGATCCTCTTATTGTTAACTCGCATGAATGGCTTAGCAGCTGAATGGCAAAATAATAAGATGAAAGAATTCGACAAAACTCCAGCCCAGTGGATAGACTATGACGGATTCATCAAAACGTTGGAAAAAGATTGGGGAGAAATAGATAAACTGACCACAGCCCTCAGTTGGTTAATGACAGCCAAGAAAGGCAAAGGGAAACCGCTTAATCAGTGGATTGCAGAAGTAGATCGAAAAATCAGCAAAGCAAAGATAACTGATGAAGGCATGAAGAATTGGATTATGACAAGAACTTTACCACCTCAGACACAAATCAGAGTACGATCAGGAGCAGCTATCACCACCTATAATGACCTAAAAGAGCGATTACTCGGATTTGAAGTAACCAATGCCCTTTTGGGTTCCACAAGTGGACACACACATGGATCTAGTTCTCATAGATCTTATCGAGATAGCGATGCTATGGATGTAGATTGGATCAATCTGAGACAAGCATCAACGTCAAATAATCCTGCTTCATCAGCGAAATGCTATGGCTGCGGACAGATTGGACATTTTATAGCAAATTGCCCAAATAAAGCACAAAGAGGACCAACTAAAGGAGGTAGAGGAAAGCCGAGATGCCAAGGAAATTTCAAAAGGGGAAAACACCGAAATTGGAAAGGCAAAGGACGCCAAATCAGGGCTATGGATAACGAAGAAGAAAAAGAGGAAGAAGAACAGGATCAAGACGAAGAAATAGAAGAAGAGACTGGCTACAGTGATGGCGAAGCACAGTACAGAATCATTAGAGAAATGAGCAAATCACTCCCAAAACATATTCGCAATCGACTCAATCATGAGGTTTTAGAAGGAGATGAGTGTAAAAGGCGTCACCCATCTCAGACAAACAAATTAGAACAAGAACTAGCTATCAGAGGTGTACGAGTATATTCTACAAGTCAATACAAGATCTCCGTACCAATCTCTGCTAATTTCTAACCTGAAAACACCAAAACCACCGCTCTAATTGATTGTGGAGCAGAAGGAAAATTTATTGACAGCTCAATAATCGATTGGACACAAGTACGAAAACTATTAAAGCCATTACCAGTCAGGAACGTAGATGGAACGCTTAACAAGGCAGGATCCTAAGATACAAATCCAAATGCAACATATGATTAAAGGCCAAAGTTTTGAAGATTGGTTCTATGTAACAAGTTAGGCGATCAGAAGGTGATCTTAGGATTACCATGGCTTCGTAGAGTCAACCCTAGAATCAATTGGGCTACAGGCGCCATTGATTTTGTCAATTGGAAGAATAATGACACTATCATTGAAGACAAAACAATCGAATCACACATCAGACAAATGTGTATGAAACGGAGTTGTTAGACGATGAAGACGAACGAGAAGAAGATCTAGAGACTGATCACCTTGGATTCAATCAAAGTTAACTGCTGCTCAAGATTTCGCACAAAAACATGCCTCAAAAGAAGATAAATCAACGCTTCCAGCAGACTATCATAAATGGAAAAATGTATTTGATAAACAAGCATTGGAAGATTCCCATCTTCGAGACCATGGGATCATGCAATCGACTTAAAGAAGGTTTTAAACCGAAAATCGGCAAAATCTATCCGTTATCAATCATAGAGCAGGAACTTCTTGATAAATGGTTAGACGACCAACTTGCTAAAGGATATATCCGCCCATCCCAATCCTCACAAGCGTCACCCTTTTTCTTCGTCCCAAAGAAGAAAAAGGCGAATTTAGACCTTGCCAGGACTACAGATATGTCAATAGTTGGACGAAACAAAACGCCTACCCTTTACCTTAGTAACCGACCTTATGCTTAAATTGCGAGATGCCAAGTACTTTTCAAAACTGGATTTACATTGGGATACAACAATGTGTGAATTAAAGAAGGAGATGAATGGAAAGCAGCCTTCATCACGAACAGAGGACTTTTTGAACCTACTGTTATGTTTTTTGGATTATGCAACTCTCCAGCAACATTTCAAACGATGATGAATGAATATTTCAGAGATATGTCAACAAAAAGGATGGCTATGATATATATGACGACATGTTGATCTATGGAAGAACAGAGAAAGAGACGAAGGAGCGCACTCAGAGAGTTCTACAGCGACTCAAGGAGAAAGATCTGTTCTCAAACTAGAGAAATGCAAGTTCATCGCCAAGAAGTAGATTTCTTAGGGATGATCATCGCTGAAGACAGATTAAGATGGATCCAGCAAAGCTTACAGGAATTAGCAAATGGCCAGAACCAAAACCGTCAAACAGTTTGGTCTTTCTTAGGATTTGCGAATTTTTACAGAAGTTTTTTGGAATTATGCAGAAATAAATGGCTCCGCTCACAGAATTGACCAAGAAGAACGTTCTGTTTGCATGGAATGAAGAATGCCAGAGGTCTTTCGACGCTCTGAAGGCCAAATTCTTAGAGGAACTGGTTCTAGTAATGCCAGATCTGTTGAAACCCTTTACCCTGGAGACGGATGCATCAATTGGGCAGTAGGGGCAGTTGAAACAACAAGGTCTGATGGAGAATTACACCCATGCGGATACATGAGTCATCGATTATCGGACACAGAACAAGATACCAGGTCTACAATCGTGAGTTATTGGCAATCAAAAGGCATTTGAAACATGGAGCATCTTTTGAAAGGATCACCACATCGGATCATGGTTCATTGCGATCACAAGAATCTTTCTTACTACAAGCACCACAGCTGATGACTGCCAGACAGTCTCGATGGTGGCAAGAATCATGGAATATGACATCGCTCTGGAGCATGTCCCAGGATCACAATTAATACAGGCAGATGCCTTATCATGACACCCAATCATGTAAACGAAGAAGAAGCCAAAGCCAAGCAGTACCCCAAACCATGATAACGCCTAAATCATTATTCAATCAATTATGACGTCTTGGCCACAGAAATCATGAAACTTACGAAAATGGATGAATTCGCTACAACGATCACCAACGTTTAAAATAGGAAAACTACCGCTCAAAGCTAAGCTAACCGATTGGAAATATGATGGTAAACACTCCGTTACCAAGGACAAATTTATATCCCAGATAACGAAAATTTACGACAAGATATCATTAAATTACACCATGACCCCGCCTTATGGTCATCCAGGTCGTCTGAAGACCTATCACTCGTCAAACGAGATTATTGGTGGCCAGGAATGGCAGCCCTTGTCAACAAATGGGTCGAAGGTTGCGCCTTATGCCAACAAATGAAAGTTAACACACATCAATATACCCAGCCTCATGCCGATCAAATCGACTGCCACAAGACCCTTTGAACAGTTTCACTAGATTTTTGTCACAGATCTGCCCTAGTAGATGGGTTTGATTCTGTTTTGACCGTGGTCGATCAAGGCTTAACAAAGGGGTAATATTCATGCTTGCAAGAAAACTTCACCGCCCTAGACACGGCCAACTCCTACATCAATGAAGTCCTATAAACGCTTCGGACTACCCACCAACTATATCGGACAGAGGACCACACACACCTCAAAAGTATTCAAAGAAATGTGCAAGATATTCGGAATTGATCATTGGAAATCCACAGCCTTTCATCCGCAAACAGATGGGAGAATCAGAACGTCTAAATCAAGAACTTGAACATATCTCAGGCTATTTGTTACAATCATCCAATCACATGGAAAGAATATCCCCTTTAGCAGAATTTGCGCACAATCAGCGCCCACACAATCCACCAAAATGGCACCGTTTGAAATCATGTTTTGGAACCGAACCAATGGCCCATACCAACCGCATTTCCACGCATAAATGTTCCAACAGTGAAGAGCATTTCAGATTGATCAATCAAATCAGAATCGATGCTAGCAGCAACATGAATTATCAAGACAGCTATGATGCAGCGTGTCAAAGGCAAGACACACCATTCAGGAAGGAGACCAGGTTTGGTAGATTCTAGGACCTTTAAACTGATCAGTCCCGGAATTTCGCCTAGGAGAGAAGGACCTTTCACAATAGAAAAGCACTCGGACCTGTGACATATAAACTTCACTACCCAAAGATGGAACATTCACCTGGTGTTTCATGTGTCACTCCTCACACCCTTCAAGAAAACGATATCACCGACCCAATTATCCTAGACCACTCCAGATCTAGTAGACAACAAAGAAAGTTCGAAATAGAGACCATTATCTCACACCGAAGGAAAGGTAGCAAATGGCAATTATCTCATAAATGGAAAGGTTATCCAACGTCTGACAACTCATGGAAGACGAAAATAATTTAGAACACTCTGAAGAGACCCTTTTGGAATATAAGGAGAGACATCGACTACCCAAACTCCCAACTCAAGTTTAGCATTCGCCACGTTGAAAGCACGCTTATATCCTAAACAATGTCTCACACCACTCCAATGCTTCTCAGACCTCTACCCCTCGTCACACCCCTCCTAACACCATCCTGAGCGCCACCACGCCATCGCCTCAGATCAGCAGCCCTCCAATCGACCTGCACCATTGCCTTGTACCTCCCAGTATTTACCACCTCCCTACGACGCTCTCACACTGCCGAATTAAGGCTCCTATTATCATGCGGGGGACATCACACACAGTTATAAGAGAGGCACCAGCAAATCGGTCTTAGGAGCCCAGGCATGGCAGTCCGAACTGCTAGCATGAGTTGGATTGCATGATTCAACGCAATGGGCTGCAGATCGACGACGTCTATGCGGAGTTATTGGCTCATCAAACCCACTCGTCCAGGAGACGACCTTCCATCAACAAATGTCGCCGACATTTCCGCCAAATATTATTCAACACCACCGTCACTACTGTTCACAATCGCCCAGACCTCTACCAGCACCACCTTCATTTCGGATATTCAAAGAGGCGCCCCCATTCACTCACAATGCAGGAGAAAGACTTACCTCCCAATCGCTTCATGCATAATTATGAGGATAATTAAACTCCTCCTTTTCGATCTAGTCATTGTCAATAATATCCTCAAGCACTATCAGATCCCAGGATACCTAGACCTCAAAGCACAATCTAGAATCATTCGCTTATGGGTCTTATTCACGAGAACTGGAGCTTTTGCAACAGTCTATGCCACATATTGGAATGAGAAGTTTGTCTGGAACTAGCAGCATTCGTTTCAACACTTTGTCAACTTCATGCATTGATCTCCCAGTACCACATGAGGATCACTTGGTCACCCTTCACATATGGGAACACTATCCAGCATTGTACTTCTTGGTGTCGAATCCTTATGTTGAAGAAGCAGTTAGACGAACCACAGCAGGACACCAGAGACATTTATTTCAACCCAAATTGCTATCGGAGTCGCCGAAACCGGCATGATCACACTCCAGCAAAAACCCTAAAGTGGAAGCTATCAATTTACTTGGAACAGTAGCATCACGTTGACATCTAGCATCATGAATGAACCCTACAGGGAAGCAACAGGCTTCAACCTCAACCATCTCCGAGAACACTTCGACAGCAAGGCTTATGTTCTAGCACTGCCTATATGAACCAGAGACTCTCCACAGGCTCATGGAATAAATCAGAAGTGCAGCGACACACTATATGATAGGCTATAACATCAAAGGAGTCGACATTCCCACTACCCCTTTTCAGCTAACCCTCGTACGCTCAAGGGTAGTTTACCATGACCAAGATGACGAAAGAGAAGCACCAAGAATGAGAGCACACAAGCCGTCTCAATCTTGGGACCGGTTATTATAGATATCAGGAGAAGACCAGGGACACTTTAAGAGGATGCTATATCTGTTGGCACGACGCAGATCACTATACGGACGACACACCATACACAGACAGGAAGGATACCAAATGAATCACCCAGAAGATGTCAATTTCTTTCACCTCAACCAGAGCAAGGGCTAAGAACGACCCTTTCAACATGAAGTCTTCTCGAAGAATTTTTCATATAGTCCTCGACAACTGCACCACAACGCCTCCTACCTATGCCAGTTGACCATCGCAGACCTAAGCTTCACACATCTTCAGCAAACCCTAGACGACGAAAATCAACAATGGCATACTCTCCTGGCACCAGAACAGGCCAGAGCACACATGGAAGGAAATCCATACCATTGCTTAGAACCGACGCTTATTTCAGCACATCCAGGACGAAATGGCAGAATCAAATGACGCACAATACACTCAACAAGCATGCACGAATGCACCCGTCCATGTTTATGAGCCTTCATGCCCTAGACCACAACCTACGATCCCCTAAGAGGGCCCACAGGCTGTGTGGCCAGTAGGCAGAGAAAGGCAGACGAGACAGATATAAGTATTCGGGGGTAGAGAGAAACTATCTGAAGTTCTCAGGAGAAACTCCAGTCATACAATAGCTACACAATAAACTCACAAATCAATATTATAATACTAACCCTAGACTAATGAGGACGTCACGTTGCGACATACCCAACCTACACATCCGGCAAATAATAACTCAGCCTGACACACTCTAATTGTTCTGGGTTGAGGAATATTGGGAATAGCCACCACAAAAACATACGTTCAGATCCGCCAATAGATCTTGCAACGCGCAACATGATGCGAGTCTCAGACGTAATATTAATAGAAGGTCGAGTTCGAGACTTCCGGGTATGAGGATTACAAGCAGATCGACAGTAGCGCTCTCTTCTGGAGTAGATGTAGAAGACTTCGCACTACTACGCATTTTCAGTGGTATTACGACCAATGATCTGGTTAGACATGTTCCATGTTGTCATCTAGCGACTCCTGATAACATGATAGAGCAATCCTGCGCTGACGAGGGCTATTGTGTGAGAATTGCGTTGACGTAGACATCTATCATGTGTCAACGCGATGCAACTTTTATAGGTAATACATGCAGCACGGATTTGTGTCTAGTGCGCCTTACGTAGGGACTGATGAACGTGACTGGTCGTTGATGTCGCTAGCAGTCCTCCGACACACTGATGCAGACTGATGGGTAAGCCACCACACGCACGTGTGATAGACATCAAAGGTGGCGTATCCATTATACACAACTTTCCTTAGTACCGGCAAAGATCCAAAGGGTTCTCGGTATACTTGTCAGTAAGTATTGAGGCCTGGTTCTCCAAACACGTAGGTGTCGTCATTTGTCCTCTTCCTGGTGAAGTGCTCCCATTGCGCTGTCCAACGAGTTGGCGGTCACCGAATATGGTGTCCCCGTAAGAGCCGTCCATTGGGCTAGCAGGGGCTTGTTATATAGGACAATGTTATAGATTGTATAGGCATGCAGTGCCGAAGAGTAGTTGCAGTTGGAAAGTGTTCATCTCCATTCCCGAGAGATTGACTGTAGAAAGAGTAACCGAAATTGAAGGGGGCTAGGATTGGCGATCGGTCTTAAGTCAGTCGCCACTAACGAGGCCAGACACTTGCTATTGCCACAATCAGGGACTTCGTCCAACCTACCAGGAATGCCTCCTCGTTTCTCCTCCGCAAACAATACACCACTTGGATGCCCACCTCATCACAGCAATCGCTCTTGTCATAATCGCCCAGGACAGGATCCACACATCAAGTATACCTATGATGAAGATGCCATGCCAATATGAGCACGTAGAAAAGGACTACTATTGAGTTTCATATCGATTTTCATGTTTTGATATTGATTTTATCTTTGGAAAAGATAGACTTTTAATTTAGAACGGAGGCTATGTTACAATCACGCCTCAAGTATGCTTACGTAAACCCCTATCCCTATGCAGTACGTTTTTCTCATCATTATGCTCTTCTTACTTCGTCATATGCCAGAGTCCCTTTTATCACATGCTTATCGCCTTTATCACATGTTACATTCGTTTAACACATGCCAATGTCTTTTATCACATGCTTACCTTTATTATCACATGCCTATGCACTTCTGTAATGTATATAAACCTTGCAATCCATAGACTGGACCTCCAGTCTAGTTTTAATGGTCAAACCGTTCGACTGAACTGTTAGCTGTCTCAGCACACTCTCACTCTCCAGTCTTACACTTGTGTAGTAGCTTGGCTGTTCCTTGAGAAGGCCTTGCTCTCATCGCCCTTGAGGTTGACGATCTAAACACGTTATAGGTGTAACATAAGGTAGAGTTGATTTTTTCATGTTTCTGATAGCAACTACTAGCACTAATCTGACTTATAGCTCGTCAAAATTACGCCCAATTCAGCAGCACCCAAGACTCTAGTTGAAGTTTGACAAGGTGACAAAAATTGGATGTTGAAACATATACCTAGTGAAGCACAGGAAGATTTGAAACTACAGTTGTTCCTCTCATTTGCCTCAAGGCAGGGACACTTGGTAACCCATGGCAAGCACTCAAAATTGAAGAGATACAGGAGATTGTTGATGAAGTATATGGCTCACAAATATTCCCTCATGGGGATAGTCCATTTTGTGGTCTGGTGAGTGTTTATGTGTTGCTACAGACTCAGCTAACTACTGATTTATAAGATCAGTTCCCATTTGCATACATGGCACCGCAATTTTGTCATGGCAGCTGAATTCAGCATCAAGAAACTTTTGACTGACAACAAGGACCATTTCTCTTCAAAAGAGGATATTTCTGACACAATGCAGTACTATCTGCAGAAGACAAATGATGATCAAACAATGATTTACCAGTGGCTCAGGGTAGATCCCAAGACTGGAAAGAAAAAGCTGACATCACTCTCTTTGCTACTACAAACTAATTATTTGCATAGGGCTTCCTACTTGCGCCTCCCACTGCTTAGACCCTCAGCATGGGTCATATTGCAAAATTCACCAAAACGGTGGAAAACTTTGATGAAGAGCAGCCAGTCAGTGCACTCATTCTCACAACTCAAGCAGTAAGCAAGTTTCTTGTCTTGTTTTTGATCTGACATTGTTTTATGCATGTTACAGGTTCAGCATGTTCTTGAACAATGGACTACTGGCAAATATGTCAAAGGGACCAAACAGTTCTCTGGCAACAACTACAGTAATAAAGATGAAATCATTGTGCAAATGGATCCAACAATGAAATGCAAGATATACAAGAAAGTTGTTGAATACTGCACAGCACTGTATGCCGACACAATCAAAGCGAAATTCACAGAAGAGACATGGAATACCATCATTGGGGAAGCCCGCAAATATGTGAGTAAGGTCACCAAGACTGCCAAGATGCAGAAGGGTGTGAAAGGGAATGAAATTGAAGTCATTGAAGAGCCAAGAATGAAGTTCATAGCACAGTCAGACTCAGAATAATTGGGAGTACAATGAGCCAATTTAGTTTTCATCTACCATGGAAAGTACTGATTTACAGCACTTAGCACTTCTTTTCTCATCCTTCATCAATTGTACTACTTGGTGCTCACTCATCTCATCAATGTCACACTTGTCACATTCGACGTGTGTTCATCATTTCACTCACTGCTCATCTTTTGTCAACCACCTGGTGCTCAATTGTCTCAAGCTTCAAGTTGCCTTTGTCACACTAAGCTCATGTGCCTCAGCGCTCACTCATCTCATCAAGTGCAATTAGTATCACACTTGTCACACTCAGTGCATCTTCATCATTTCACAGCTTGCCCCATCCTGTGTTGTTGCACTTGGTGCATCCTCATTGTCATGCTTGGCACATCTCTGTTCTCACTGAACTTGGCACATCATCTCAGTCTCACTTGCTCGTCTTATCCTCATGTCATGTTCTTGTTATTGTCTCAAGTTGTCACACAGTTGAAGTTGAAGTCTGCACAGTCATGCTCAGTGCCATTGCCATTCATGTCCATACTATAGTTAATTATTATAATTTAAATTGCTGCAATAAAATTATTATTTATTATTATTATTTAATAATAAAATAAATAAAATAAAAATAAGAAATGAAAATAGACAAATGATCTATATTTAAATTCCTGACTTTGTGTTGGATGACTATGGCTACATTGGCAATATTGAAGAACTATGAAAGGTGAAGAAATCCTGGTCTAAAGCTGCTGCAGTGGCTCATTTCCTTTTTGAAAGCAAAATGACCTTACTCATCAAAGTGGCCATTCCCTGTGGCCACTTTGGCCACTGTGCAGCTTTGAAAAGCAGCCAAAGCAGAATTTGTTATTTTGCTGATGAATAGTCTGCATGTACAAAGGAAGTCCACCTCAGCATGACCTTTATACAAATATTAAATAATTAAAATAGAGAAAACAGACAAAAACTGTTATTATGATATATGCAATAATGTAACGGGCAATTGGGGTGCATGAAGCCTTACAGGGGATTGGCCCTGTTATCTGCATAAAGCAGCCCAAAATCCGTGTCTTTTTTAGTAGTGGTATGAACAAAACCACAGCATGTTTTAAGATCTGCTGATCCTGGGAGAATTTTGATTTCGTTGTTTCCCAACAATGCATGACTCCATGTGTGACACCAGGTTTTTAGTCTATCTCCCCAGATAGTCTGTCACAAGTGTGACAGAAATGTACCCCTGCTACCATTTAAGCGACTATTTATCCCATAGTTAGCATTCGTAGGCATGAGAGAAATATCAAATCACAGAACACACATGTCTTATCAGCTATAGATCCCATCAGTCATGATAGAAGGCCATCAGCCATATCTATGATTCCGATATTTGAGATCTTATCAGCTGATCTGATCACACACTTAAACTATTAATAATACACTGTAAACTACTACCCTCTGAGTGAAAGGCATCTATTACCAAGTACACAAGTAGTATACAAAATAAAAATATGAAATAGGTGAGGCCATGCAATTGACAGTACCTTGTATTGATATCAGGTGCTCTTGCATTGAATAGACTTCATCCATCTTTCCAATTCCCTCTCCCTACATTACTCAGGTGCTGTCTCCCTCATCCCATCATCCCTCATAGCCTGTCTCTTCCTTGGCATGTGCTCACATGCTCTCATCCGTTGATCTGTCATCCCTAACAGAAATTATAGATGCACGTCTGCGAGAGCAATATGGTAGAGATCGGGGAGCTTTGCACACATCAAGTGTTGATGAGGATTTGTCAGAATGAAGAGTCCATTAAAGGGGGCAATCCATTGGACTTGGCGTGCAAGACATGTCCAGTGGTAAAGTGAGCGGAAGAGATGGGAATCGGAACATATATCAAGGATTATGATGTGTAGATGATTCCTGATCTCCATGGTTAAGGTGGATGGAGTGTCTGATTATGGTATTTTTGTTAGGACTAATCCCACACAACCCACAAGCCTTGTTGAGAAGACGAGAGAGATAAGAGATGTATTGACACAATAGACAAGTAAGCTGGGTAAGAGCAAACTATCTAGAGTTTTAGAGACTCCTACCTACAACACGCCACCTTATATACCCCAACCATGGTCTGTGCACAGCAGCCTCATGCCCCTAGGGCTATGCGCGCGCAGCAACAAAACCATGGCAACTATCTACGCCCTTTCCACCATGCCTGAATCCCCATACAATCCCATTGTCTTGTTATTGGCACAGCCCCTGGCTGACCTAACCGCTGACCTAATCGTTGAGTGCTTTGACATAGGGGTTGGCGCCTATGAGTCCTGTATACCTATGCATCCATAGGGCCCCAGAGAAAATAGATAAAAATATAGAAAAACTGCCAGAAAGTCGTAAGGTCGTAACAATTTTGGTTGATGCTCCATAGCATTGCACTTCCCTAATGATGGTCAGTCCAGACGTTGTCTTTTGATGAGCTGGCTCAGAGTCGTCAAGATCAGGGCGCTAAACATGCCGTGAAATAGGAGATGCATACAATAGTGGTACAAAGGTCTGAATCAATTCTTCATTGGCAGGAATCACTTCGGCTGTAGCTCCATCATCCTTTCAGTGCTAATGTCTATGAGGTGCTGGACAAGTTTGACACCACTCCGTCACCCGCCAATCCAGACAAACTTGAGAGAAGGAATGCCATGAGATCCATAAGCTCTGTTGGCGAGCATGTGGATGTGATTTTGTCGATGTCAGAGGAGGAGAGGATGAGGATGGCTGTATTTGAGGACATTACAATAGTCAGCAGGCAACTTTCTCAGTTGTCACTTGACACGTGACACCCAGTCAAAAATGATTCTGTGGGAAACAGGTCAAAACCATCTGATTCTGTATGTTGCAGGGTTTGATGGATTTTAGATGGTTGTAGATGGTTGGAATGTCCAATATTGTCAAATATCCCGCTCAATCCATCAGGTATCTGTTCTTGCAACCACAATGCATTTGTCACTGGAATCTGCAGTACAAATGCTCATTCATCCCATTCCTGATTCTTCCCGCTCTTTCCACTACATCCCATTCATTCCTGCTCATCCATGCTCATTCCCGCTCATCCATGCTCATTCCCACTCATCCATGCTCATTCCCGTTCATTCCCACTTGTCCACGTTTGTTCCTGCTGTCCCCCACTGTCACCATTCTTGTCCTGATTTTTTCATTCTCACCCCTCTGCACTTCCCTCCCCCAAATCCTCGCTCACGTTCTCTTTGCCATTTCCTATCATCTTGTTCAATGTCCTTTTCCCAGTTGCAACTGCCTTCAAAGTCTAGATAGCCATGATTAGTATGTACACAAATCAGACACACCTTCTTGCACTAGTATTGTGAGATATGATAGTTTGGGAGAAAACCAATGAACATACCTGGAGACTACAATCAAAATACACCTGTACTACTTAGTTATTATGGTAGTAAAATCTTTGATCCAACATACTTGTTTCTCAGCTGGTGTGAGAGCTCCCCATGCTGCATCAAACTTGTCATAGGTTCCTTTGTTGTGCATTGCTTTTGGAAATCGATATTGAAAAGGTTTCTACATGTTCATCACCTCATGTCATTGTCAAATATATGACAATGGTGTGTTATACTTAGTAACATGCCTTGATTGCATTCCCATTCACCCTTTGCTTTTATTTGTATCAGTAGTAGGAATAGTAGTGGTTGACGTGTTCTGTGGAGAGGGTTTTGATCCGATTGGTTCTTCAGCGATAAGAGACACTGTGCATCCTCAAAAGATAACAAAACAGTAGATGCAACCTTTGTGGGGTTAGATACTTGGCCTTCTTTGGAAGGAGCACTGACAAGAGCAGTAGATGTGGCCTTCAATTGCAGGAGTGGTGAGTGGTGCACTTCAAGCATGCAGGGTGTGATGGTACTCACCAGAGTTGGAGCTGCTTGCTTGGACGATTGTCCTTCTTCGGAAGGAGTGCTGACAAGAGCAGTAGATGCGGCCTTCAATTGCAGGAGTAGTGAGCAGTGTGCTTCAGGCATGCAGGGTGTGATGGTACTTGCCAGAGTTGGAGCTGCTTGCTTGGAAAATTGGCCTTCTTCAGAAGGAGCGCCAATGAGAGCAGTAGATGTGGCCTTCAATTGCAGGAGCGGTGAGCAGCATACACCAAGCACACAGGCTAATGATACTTGCCAGACTTGGGATTCCTTGGTTGGATGTTTGACCTTCTTCAGATGTCCGCAAAACTTCTGCCACATCTACAGGCATATTAATATCTGCGATGAGTTTAAATGATTGTTGGTGAATGCGCTGTAAACAATGTATTAATACATGACAAATAAGGATATGGAACGGGCCTACAGTGGATTAATGGGCTTGATTATGTGCCATGCTTGATCTGAATTTGAAGATGCAGGAATCTCGTGCAGAAACTTTGCTGGCAGCTCTCGAGATGGGACCCTGGATCATTTCATTGGTAGTATGTTGCTGCGCTGACTTTGTGCCAGCTATACCCTGCCTTGGATGTTTCTTGGACTGGCTCTGCATAGTATCCCCCACTTGTGCTCGCTTTTTCTCAGCCCTCAACTCCTTGGCCTTCATGCCTCTGTACCAATTCATGTAAAAATTGCTAGTGAACTTGTTAGCCTTCCCATTATTATCACAATATGTGAATTCCAGGTAATTTATATGAAGGTGTCTGAAAATAATATTCTTGAATGTAGCATCATAGTCGCTCCACCTCGGGGGTATTTCTATACACATTGTCATGCATATTTGCCTGAAGATGTCCCAGAGGTCTTCATGAATTTGTTTGATGCATGCATAACTGACAGGATCACCTGCCTGCATCTTGTAGGAATGCAACAGTGTCTGGCAGGTCTGACTCTGGCAGATCCTTTGCATCCCACCATGAAGTTATGAGTGGGAACTTGTCATCGCTCTGCTTCACATCCACAATGGAGTTGTCATGGGCACGAGGGAGTATTGTCCTGAGCAGGTCTGCTCTTAGCTGAAGAAAGACAGCTGGTGGGAGCATTTTGGTGTTGATGTGATTAGTAAGCACTCCTGATGGCAACACAGCCTGCGCTTGGATGACTGGCAATGATAAGATGGGGGACAGAGATGAAGGTGCAGCTGTTGGTAGTACATTTGCTGCATTGGAACTATTTCGAGATGTGACAGGTGCTATTGATGGAAAACTTGTGTTACTGGAACCGGTATTAGATATGGAGGCAAAATATGACTGCCTGTAACAAGTTAGGGACAAAATCTAGGGTATTAGATGCATGCAAATATACCTCCAACAAGCCGCTTCTTGCTGGGTGGCCTGCAAATCTTTCCTGTACAAAAATTAGAACTTGCATTGTACAATATGTATGAAAATTACTCTATTTGTGTAATTCGTGCATTAAAACTCATGTATGCATCAGAAGAACTGGCATTAAACATATTGGGTGCATTGGCAGTATGTGAAAAATCATTAGAATGAGCGCTTTACTCTCCCCCACCTAAGATGCTTGGAGTCTGAGCTCAATCCGAGCTCAGTACTTGGACTGTTCGGACTCTGCTCGGATTCTGAGCTCCAATTCCAAGCTGCAGAATTGGCAGATGTACCACCAAATGAGCAACTCGGATTCCAAGCTCAATCTGAGCTCAGTCCAAACTGAGTCCAAACTGAGTCCGAGCCAAGCTCGGAAAAATCTGAGCAGTCCTCAGACTGGCCTACTCGGACTGAACTCGGACTCGAATGGAGTACGAGTGTCTGAGCTCAGGTGGGTTTGGCTGTGTGTTGCCTGCCATATATATACAGCATGTCACACACACGTGATGCCTGTGTGACATGCTACACAATGCACAACGCGTGCATTGTTGATTGTCACTTGTTGGTCATGTGACTTTCAGCATAGCGGCTGTGCGCTATCACATTATCAATCACGCATCACTCCAGCACTACAATGCCCAGCACATGCTTGTCCCAGAAGCCTGCCACCAAGACTCCCAGCAAGAGAAGCCGGGCGCTTTCTACCATTTCAGTCAAGGAGAAAAAGCCCAAAAGTAACCAAGACGGCTGAAAGGTAAGTACCTTGACACCCTTCCTGCAACTTACTCACCTTCACATCTGTAGTCCCGATGTTGAATCTGGGCCGATGGCGAGTGTAACAAGGATGAGAGGTAAGGTAGTGGGTGGTAAACCAAGAGGAGGTGGTGGCAGGTGCGTCATCTTCAACCCAAAATTATAATATGCTAATTGCAACAGAAAAACATCGCCCGCATCCTGGAAGATGCCGCAGCAGCAGAAGAAGGTTCTAGGCCCACAGTGTATGTCATTTATCTCAATACCCATATATATTTCTAAAAAACTCCCTTCTTCCTCCTCCCCTATCCAACTCCCACCCTCGACATTTGCATGCATTTCGACAGCTCAACACACCCCTATGCATCCTGGTGGCACCCCTCTCACTCATGGTGGCTGAACTGTGCCCTAACCACGGTGTCATGCCCACTTTTTTTCAACCGCACCCACTCGACATTCCCACTGGCCGGCGTCTGCTTTTTCAACTGCACCCACTTGACATTCCCACCTTGACCGGCATCTGCTTTTTCAACTGCCCACTCAACATTCCCACCTCGTCCACTGGCCGGCGTCTGCTTCACCAACACTCCCCTCCCAATGCTCCCCTCCCCCCTCCGACGGCTGAACATCACCCCACGCACCCCAAATATGGAAATCTCGCCGGTCTTTTTCAACCGCATGCAACCCGACGCTCCCACTTCAACAACTGGCCTGCACCCTGCCTCTCCCAACCACTGACGACTGAACCATGCCCCTACACCCCAACGGCACCATTCTGGCCCACAACAACTGAACCGCACCCCAACCACGCCATTGCGCCCGCCTTTTTTCAACCATGCCCACTCTCATCAACCACGGCTGGCGTCTGCTTTTCCGACCCGGTTTTTTTTGTCCACCTGTGATACCCTGACAATGACTAACTGTTCAACCCAACCACTAACTACTTGAACATTGTACTTTAATTATACTATGTATAATACATGTTTTATTTTGTTCTGTAATACCTACAGTACTGACAAAGCTTTGGAGGAGAGTGGCATATCTGTCCACCCTCCTAAACGTTCAGGCTCAATCATGGGCAGTGTGGACAATACCAATGTCAATATACCCACAAGCTCTGTCGCTCAGACATAGAAACTGCAGACACAGTATGTATGTGAATTTGCCTTTCAAACTTACTAACTTGTGACCAAGGAAAGCAGCAAGGAGAGGATGAGGTGAAAGCAGGAGGGAGACAAGTCCAGTGATGAGACAGTAATAAGGCAAGCCAATAATATATAATATATTCTGAAGTACTAATTAGGCCACAAAGAAGGAAGATGAAATTGAGGAGGGTGACAAACCCAGTGATGATACCAGCAACAGAGTAGAAGCCTTTGTGTTTTTTCTTTGAAAGTGCTAACTATGCATAAAAGGAAATTGCAGATAATAGTGATGGCAGGGAGACAAACATGATGATGAGCAGGAGACAAACATAATGATGGCCACAGTGACAAGGTATACATATTGCATCTGGTTTCATTGCATAGACTGAAAAGTAGCTTGAAGAATCCAATGTCTTTCATGAGGGTCCTGGTGAGTAATATAAATCATTCTTTGCTTTTGCATGCCAAACTTGATGAAGAGCAAGACCTACCATTGGAAGGATCATCCAGAACCATTGGGGAGCCATCAGGGCAAGATCTGGCAATGTTTCAGCCTGGCTGATGCTGAGTCCATGATGCTATCCATGACAAGATTCAGGCTCAGGCCTGGTTAAGGTCTATAAACACTGTGTTGATGTTGTCAATGACCCCAAACCCAGCATGGTTCTCAAATCTGAGGTTACTCCTTCTCTTGTCCCCATCCTCAAAAATTATCTAGAAAATATTCTCCTGTGCAGTAAGTGGCCTCTTTATGTAAATTTATCACATATGTTAACAACTTTTGTAGGGTTGAATCAGAGAATATTTGTGCATGAAGAGAAATTGGATTATCAAAGGCAGTACAAGGATGCTATTGAGGATGATGAAGATGTGGAATGGTCAGTTGGATGGGAAACACACAATTTCTCTTTGTGCTGTCAGTCACTCATCTCACCTCATCTCCTTTGCCATGACCTGACCTGTTGCAGGAGGATGAAGCCACCAGACTCAGTCATGGGACTGTTTCTGGAACTAAAAGCACCACTCACAGTTTTTCAGCTTCAACAGCCTCTTCTGGAGCCTCTGGAATCCCTACTCAGTTATCAGCTGAGGAGATGAAGCTATACTTGACATACCTACCCATCTGACTGATGGACATGACACTTCTTAAAGTCATATTATCAGAAGTACAAGGCCTTTGTTCAGGCCCAGCATACAGTGGATTCCATGGTATCTCAGGGGCAATGGCCTGCCCAGAAAAGCCTACCATTACAGAGTTGATCAAGTTATTTGTCTCTCCATCTATGTGGCATTCACATGTCAAGAAACTTGCCAATGTGGCTAATTACCCCAAGATGCAGGAGTGTTGGAGGGAGGGGATAATGCCCTTGATGATGTAGAAGTTTGGGGTTTCCAGAAGTCCTCTGGCTACACATTTATGGACTTTGCAGCATATATTAA
Organism: Amanita pallidorosea; assembly: GCA_023014475.1. Lineage (NCBI taxonomy): Eukaryota > Fungi > Basidiomycota > Agaricomycetes > Agaricales > Amanitaceae > Amanita > Amanita pallidorosea. The sequence continues at coordinate 179,389 of JAEBUS010000040.1, forward strand.
GGAGCAAGATGAATCCAGAGGTAGGAAGGGAAAGAAGACAAAGTGTGACTCAGAGTGATGTAGGTTCCAATGAGGGAGATGGGAGTACAAGGAAGAAAGGGTCTAAGAAGAAATCTGGAAAGAAGTAAGCTCCATACTTATCACTTGAATCATATGCAAATTTTGTAGTTTCCTTGAATTTTGTAAAGAATCTATGCTATGCATACTGAATGGACTATCAATCTATATGTGGTTGATTTGGATGATGGGCTTAATCCCCACAGCTGCAGCAAGAACAGAGCAGCCTTTCCCAGACATCCAATTCCAAACATTCTGCAAGTTTGTGGAGAATAATTTCAACTCAGCAATATCTCTATCAACTGTACTATGATTCTATTCTCTGTCACAGAAAACACTACACTTCTCAGTCTCCATGCACGACAACAAAACCCACAGTATGGTGGGGAAATTGCCAATGTGACTACTGGTTAGATAAAATGCTTATCATGTGCAGTTCAGCACAGGGGAAGAGGACAACCACTTCTTCCAAATGAAAAGGGTGATGACAATGATGATAAAGTCAACATAAGACTCAGCTTCAAGCTTGATGCTCTTGCTAAACTTCTTAAGCTACATCCCTATAATAAGAGAGGGAAATTCATTGGAAAGTTGAAACCAGTCTCAAACAAGGAAATATTACCAGTACATATCATTTGTCCAGACTCAGTTGTCTGTGAAACTATAGCATGTAATCCTAGAGCATTACTTCAACACACAAGACCAAGGGACATTCCTTTGGTTACTCTAGTTAAAAACTTCATTGCATATGAGCAAGTGCCTCTGCTCAGTGGATATTGCCCATCTTGCAAATCAGTCTATTATGCAGATCATGAAAGTCCTCCCAGACAACTGCAAGACTCATGTGACAGGGTATATTTGAATTCAGCCAAATATGTCAAGATTGGGCAGAACTATGGGTTGAGAGATTGTTTACCTCAGCTGTTATGAGTGGTCTTTATAGCTTTCATGCATCAGCAGCCACTTATGCACAATTTATTAACATGACATTTGAGTCAGTAAAGGTGACAAGAAGAACAATCTGGCAAGCCTTCATACAAGAGTCAATACGGATGGTAGCAGCTGAGTCAAACATAAATGTGACAATGACAGATAACCTGCCAATTGATGATGTCACAAGACAAGCATTTGCACTTCTGGGAATGGTGGTATTATTAAAGGCTCATTGGAGCACAGTTGCAATGAGTGCACTCAAATACAGAGAACAGTCTGTTAATGCTGGTGGTGTAGACCATTCAGCCATGGTTGGTGCAGAGGATACATCAATTGCACCACAATTTCAGACAATTGTAGTTGAGGATTGTGCTCCTGTAAAGATGATTGTGATGGATGGTATTGTATGGGTCATACTGTAAGTCAATGCATTTATAATGTTAAGTTACACTTGCTTATGCATTTTCAGTATTGTGGCTACCAGAATTGTACTGGTGACTTGTTGAATGCACATGGTGGAGTGTACTGTGCTCTTCATGAGAATTTGGCTGGGAGATTATGTCATGTTACTGATTGCAATGGTGTTAAAGTACAAGGTACACAGGCCTGTCCACAGCACCAAGGAAGGTGGCAAAGACATTTGATTAATCATAGAACAAATATCCTTGGAGGATACAGGAGAGCTATGAGAAGACAAGATGAAACATGGCCATGGGTACCTGCAAATGACAATGTACAACAGCCTCATGATACAGAAGATACAGAAGAGAATCCTGCAAGAACAATCAGAGAACTCTTTAAACCTCCACGTTATTACTGTGTTGAGACTATCTGTGCCCCATGTGGTGTTGTCATTGCATGGGACAAATTCAAAAAGGCAGAATCACCCAGAAACATATTGAACTTCCTCCAACAGGTTTATCCAAGACATGAAAACAGGCCAGCATATATATGCATTGATAAGGCTTGTGTAGTGCTCCGAGCCAGTGTTGCAAATGGGTCATGGGAGAGTTGGAAAAACACCAGCAGATTTATAGTTGACTCTTTCCACTATATAAACCACCGTGCTTCAGATTTGTTATGTCGCAAATGGTGCAACCCAGCACCATTAGATGGATCAGCTCCTAATTTGGTTTATGTGGAGACAGATGAAAGAGACAGGCCATATTACAAGTGTGCATTCAATACACAAGCATGTGAGCAACTGAATGCATGGCTAGGTGGCTTTGACCCAATCTTGAGGAGAATGAATTCTTGGAACTTTAACTGGTTTTTACACTGCATGCTTATGTACCACACAAGGCAGGTGGTGAAAAGACAAGGATTACAGATGAACACAGATGATCCTGAAGAACTATTTGAGGATTGACCCTTGCATATGAGAGTTCATATGTACATTGATACACATATGTAAACATGGTATAATGCACCCAGAACATCCTCAATAAGATGTTGAGACTGCAACTTGCAAGATGAGATCAGGATTTGGGCTCCAGAAGTCCAAAAGTCTTCTTCAATCTGAGTTCAATCTGAGTTCAGTCTGAGTTCAGTCCAAGTTCAGTCCAAGTTCAGTCCAAGTTCAGTCCAAGTTCAGGTCGGATTGAATGGTGAAAGTTCCCAACTCAGACTGAGCTCGGAATGGACTGGATTCTACTCGGATTCTTAGCACCTTTTTGACTTACTTGGACTGAACTCAGACTGAGCTCGGATTCCACTCGGAGTACTCGGACTGAGCTCAGATTCCACTAGGATAGGTGGGGGAGTGTTAAGTGCTGATTAGAATTGGCATTGAAGCTAAGCTAATTTGATTTAATCAGGGCATAATTGTGGCATAAGGGACTGATCATTTGACATACCAGTACAGAGTCGAACATATGGGGATTTGCCTGGGAACCAGAATGTGAAAAATAACTGGCATTCCCTTTGGAGTATGAGTTCCCTTTGGCATATCCATCCCATTTTTGTTAAATTGGGATAGTGGGAGTAGTCCATGGGTATCAAGTTGGGTATCAGGTTGGGTATCGGGTTATTGTACAGAGTGAGAAGTGATAATATCATGTAATACAACACTTTGACATGTTTGGCACATTGAGCGCATACACTCAAAATATTCTCAGTTCACTGAAAGCTAACTGTACAACATTTTTTTAGCCATTTTGGCACAGTTGTCCTGAACTAACCGTCTATGTCATATTCATCATCACCCAATTCATCTGGAGTTGCAAGAGTTTCTCTGCTACATAAAAGCAGTTTGAATATATTTTAACCATTTCATGTTGGTGGGTTTCTTCATCATTGAGCGGAAATGGTATCATTCCTACCACTGACTCTATTGACTTTGCTTTGACAATGTGTATGTGTGGGATCCCAGATATTTGCAAACACAAAGTGTACCATATGAGTTGGAAAGTAGGGAAACATCTGGATGGGAATACACTGATACCATTGCTAATGCAATGTTTCCCATTGTCTGGGTTGGCCATAAGAAGTAATAGTGTACTTCTCCCAAATAATGTTCATTTGCCATTGTGAACTGGATCTGAGTAAGTAGAATGTTCATTTTACGAGCAAGCATCCACACCTTCACATTGCGAGAATTTCGACCATCATTCTTCCGACCATCCTTCTTCCGACATCCTCCACATTGATCGTGCAATCTGCTCATTCAGGAGCACAATTGTGCCCATCTCTGGATCATCAAATCACCATTGGCAACTGTGAGTTCACCAATTGATGTGAGATATGAGCAGCACAGCAATATCTTCATCAGATTGAGGTTGACTTGAATGTTTTCTCATCTGCATAGCAGAGAAAGCCATTCCCAAGTAGCAAAAACCTCGGGGCAAATGCGCTGAAGGATTTAGCTCTGGAATTAATGATTTGAGTGCATTTTGTTGCGCACGCAGCAGGCCACACTCAGCTAAGTTTGAGTAGGGGTTTGATGGTTGGCACACTTCTCACCCCAGATTACCGACAGTTTTCTAGTGTCCATTGTGCTAGTAAATGGAGCAGGCCACATTGATTGTCTCTTGTCAAGGTGGACCATGGAGTGGATACAAGGACAAATGAGGTGGAGGCGGTCAATGTTGCATGCATAATATTCCTCCTCAAACTCTTTCTCCCTGAATTAATAGATCATGCACTTGCACAACCTGTGCATGATATATTTTCCATTGGTGTACAATACAAGTTGTGCATACCAGCTTGCAATAATGCTCCCAGAGGTGGTGTGGGAGAACAAGGCAAAGAACGGCTGGTCCAAGAACCCAGAAATAAAGTAGGAACTCACACGCTTTATATCCAGAGTTAAGTTTAAGGCTGGTTTTGAGGGGGGCAATCAAATGACGATGGAGATATGGCCTTGTGGAGGCAACCAGGGTGCCATGTGTTCTCCATGCATTGCTTGTATCTAGAACAATAAAACTGGGCTTTCCTGATGTGTGAAAGACTACCTTGGGATTGACTTTGTTCCACAAACGTCGATCATTAACTGCGGGATGTTGAGGCTACATAAATTCATTAAATCAAGTGGAAAGCAAGATGGCACAGCAAGCATGAGATCTGCTTGAAGACTAAGGCAGATGCTAGGACAGGAGATACCCGTTTCCAACATAGTTCTTTGTAATAGCCATTGTCGTAGCTTGCAGGACGTTGCAGGTTGAGAGATATTCATTGATGTTTGGCAATGAATACTTGCTACATCAAAATCCTGGGTGATGATAATCATTGGGATTATGATTATTTGGTTTCAGCACAGCAGGGTAATACATCAGTGCGCCAGGTTTGTGTCTTCTGGGAAACTGCAGCACAGACAACATCCATGCTTTCCTGAATGGACGACAAGCCTGCTTATCACAGGAGTCCCTTTGTATGGCTGTTCCTGTGAAAAAAAAAAAAAAAAAGGCCATGAATTTATCCATCTCCTCTGGAGGCCATCCAGCATTTCAACCCTCTTTTTGAAGTGCAGAGGTGTGATGCAGAGAGGGAGGACAAACAACTCGATATTTTCTGGTTTGGTTGGTCCAGGAACAAAACCGGCAGGTAGGATGTATGCCTTTTGTAGCGCAGGTCTGGAGCAAGATTGAATAAATCCAAATGAAGAACCAGCAGTCTGACAGCTTATTGTGATATAGTTGCACACCATCAAGTGAGAATAAACCATGACATTGTCCTCCTTGATTTTACTGCTACTAACTGCTTCAAGATAGTCGGTACTGTGGAACACATCTTCGTATTCATGGATAATGCCACTGCTGTGTAAGAGCTGGGCCTTATTTCAGTTTTCTGATTTGGTAGCGCATGCATTGTGCACCTTCTGGAGATTTCCATTGCACCTGCAGTTGTGGACAAGGGAATGGTCAAGAACTGTTTCTGGGCTTGTTTTTCTTCCACGGGTCTGATGGTTCTTTGTTTCAAGGCTCCTGGCATTGAGGACAGTGCTCCATTGTAGAAAATGGCCTGGTGTATGCAATACAACTGTTTGGGTACATGTCTGTCATTATTTTGAATATGCCAGACATTTGCTCAACTCGGGTTTTCACGATAAAGTAAGAGTTGAGTTCAATTTCAGGATCAAATCTGCATAATGCTGTCTTAAAATCAGCGTACAACTGCTGTGAACCACAGCTTGACATAGCCATGAAGATATCATTGGAGAGCCTTGAGAGACAATCAATTGTTTCAATCCTGGACAAAGGGTTACGGTCCTGCTAATAACACTCTACACTATCGAAGCGACAGGTAGACAGGGGGAGGGTTGTGAGCTAGTTGAAGAGTCCTGACATTGCCAACCAGAGGAGTGCATATGAACGGGTGTGGAACAGAAATGCGTAGTGCAGATGTGATGAGCGACCTAGCGACAGCACACACGCAGAGCGGAGCGCAAGTACAGAGTGTGCAAATATGCGATACGTAGCGGAAATGAGCAGACATGCACGGAGTGGATCTTTGTAGCGTGTGCTGCGGATGCGATGCGGTGCGCTGGATAGCGGACGTCGGATGGGCGGATGAGTCACGTGATGGGTGCGCAAGGCAATAGGTGGTGGCGCAGTCGACGTCGAGGGTGGATACTGATACTGGTAGCGGATTGCAGGCAACAACGGTGAGCAGCGCAAGTCTTTACGCAACGCGGGCTCGACAATGGCTGAAATGACAAGGAAGTAGGGAACAACGCAAGAGGGGAAGGGGAAAGTGAGCGCGGGCGAATGAGACTTGAGTGGAAAACTGTGTGGGTATGATATCTTCTTTTATACTACGAAAAAGATGGTTTACACTACAGGCAAGGGGTTAGTTTGGGATGGTAACAAGTAGGTAAAAAGTTGCAAATAAAAACCCTTTCTTCCAAAAGGAATTGCATGCAAAATGCTATTAAATTTGAAATTTCTCAAGATAAATATTGAGCAATATAAGTCTGATGGGAATATCACTGTGAGAAATTACAAAATTTAATAGCATTTCACTTACAATTCTCTCAGCAAAAATGATCTATAGGTGTGACCTTTTACCTACTTTTCACTGTCCAAAAATAACCACTTGCCTGTAGTGTTATATACATTTTTCTACCTACTGACATGAGTGTACTCTGAAATCTCTTCTCGTTGTCATGACCTGTTCTCAACGGTCAAAATCTCTAAGACATTTTATTCTTTTCTTGTATTTTACAATAGCTGTAGCCAAACATCTTAGTCAGGTTGGTGTCTATCTTATCTAGTCAGCGCTAAATTAGATTAGATAGATAACGATTAGATTAGATTACGGACTACCAGTCCAATGACTCATGGACTATGACTCAGGCTTACCAATGCGCAGCAACGGGCCGATTATGTTATATCTTTTACTCATACTTACTCAGCGTAGCTACTATTATTAGAGTGGTGCACAGACCACCTTTGTAGTATATAAACTGAGCAAGATAGCACCAGAGTCCTCAGTCGAGTTCTCTCGGGTTTCCACTCTACCCTCACTCCTCTCCTCTTGAGTCTGCTGTTGGGGCCCTAGACGTCACGTCAAGGGGTAGTCCTGATACTCGTGGACGCGCGGCATTTCCAAATCCGTTTAACTTGAAAGGTGCTGGCCAATCCGGTTTAATGCGTGAGCATTTTCTTTGCAATTTTTGTTTGGCGTGCGACTCCGTAGCAAAACCCTGACCATATTGGATCATGCCTAAGCTCTACCCTCACTCCTCTCCTCTTAAGTCTGCTGTTGGGGCCCTAAGACGTCACGTCAAGGGTAGTCCTGATAGTAGAACTCGACTGATCACATCCTTACCGCCCCAACGCTTGATAACTAAGAGCATCACGCTCGCACCCGGATCCCAGGGTTAAGGGAACTTCTTGATATCTGGGGCATCACACAGTCTTCCGCAGACTATAAAGCGTCATTTGTTGTCGGACAATAAAACCGTCACCCCTGGTTCTGTGAGACATCCATAAAAGTCTTACCTTACGTTCCTGGTCTACGCAAACCGAAGAACCTAACCTGGTTGATAGGGTTACCTGTGCACAGGATACCAGTGCCGGAGTAGTGACACGTTACGTCACTCGCATCGTGGGACCAGCCTCACCAGCCCCTACACACGTTAAATTGCCCTGGTCTACCTCTGAAGGCTATATTTGTACATACTTAATTACTTTTTCGTAATCCTTGAAGTAGCCGTCGCTTGACCACGCGCTTCTGAGAAAGGCCGTACCTATAAGGGGTATAGTGCTAACTGGACAACCGTTCGGACCCAGTTTAGTGTAATCAAATTCAAAAAGTCAAATACCGTACTATACGTTTACGTACTAGCACTGCAGGGAGGGTTGTGGACCCTGAGTGCATTCCCAAAAGTGAACAGGCCAAGACCTCCCTCACTTCTACTACGTAACGGAAAATTACGAAGTACGAGATCTTCTTAGATCGCACGGGCTTACAGATAGGGAAATCGATAACTTCTGGATAGAAGTATCGGTGTACCACTGGCGGTCTAGAAGACTTTGATATTGATTACGACCCTTTTGGGCCAGATCCATTTGACGATAACGACCCCGTTCCCGCATTACATACACCGACCGAGTCATCCGACTCACACCCTCGATCACCGAGGTACAACATCAGTGGGAACCTGCACCGTTCCAGATCCTTGTCCCTAACCCCGCGACCCTTAATATCCAAAGTCTATTTCATTCCGACGCTCAATACATCGGAGAAGTAGCACCACCGTTCTCACACCACCACCAGCATTCAGATCTCCATTGGTATCACAACCGTCGAGATCCTTATCCCATTTACACCGCCCCTCGTTACATCAATATGTCAGATCAAGGAGAAGAAGATTTGACATCTGCGCAGTTATTACAACTGTTGAATAATCAAAATAACACAATTCAGCAGCTACAAGCACAGCTCCTAGTGCTTCAAATAACAATGCCCGCTGCGGCACAACAAGCAGCAATACCACCGGCCGCCCCGGCCCCAATCATTAATATACCGGAAGGGACGGTATTCAATATTCCCACACCAGCAGGAGGGAATGGCTCGTCAAAAGTAGACGTAGCCAAGCCACGTGTTCTCCGGCAAAATGTCGGAGGTCACGAACTTCATAAACGGATGCCGGCTTTACATACAGCTGAAGATGGCAAGTGCTGAAGAGGAGGACAAAATCCCTTAGTATTGTCATATATGTCGGAAGGATTTGCGGTAGATTGGAGAGACAATTTACTAGAATTAATTGCCGATGAAGACGATGTTGTTCCGGACACAGTGGAACAACTATATAGACAGATACGTAGGGATTTTGGCGACACAGATGAACAGTCGTCAAAAATATCGGAGTTGCGCACGATGTCACAAGGCGCACACATGTGTGAGGAACACGTGCAAAAGTTTAAAAAGGTCGCACGAGGAACAGGGTACCAGGGAAGGGCCCTAGTTGAAGAATTTAAAAGGAGTTTGAATGCCGGTCTCCGAAAAAGGATAATGGAGGCTGATGAAGTACCGGAAACCATTGAAGAATGGTACCGAAGATCGGTTCGTCTCGACCGACAATGGAGACAAGCTAAAGCCGAAGAACAATATTATTCTTCGAGGAACAGTAACTCCACTAAGAGGAGCGAAGGGACCAAAGGCCCGGATACGGCGAAGCCGGTAGGAACTGGTCAGCCTAAACCCCGATGGAGATTCAATACAGCATCGGGATCAGCAAACCAGAACTGATCGGGAGCTGGGCCCTCCTCGAATAAAATACAGCAACACGGCCTCAAGATCCAAACGTGATGGACGTGGATCGAACTCAGCGCCCGCCAATGCGCTGTTACAAATGTGGAAGGATCGGCCACATAGCAAGGAACTGCCGATCAGGTTTGGACATCTGAACCATGTCCTTCGAAGAAATGAAGGAATACTTTGCAAAGGGCGAAGTTTTAAAAGAGGACGAGAGTCAGTAAGTCCCGTACTGAACTCTCAAAATAGGTATTCTGTATTAGGTAAGGAAAATGGACCGGTAGGTACAGAGGACTCGGAGACTTCAACAGTCTCTGAGACCACCCCGCAGGAAGCGGTCTCTGGTGCCAAAGCACAGGAGCGCGGCAGGGCGGATAAACCTGTGTTGATTCTTCCTTATCAGGTAAAAGAATACTAAAAAAGGGACAAAAAGAATTTCTTGTTCGTTCTATTGGTCAAAAGGACGAAATACTAATGGAAATAGGTCTAGAGACTTTAGACACACATGACCAAACAACAGAAACAGCGTTGCTCGACTCAGGAGCAACAGGTTTGTTTATGAACGCCAAATTTGCTAAAGAAAAAGGCTATAAACTAATCCCTTTAGATCGACCAATTCAAGTTAGAAACGTAGATGGATCTAACAATGAAGGCGGAATGATCACTCATGAAGTAGATCTGCTCATGAGCTACAAGGGACATCAAGAAAGAGCCACATTTGAAATATGCGAATTAGGCAAGACAAACGTAATCATTGGATCTACGTGGTTACGACGACATAATCCGGACGTCAACTGGATCACCGGTAAAATAGAGTTGACAAGATGCCCATGATCATGTGGACATAAACAAAGGGAGTGGACAAAGGAAAGACAGAAACGGACGAAACGGGCGGAACATTGGGAAACCAATATGTACGTCTGGGAAAAAGAGCGGGAGTTGGATTTTGCCTACTGGCTAGAGCAAAAAGAGAAGGAAGAACAGAATTTGGATTTCCTGGATCAATGGAAACACCCGAAATTCTATAAGGAAGGAGAAAAATATGAATTTCTCCCGTCTGGAATCAAATCAGACGATCCAAAATGGATTAGGGAGTTGAAGAAACAGGAACCAAAGGAGTTGGTGCCACGCAGTATCACAAGTATCTACACTTGTTTGAAAAAACTGCGTCAGAAAGAATGCCGGTTAGAAAACCTTGGGATCACGCTATTGATCTCAAACAGGGTTACCAACCAAGGAAAGGAAAGGTGTATCCTTTGTCACCAGACGAACTCGGAGAAGTCCGAGACTTTGTTGATGATCAATTAAAAAAGGGGTACATCAGACCTTCGAAATCACCGCAAACATTGCCGGTGTTCTTTGTAAAGAAAAAAGACGGAAAAAAGAGAATGGTACAGGATTACCGCTATTTAAATGAATGGACAGTTAAAAATAACTATCCATTACCGCTAATATCGGAGCTTGTGGACCGAGCAGGACAAGCAAAACACTTCACCAGGTTGGACCTTAGGTGGGGTTAATATAACGTACGAATCAAGGAAGGAGACGAATGGAAAGCCGCCTTTACTACACCGGAAGGTTCTTTTGAACCAGTAGTAATGTAGGTTGGGCTTACTAATTCTCCGGCAACCTTCCAAGCCATGATGAATGATATCTTTCGGGATATGATAAACGAAGGAAAAGTCATTGTTTACATAGATGACATCCTTATTTATACAAAAACCAAAAAAGAGCACAATAATATAGTGCTCGAAGTTCTCCGGCGCTTGGAAGAAAATGATTTATACGTAAAACCAGAAAAATGCGTATGGAATGTGCAAGAAGTAGAATTCCTAGGAGTCATCATTGGACCTAATGGAATTAAAATGGATCCGAAGAAAGTTGATGCTATCCTCAACTGGCCAACACCTGCTAGTGTCAAGGATGTACAACGTTTCTTAGGATTGGCAAATTACTATCGACGATTTGTCAAGGACTTTGCCAAAATAGCACAACCATTACATAATCTGGTCAGAAAAGACAAAACATGGGAATGGAAGGAAGCAGAAGAAAAAGCATTTAAAACATTAAAAAAAACTTTTACGGAACAACCCCTTCTTGTCGCTCCAGACTCCAACAAGAAATTCAGAATAGAGTCTGATGCCTCGGATTACGCCACGGGAGGAGTATTATCAATGGAATGTGATGATAACAAATGGAGACCAGTAGCTTATCTCTCCAAATCCCTCAACGAAACCGAGAGGAATTATGATGTCCATGATAAAGAAATGTTGGGCATTATTAGATGTCCGAAGCCTGGAGACATTACCTAGAAGGCGCAAGGCAAGAATTCGAGATATGGACGGACCATAAAAATCTCGAATACTTTATGAATGCAAAAAAGTTAAATCGAAGACAAGCACGCTGGGCATTATACCTCAGCAGATTTAATTTTAAATTAATTCATAAAGCTGGTTCAACTATGGGAAAGGCCGATTCTCTGTCCAGGAGGCCAGACCATAAAAAGGGGGTAGAAGATGATAACAAGGAAGTCACCTTGTTAAAACCGGAATTTTCCGAATTGCAGCACTCCAACAAGGGCATGTGCTAGTTAACACATCGGAAAAAGAAATTTTAAATAAAATCCGAAAATCAGAAGCAAATGATGAAGAAGTGGTAAAAGCATGGAAGCCATGAAAAAGCAGGTCAGGAGACTCAATGCAGGAGAATGGCAGATGGAACAAGGATTAATCCTCTGGCAAGGAAAAGTTTACGTTCCAAAAGATGAAAAACTACGAATGGAGATAGTCAGACTCCATCACGACACACCCATTGCTGGACATGGAGGACAATGGAAGACGGTTGAACTCGTCACAAGAAATTATTGGTGGCCAGGTGTCACTAAATACGTTAAAAATATGTCGCTGGATGTGACAATGCCAAAGAAGCAAAAACTTCCCAGAACCACCAGCAGGAAAGTTGATGCCTAATTCGGCACCGTCAAACGCATGGACTCATATCACTGCAGACTTTATTACAAAGTTACCGGAATCGCATGGTCACAACGCAATTCTAGTAGTCTGCGATAGAATGTCCAAAATGGCACATTTTATTCCAACCTCGGAAGAAACGTCAGCTCAAGGACTGGCAACATTGTTCAGAGACCATATATGGAAACTCCATGGTCTCCCCGAGTCAATAATCTCGGATCGCAGACCTCAATTCGCCGCTCAAATGATGAAGGAATTGAATCAAATGTTAGGCATTTCGACAGATTTGTCTACGGCTTTCCATCCACAAACGGATGGACAAACGGAACGAATGAATTCAGGACTTTAGAACAGTTCCTGAGGATTTTTGTAGATCACCGACAAGAAAATTGGTCGGGCTGGCTTGCAATTGCTGAATTTAGTTACAATAACAAAATTCAAGCATCAACAAAACATACACCGTTTTTCGTAAACTACGGAAAACATCCAAGAATGGGTATTGAACCCAGAAAGGAAGGAAGTCATCCAGCGGCGGCTGACTTTGCACAGAAAATGAAGGAAATTCATGAAGAAGCGCAAGCCGCATTAAAGAAATCACAGGATGATATGAAACTTTATGCAGATAGACAACGTTCTGAAGTACCAGAATACAAAGTAGGAGATCGAGTTTGGTTGTCAACCAAAGATCTTCAATTATCGGGACGACCAACTAGAAAGTTGGCAGAACAATGGATAGGTCCCTATCCAATCAAAAGATCATTTCATCAAATGCGGTAGAGTTAATCTACCTTTCTCACAACAAATTCACCCTGTTGTGAATGTTTCAAGGATACGTCCCTATGTTAAACCACTTAGGGGACAACGCATTGCACCGCCACCACCAGTAGAAATTGATGGTGAAAAAGAATACGAGGTAGAAGAAGTCCTCGATGTACGATTAAGAGAAACAAGATGGAATATCTTGTAAATGGAAAGGATACACAGCTGAACACAATTCGTGGGAGCCAAAAGAGAATTTGGGAAATGCTAAAAAGAAAATAAAGCATTTCTATGATAAAAACCCCGGAGCAATTTGTATCATTGACAAAAGTGTCTTTGATAAGTTAAGCTTCAAAAAATACGAAAACTTCACCGAAAGTCCAGGAACGGCCATATCCAGGATAGACGTAAATGCAGTGGCAGAAACTGCATCATGGGAAAAGAATTGGCAGAAATGGAAAGGACAACAACTTTTAAATCAATTAAATGAATCATCAGATCATGATGGTCCATGCAATTGCAACGGTTGCTTAAAAAATTAAAAGGATTGGCCCTGGAGTAGGGCCTTAAACTGCTTCATTTTGTTGTAGGAAGGCCTTATTCTGGGCCCGGTTATTCACACACATATACACATCTGTATATCATCTATCTTACCATCATGGGTAAAAACCGCTGCAACAACAAAAAGGTTCAAACTACAATCCTTACCATCGGTGGCCATTCAAACGTGGGCCACTGCTGTGAACAATCGTCACGTTGTCCTTTTCTCGAAACCCCAAGAAAGCCGAAACCCACTCCCCGTCCTCGCATCACTATGGATCGTGATGTGTACCGCTGGATAGAAAAACCCGACCAAGGCGTAGATCCTTGGACTTTCCCGCCCAAAGCATTTTGGGCATGGCAGTTATGCATGAGATGGCGAAAGGAGAAGAAAGGTGGACACATATCCTTTGAAGATTTTTAGTTCGTCTAGGAAGCCGAAACCTAAAAAGGGGTACTGTCATGACCTGTTCTCAACGGTCAAAATCTCTAAGACATTTTTATTCTTTTTCTTGTATTTACAATAGCTGTAGCCAAACATCTTAGTCAGGTTGGTGTCTATCTTATCTAGTCAGCGCTAAGATTAGATTAGATTAGATAACGATTAGATTAGATTACGGACTACCGGTCCAATGACTCATGGACTATGACTCAGGCTTACCAATGCGCAGCAACGGGGGCCGATTATGTTATATTTTTACTCATACTTACTCAGCGTAGCTACTATTATTAGAGTGGTGCACAGACCACCTTTGTAGTATATAAACTGAGCAAGATAGCACCCAGAGTCCTCAGTCGAGTTCTCTCGGGTTTCCACTCTACCCTCACTCCTCTCCTCTTGAGTCTGCTGTTGGGGCCCTAAGACGTCATGTCAAGGGGTAGTCCTGATACTCGTGGACGCGCGGCATTTCCAAATCCGTTAACTTGAAAGGTGCTGGCCAATCCGGTTTAATGCGTGAGCATTTTCTTTGCAATTTTTGTTTGGCGTGACTCCGTAGCAAAACCCTGACCGTATTGGCATCATGCCTAAGGGCAGCTAGCGTAATGAAAGCGTCGGCCGATGATCGACCGCCAGTGTCTTATCGATAAGCACTGATGGATTCCCGGGTGGCCGTGAACCTGTTCCCTGAACTCAACCCTTCATGCCCAATATAGTCTTTTTGTTGTATTTCACTGATCGATGCAACAAGCTGTGAAGATTTTGTTCCGCTGTCTTGGGTGGGCTATTGGCTTTACCCACTGAGAGTATGCACATGCGGCTAAACGGATCCCGATCGCGGTGCTTGGAAGGTGGACTTGCCTATTGCGGAAGTGGCGGTGCAGAGATGTTGAATGCGGCGGTAAACTCCCGATGCAGAATGTCCGTTAGTCAGTGCGGGCTTTCAGATAATCGGGTGTGTGCACCAGTAGTCTTCAAGTGCGGATGTCGCTCACTGGTAATGTGAAAGGGTATGGGTATGACTGTGACTATTGGGCAGCTTGCGCTGCAGATGCGTGCAGATGACTGATGTGCAACTCTACGGACCTCCTAAGATATCAGCCAGATTGCCAGTGACAGGTTCAGCGTGTATATAGTCCTGGAGCCAGTAGGACTTCTCTCACATAGCATTATGCATACGCATGACAAGGTCACTACACTGTCACAGTGGGACACCGCTCATCACCGCTCAAGGAGAACTTCGTCCTTAATATCATCTTCAAGAGATCTAAGGCATATAGCATGAATCATGCTTTGTGATAACTGGAGTTGTGGTAAACATGAAGCAGGAACCTCGCTGCCTTTGTTTGTGATTGAGGGAAGAGGAAATTGCGAGAAGTTGAAATCATCATGATTTTTGGGCTCATTTTCTGAGTCATTGTCATTGTTGGAATCTGTACTGTGCTGCTCATATACTTGTTCGACCGGATTTCCATTGTCTGTGCCATGATGTGTTGGATCTTGGGAAGGGCCTGGTGATGGACTTGGTGATGGATGGGAAGGGCCTGGTCCTGGACTCGGTGGACGGGAACATGGAACAGGTGTCATATAAGATTACAGACTCAGTCGGGCAACAATTGACTGACTTGATATCTACCTATAAGATTACAGACTATAGATAGGTAAGTAAATAGCAAATAAGATAGGAATAAAGACAGCTCACCTCAGTCGGGCAACAATCGACTGAGGGGCGTCACTATGATATTCTAGAATATATAAGTAAGGTAGGCACAGCCTAGATAGGTAGAATAGTAGAAGCTATCGTCGAAACAGTGTTTCGACGCGGCTTAGACGGGCGTGTGACAAGAATAGAAACGTACTATAAATAGATGGATGCGCATCAATTGCGCGCATCACTACGTGTCCAAGTTCAAATCCAGTTGCGGCGGTGTTGACTTCCAACATGTCAGCACATGCAAGGGGATTGGTGGAGGACTTGAGTGCGATTGAACCAGTTTTATGGGCGAGTGCATATGAGCCGTTGTAGAGCAAGGCTGTACGCTTCTGCTCTATAGTTCCAGTAAGATAAGATAATAATACATTGAAGTTGAACATACCATAGTACTGCCAGATGCACGATTAAGGCTGGGTAGTGGCAATCCATACCTATCTCTGAACCCTTCCAGTATTTCATTTTGCTGAGTGAGGAAGACAGGCCTATGACGCAGTTGTGTTCTCGATTGCACCCACTGACCGCCCTTACAGTATTTCTTGCACTTACACCAGCTAGTCTTGAAGGGATCGTCCCGGGGAGGTGGGGGCGGCAGCTGGAATGTTGTATTCATTTGTGGACTTAGCTGAAACAGAACGGCTTGTAACATGTAAGATATATTGCGGTGGAACATGGAACAACAGAAGTATACAGCATATAATGACGTAGGTGTGCTGGATGGCGCGGAAGTGCGCTGGCTCGCGGCTGTTTTGCACTGTTTTGCGCTGGTTTGAACTGCTAACCCGCGGACCATGTTTGACTGGGCATGATAACTGACTTTTGTCGACGGTGGCCGGGTGGTTCTACGCTTGCTCTCATCATGACATCTACCACTGCTGAATCCTCAGAGTCAGCTCAACTGCGCACTGAAATCGAGCGCTTATTCTCCTGGAATCCTCCTCGCCTCATTCCTGACACTGGCCAGGTGTACCGGGCGGGGACAACCAGTGGCACCCGCAAACCTTCATTTTATGATAAACATTTTGGTGAAGGCTAGTTCTAAAGAGGGTGGTGCGGTTTCCATCCCTAATCCAACAACTCGCGAAAAATGTCGATAAAGCACTTGATGCCGCTTCAAGTACCCTTCCACCTCTGGGTGACTTCACGACAGCCCGTGATCGAGAACGCGAGGTGAAGAGGCTAAACAGAGTGGTCCAAGACGAGATAGGGGTTGTCAACTTTTACGACAAAACTACTGCCGTATTCTGCGCATACGTTGCTTCGACACTCATTCTGCACCCCACTGCTTCACAATGGTTGCCTAGTCTCTTGGAGTGGACACAATCACCAGGTCGTTTATCGGGCTATCCAATCATGGATGGGCGGCTGCGCTTCAAGTCATACTGTGCTCAGGCTCCATCAGAGGTCGCCTTGGTGGAGACCATAGAAAGTAAATATCTTGACGTCTTTAAGGACATAAGGAAGTCTGATTGTTCTTTGGCAACATGGGAGATAAAAGTATCAGTGTTGGTTCTGCCGAAGTAATGACGAGGTTCCTATTCTGGGGACGTTTTCCTGGACAACCTGCAAGGATAAGAGATGCGCCACAGATCCTAAGTATATTCGAGGCAAGGGAAAAGCCAATAAGACGAAGGTTGGACCTGATGCCCAGAATCCCCCGTGGAATCTCTCTGTATGTTCATACTCTCTGAATCGCGCAAAAATGGTGCTCATCATACTATAGAATCTTGGCGATGAAACCAATATACAACCACTCGCGACCCTACAACAACCTGTGACTGGGCGAGTCACTCGTTCAGCTGCGCGGTCACGCCAACCACCAACTGACGCCACGTTCATCAGAGGATAGGCCTTCTACGAAGGATAAAGGCAAGAAACGCAAACTAGAGGACGAGAATGAGGACGAACCCTACCCTGCTCAGCCTGTCCTGACTGCGCAAAGCCTAGTGCAACAGGTGACGTGCAATACGATCGCTGTCAAAATAATGCTGATATGTCGACATTCTGCAGGCGTGGGCACAAGCCGTACATGTAGATGGGACTGTTATCGTCCTTCACTCGGGCAACCATGAGCTCGTGTGTATCCGCCATCGAGCCACTCAGACGCTTTTCGTCTCGAACGTCACCGAACCCCTGAGTGCGTCGACCCCGGGTATGGGAAACTCCAGATTGGGATCTATATTGCTGCCGTCCAAGAAACGATGACCGCCACTTGCAGCTCAAACAAAATCCCCCTGGCGACGGCGGCGGTTTAATTGATGGTGACAAAGACCAAGACTAGAATCGGGGTCTGTAAGTAGCGCAAGGACGGCCATGGACGTCGCGGGGGTCGACGCGGAGGTGGGCGCCAAGTGAGAAAGAGTAGTACACTCCGAGGCTCGGCAGGAAGGAAAGGTCCTAGTGGTAATGAACCAATAGCCATTGAGGTACGTCAACCTCAACTATGTCAGCCTCCTGATGTACCTGACAAGCACCAGAAAGCGATTTATGTAGCCAACAACCATAATAGGGTCCTTCTCTACCTCCAATATGGTATATACGACTCACCAGTCCCTGCCTCATTCATTCGCTCTGCTCCTCCAATTACGGCACGCGCGGGATCTCCAACTCCGTTTTCTCCACGAGCCATCCAGATTGTCCTTACATCGGAAATTGGACGGGGTGCAACAGGCGTGGTCCACCGTGGCGTACTTGAACTGGATGTCCGGAATAGTACTACTATGGAATTGGATGTCGTTGTCAAGCTTGCGTTTGACACTGATCAGCGGGAGGCCCTCAAGGACGAATACGAGATCTACCGCCATTTGCGGTCAAAGGGAATTCGTCGAGGTATTGCGACAACATTGGGTATCTTTGATGACTTGGAAGATGCCGCCTGCGCTCTTGTAATGTTATATGCAGGTGTTCCACTCTACCAAGAGTCGCCATGCAATTTGTCAGTTTCTGACCGGTAAGTTCCTTCACCAAGATATGTTTGGTGTTCAGCAGCTGAATATGTGTTTAAAATTAGCGAATCAGCCCTGTCAACATTGAAGTCCATTCATCATGCGGACATACTCCATGGAGACATCCGTCGTGCGAATATTCTTATCGGTGACTCAGGAATTACGATCGTCGACTTTGGGCATTCGATGGAATGCGGCAATCAAAGAGGCAAGAATCAAGAATATGCGATACTTCGTGATGTCCTTGGCTTGGCATGCAAGAGTCAGTAGAGTAAGTTTTTGAGAACTGTATTAAGAACTGTGTAATGAAAAACCTCCTGTGAATATTAGTTTCTATCGGTAAAGCAGTCAAGGCAGTGATCTGAACAAGAGACGCTACTGCTGATCAAGTCCCTGTGATTGCTGCGTCCAACCGCTGGCTTGCCTCAACTTTTTCCGAGGTCGACAGAAAGGAGGTATCGGTCTTATGCTCGTCAAGTTCCGAGGCCTGAAGGGACTCGGTCTTATCATCGTCACGGCAATACCCGGGCTTATGCACTGAATCCCTCGGCCTATTCCGACAGCGGCGACGACAGTCCTCCAGGTCTGGTTTGCCTTTCGGCATATCGCGAGAAAGGCCTCTCAGGCGGCAAAACCCGTTTTACCCCTCGACTTATCGCGGGAGACTTCCCTCCATTGGAGCTGTATGAGGTGTGTGTCAGGGTGAATGCATCTATCGTTTTTGTTCCGTATCCGCACCGCACCGAGCCCTCGCTCGCCCAAGTCAAGTCAAGTCCGTCGCCACCATCGTCGACCGCTCCTGCAAGCCCCGACCTAGCCACACCTCAATGCATTCATTATGACCCCTTCCACTGCGCCCATCAAGTATTCTATCTCGACTACAATGTACTACAGCCGACGACCATACCTCCACGTCACCGAGACGAGCCCACGCCGTCCGTTCCCAAACGACAGCCCACTTCCACGCCGTCAATCAAAGCCTCGACCGTCGCCCGTCCATTGTCAGCCAACCGACAACCCTCGCTCACCAACAGTCATGGCCAGCCGACACCCGTCTCGCAACGACAGCCGCTGCCCCACGGACGTTTACACCTTCACACCGCCGTCGTTCCACGTCCACTCAGCACTGACCACCAAGCCACCGCTGCCGTTGGATCACCCACGTCCATGCCACCATTCGTCGTATGCCCAGCAAGCCACGTCTCGCCCGTCTCACTTTCCCCAATGGTCGTTCAACGCCCACAGGCCACGTTCATTGCCACGACGCCTACAATTATAGACCTTCTAACAGTGCACATACAACATACCTGCTACAAGCACAACTAGTGCACTTGATAATGCCAGAAGCAACAATTCACGCGCAAAGGTTTCAATTGCCGATGGAGGGGAGGTCAGCGCCCTCGACAAAGCTTTGGAAGAGCTGTTCACGAGAAGGCGTTCGCAAAATCCAATTGTGACAGTAAATAATAGTGTAGCATGTCGGAATTTTGACAAATTTGTAAGATTGTACCTCAGGTCGTAAACCTAAATTACAACAACTGAAAGTAAAATCTATGCAAGGAGCAGACCCCAACCTAAAGGAAAGAAACGAGCTTATTCAAAGTAAAACTGACCGAAGTAAATTATGACAATTTGCTGATGATTGAACCAAAGTAGAATTCCGTCTCATAAAACTAATGGATATGCTCCGCAATGTAGTCTCGAAACACACGAATAGACGCGTCCTGATCTCTAATCGAAAAGTTGAGGCAAACCAGCGGTTGGACACAGCAATCACAGGGACTTGATCGGCGGCGGCGGCGTCTCTTGTTGATCACTACCTTGAAAAATTATGGCTGGCTTTACCGATAGAGAATATTCACAGGAGGTTTTTCATTACACAGTTCTTAATACAGTTCTCAAAAACTTACTCTACTGACTCTTGCATGCCAAGCCAAGGACATCACGAAGTATCGCATATTCTTGATTCTTGCCTCTTTGATTGCCGCATTCCATCGAATGCCCAAAGTCGACGATCGTAATTCCTGAGTCACCGATAAGAATATTCGCACGACGGATGTCTCCATGGAGTATGTCCGCATGATGAATGGACTTCAATGTTGACAGGGCTGATTCGCTAATTTTAAACACATACTCAGCTGCTGAACACCAAACATATCTTGGTGAAGGAACTTACCGGTCAGAAACTGACAAATTGCATGGCGACTCTTGGTAGAGTGGAACACCTGCATATAACATTACAAGAGCGCAGGCGGCATCTTCCAAGTCATCAAAGATACCCAATGTTGTCGCAATACCTCGACGAATTCCCTTTGACCGCAAATGGCGGTAGATCTCGTATTCGTCCTTGAGGGCCTCCCGCTGATCGGTGTCAAACGCAAGCTTGACAACGACATCCAATTCCATAGTAGTACTATTCCGGACATCCAGTTCAAGTACGCCACGGTGGACCACGCCTGTTGCACCCCGTCCAATTTCCGATGTAAGGACAATCTGGATGGCTCGTGGAGAAAACGGAGTTGGAGATCCCGCGCGTGCCGTAATTGGAGGAGCAGAGCGAATGAATGAGGCAGGGACTGGTGAGTCGTATATACCATATTGGAGGTAGAGAAGGACCCTATTATGGTTGTTGGCTACATAAATCGCTTTCTGGTGCTTGTCAGGTACATCAGAAGGCTGACATAGTTCAGGCTGACGTACCTCAATGGCTACCGGTCCATCATCACTAGGACCTTTCCTTCCTGCCGAGCCTTGGGCTCTACCACTCTTTCCCACTCCGCGCCCACTTCCACGTTGATCCCCGCTACCACCTCCGCGTCGACCCCTGCGACTATGGACGTCCTTACGGCCACTTCCAGAACCCCGATTACGATCTTGGTCTTTGTCACCACCGGTTGAGCCGCCGCCGCCGCCATCGTCATCGCCAGGGGGATTTTGTTTGAGCTGCAGCTGGCGGTCAATCGTTTCTTGGATGGCAGCAATATAGATCCCAATATGGAGTTTCCCATATCCGGGGTCGACGCAATCAGGCGGTTCGACGATGTTCGATACGTAAAGTGTTTGAGTGGCTCGATGGCGGATACACACAAGCTCATGGTTGCCCGAGTGAAGGACAATGATAGTCCCATCTACTCGCACGGCTTGTGCCCACGCCTGCAGAAAGTCGACATATCAACATTATTTTGATAGCGATCGTATTGCACATCACCTGTTGCACTAGGCTTTGCGCAGTCAGGACAGGCGAGCAGGGTAGGGTTCGTCCTCATTCTCGTCCTCTAGTTTGCGTTTCTTGCCTTTATCCTTCGTAGAAGGCCTATCCTCTGATGAACGTGGCGTCAGTTGTGGTGGTTGGCGTGACCGCGCAGCTGAACGAGTGACTCGCCCAGTCACAGGTTGTTGTAGGGTCGCGAGTGGTTGTATATTGGTTTCATCGCCAAGATTCTATAGTATGATGAGCACCATTGTTTTTGCGATTCAGAGAGTATGAACATACAGAGAGATTCCACGGGGAATTCTGGGCATCAGGTCCAACCTTCGTATTATTGGCATTTTTCTTTGACTTGATATGCTTAGGATCTATGGCGCATCTCTTATCCTTGCAGGTTGTCCAGGAAAACGTCCCCAGAATAGGAACCTCGGTCATTACTTTGGCAGAACCAACACTGATACTTTTCATCTCCCATGTTGCCAAAGAACAATCAGACTTCCTTATGTCCTTAAAGACGTCAAGATATTTACTTTCTATGGTCTCCACCAAGGCGACCTCTGCTGGTGCCTGAGCAGAGTATGACTTGAAGCGCAGCCGCCCATCCATGATTGCATAGCCCGAGAAACGACCTGGTGATTGTGTCCACTCCAAGAGACCAGGCAACCATTGTGAAGCAGTGGGGTGCAGAATGAGTGTCGAAGCAACGTATGCGCAGAATTCGGCAGTATTTTGGTGGTAAAAGTTGACAACCCCTTTCTCGTCTTGTACCACCCTGTTTCGCCTCTTCACCTCGCTTTCTCGTTCACGGGCTGTTATGAAGCCATGGGCCAGAGGTGGAAGGGTACTTGAAGCGGCATCAAGTGCTTTATCGACATTTTTCGCGAGTTGTTGGATTAGGGACGGAAACCGCACCACCCTCTTTAGAACTAGTCCTTCACCAAAATGTTTATCATAAAATGAAGGTTTGCAGGTGCCAGCAGTGGTTGTCCCCGCCCGGTAAACCTGGCCAGTGTCAGGAATGAGGCGAGGAGGATTCCAGGAGAATAAGCGCTCGATTTCAGTGCGCAGTTGAGCTGACTCTGAGGATTCAGCAGTGGTAGATGTCATGATGAGAGCAAGCGTAGAACCACCCGGCCACACAAAAGTCAGTTGTCACGTGTCAAGTGACAACTGAGAAAGTTGCTCGCTGACTATCGTAATGTCCTCAAATACAGCCATCCTCATCCTCTCCTCCGACATCGACAAAATCACATCCACATTCTCGCCAACAGAGCTTATGGATCTCATGGCAAAAACATTCCTTCTCTCAAGTTTGTCCGGATCGGCGGGTGACGGAGCAGTGTCAAACCCATACACGCCCCACAGAACGTCGATTCCTAGTAAGAACCACACCGTGTTGTTCATGCGGCTAGGATTCCTGCCTCTGACGAAAGTATGCCGGAGGGAATGACGGTCAAGGTCGTCAGCATCCCGCTGGCCCGGGCGCGTGAGGGTTCGGAATCCAAGGGCGCGGAGACGATCAGGACTCGAGGTTTGCCAGCTACCACGCTCGTTCTGGATGAAGATACAGGATCCGTCAAGGCCGTGCTCAATGCAAGAAACCTGACTGCGTTGCGGACGGGTGCCGGTGCCAATTTCTACATTCTACCTTCTCTCTCTTTGGATAATAACGAGAAACTCAGGTGTCCACAACCCTTGTTGGGCCTCAAAATCCGACTTCAATCGCGGCGTTTGGGGCAGGCAAGCAAATTCAAGCACACCTGCTCCTCCATCTCCAACACTACCCTTCCATCCGGAAATGCACCATCATCAATCGGTCGTCCTCTTTCCCAATGTACAAAACTTGAGGGACATGCTTGAACCACGATTTAATTCTGTTCAATTCAATTACTTGACCTATACGTACTCGCCGTCATCGTCATCGACGGAAGATGATGACAACGTGAGAATCGTACTCGGAGACGCATCCATCATCGTCTGTGCCACGTCCTCCACCAAGCCTTTGTTCCCATCCTCTTTTGTTCGAGACGGGACGCACGTTGTCCTCGTCGGGAGTTTCAAACCTGAGATGAGGGAGGCGGATCAGGAGCTGATACTCCGAGCGGTTCTGAGCGGCACGATCCCCGAGTCTGACCATGGAACAGTTGGCAGGAATATGAAGAGAAGGCTGCTCGTGGATTCTTATTCAGCGTGTCAGGTTGAGGCAGGGGAAAATATAGATGCACGTCTCTGCGAGAGCGATATGGTAGAGATCGGGGAGCTTTGCGCATCTCAAGCGTCGACGAGAATCCGTCTGAATGAAGAGTCCATCAAAGGGGGCATCACACTTTTCAAATCCGTTGGACTTGGCGTGCAAGATGTCGCCATTGCCTGTGCAGTGGTAAAGCGAGCGGAAGAGATGGGAATCGGAACGTATATCAAGGATTACGATGTGTAGATGATTCCTGATCTCCGTGGTTAAGGTGGGTGGAGTGTCTGACTATAGTATTTTGGTTGATGCTCCATAGCATTGCACTTCCCTAACGATGGTCGGTCCAGACGTCGTCTTTTGATGAGCTGGCTCAAAGTCGTCAAGATCAGTGCGCTAAACACGCCGTGAAACAGGAGATGCATACAATAGTGGTACAAAGGTCCGGGCCGACTACGAGACCGACTAAACGTACCGTCTGTTGTACAGATGCCATATAGTTTTGTTTTGCACGCGTAACAAGGCGCATCCTATCACCGCAACTCCTAAACAGACACACCCAAGGCAAAGGAACGCTGGGGCATAACGAGAACCGAACCCGCGAAACATGAGATTGAAGACCAGACCGCCAAGGTTGCCGCCTGCGCCGACAATACCCATGACCTTGCCATTATTCAACGGGTCGATGAACGGGACGATTCCAAAAGTCAAACCGCACACGGCTTGGACGAAGAAGCTGAAGAAGACCATCAAAATAATCGATGTCCTCAAGGAGACAAGGCTGAAGCTGAAACTGATCAAGAATACGCCCTCGAGCAACATCCCTATCAGCAACGCCAGGATACGTCCAGGCATGTGGAAACGGTGCGCCATGAAATCGGAGAAGAGGCCACCGCTGAGACGCGAGCATATGTTCAGCAGGCCGAAAATGGATCCGATGTATGCCGCCGTGGACGGATTGAGGTGGAACTTTTTCTCAAACACCTGTCCAATAACGTTGTCGATAGCGAGTTCGATGCCGAACGAACAGGCATACGCGGCCACCATGATCAACACAGTGGGCCGTGCGAGCACTCTGAAGAAACCGAAAAACGCGGATAGCGCAGACTCGTTTCGTTTGACGTCTGCGATCGATTCTTCGTCGACAGCCATCACTTCGGCTGTACTAGCTCCGTTGTCCTTTTCGGTGCTAATGTCTTTGGAGGTGCTGGCGACGTTGATTTCATCAGGGACGTCCTCCTTCTCTGCCTCGAAGCCTTCCTCTCTCGGCTTGAACCAGTCACCGTGCGGCGTATCGGTAGCGAACAGAAGGTCGGCGATGGCTACAAGGATGCACAACGCAACCGGGATGATGTACACGACACGCCAGGCTTTTGACTTTGGCAGATGGTGCCTTATGCCACCATAAATGGCCGGCATAACGAGATACGTGATGCCTGCCCCCATGTTGCCCCAGCCAGCTGTTATGGCATTTGCTGTACCGAGGACTGAAGGGGAAAACATTTGCGTCGTCCAGAACTGGCAAGGAATGAACGTCGCTCCCAGGATGCCTATAACCAAGCTGGAAATGCGTGTTAAGGCCAAAACTGGATAGATGGAGATTAAAAAAAAAAAACAATTTACCGTAGTCCGATGAGACCTCCAGCGCTATGCAAGAGACCGGTCATGGCACATGGGATGGAGCCTATCAAGAGAAGACCGGCCATGACACGGCGAGGGCCGAAACGCTCGCAGAATGGGCCAACCACAGAACGAGCCACTATGCATCTGGTGTCAGGATTGTAAGATAAATGAATAGAAGTAATCATTTACTGATGGTAGCGGACATGGCGACTAACTCTTATACACCAATTGACAATGCTAGATAAAGGACAGTAGAGTTGACAAATTCCAAAAGGCAACTGTAGCAATGATAAACATAGATAAGGGTTGGTAGAGATGGCAGATTATGTCACTTTTATAATGGTGTGATCAACAGATACCTGATGTCATGGCTTGGGCAAGATATGCAAGAAAGGCTTGATAGGTATAATAACTGTAACAATGATAAACATAGATAAACATAGATAAGGGTTGGTAGAGATGGCAGATTATGCCAGCTTTATCATGGTGTGATCAACAGATATCTGATGTCATTGCTGATCATAGTGGCAATGCTTGACACAATTATCCAAGACATGTTGCAGTTGATCTGAGCACACAGTAGGTGGTTGGTGTCATCATCATCCTTATGGTGCCTCTGATCTGAACACACAGAAAGATAGTATAGGTTGTTTGCATCATCATCATCATTATCATGCCTCTGATAAGTCATGCAAGACAGAGGAGTCTTGATCATGGGTATCAGATTGACAATGCTTGACATGGCAATCCAAGACATGTTGCAGCTGATCAAGATTTCACAGAATGCCAATACCTGATCAACAGGTTCAATAAATTCACAGACATATAGTGTAGGTAGTTTTGCATCATCATGGTGTCTCTGATAAGTTATGCATGACAGACAAATCTGGGTCATGGACATCAGTCCAACAACAATTGACACAATCATCCAGACATGTTACACTTGATCATGAACACACAAAATATAGTGCAGGTAGTTTGCATCATCATTATCATTATGAGGCCTCTGATAAGTCATGCCTTACAGAGGAACCTTGATCATGGGCATCAGAATGACATGACCATCCAGGACATCTTGCAGGTGATCATCATCATCATCATGGTACCTCTGATATGATGTGCATGACAGAGGCATCTTGATCATGAGCATCAGACTGACAATACTTAATCAACTCCTCTTGGCCATAATTACAGTGACTCAAAAAACCCTTTCAATGTTGGCAGCTTTGAGAGTAAATGATTTCTACCTCATCATATAAAAATGGGGTAAATATAGGAAATTCAGGGTAGGCCTTCCACCATGTAAGCATTATGTAATAAATCACATTTTACATAATACCCCATTTTAGATGAGATATAAATAGTTCAATAAGGCTACCTCATTGAAAGGGTTTTTTTGCAGGCAACTCTAGTACTTAGTGTAACCACCTTTTGCCCTTAAAACTGCTTCAACCCTCCTGGGCATACTTTCAATTAACTTTTGGCACTCCTCTGCTGGTATTTTGTCCCATTCAACTTGTATCCTTTCCCACAACTTGTTGATTCCCCTTGCTGGCTCCTCATACTCCCTAACTTCCTCTTGAGGTGACTCCACAGATGTTCAATAGGATTTAAGTCTGGGGATTGTGCAGGCCATGTGAGTACCTGCATGTCATGATCTTGGAACCACTCCTTGGCCTTCCTGCAGGTATGCTTTGGGTCATTGTCTTGCTGAAATATGATGTTGTCAGCAGTAACACCATAGAAGTTCATGGTAGCTTGGAGCTCATCATCCAGAATTGAGATGTGAAGGTCACCATCCATTCTCCATCAATCTTGGTTGCATAGCCCACTCCTTCCCAAGTCATGCAACCCCAAATCATGACTGAGCCTCCCCCATACTTCATTGTTTCCTCCACCAGTCTCTCACTCAGGTTCTCCCCACTCCTCTTCCATGCCCATTTCCTTCCATCTGACCCTAACCTGTTGATTTTGGTTTCATCTGACCATATTACCCTCTTCCAGTCATCCACAGTCCAGTACTGGTGGGCTAGAGCAAAGTCCTGCCTGGCCTGCATGTGCTTCTTGGATAAGAATGGTCTCTTCTGTTTCACCACTGCCTTCATGCCCATCTTCTTCAAGTGATTTCTGACTGTCTGCGGAGAGAGGTTGGCTGATATGGTAGAAAGGGATTGTGCAATGGCTGTGGCTGTCTCTGCCCTTCTGGAGCTGATGAGATGGGTGGCATGATGGAGATTGGTAGGGGAAAGCTTTTTAGGACAACCTCCAATGGATTTTGAGAGGTGAGAACAATGCTTGGTGCAAAGTCTGGAGATGGTACTGAGGCTGTAGCCAGTGGTAGAAGCAATATGAGAGGCTGTGTGGCCAGCATCAAGTAGAGAGAGGATATGCTGCTGTTTGGTTTGTGAAAGGGTGTGCATGATGGTTATGGAACTGGTTAAAGGTAAAAAATAATGTTATCCACTTGCATTCAACATGGTCACATGATATGGTTCAATATTGTCAACAAAGTCATGTGATCCAGCCCTCTGGCACTTTGGCAAAAAAACCCTTTCAATGAGGTATGTCAACCAAGCCATTTTTATCTCATCAAAAAACAGTGCTTATGTAACATGTGATTTATTACATGATGCTGATATGGTAGAAGATCTACCCTGATTTTTTGATATTTCTCTCAACTTTATCTGATGAGGTATAAATCATTTGTTCCTGAAGCTGGCAACATTGAAAGGGTTTTTTGAGTCACTGTACATATATATCATTGGTAGAATAAATATAACTTAATTAACTAGTTATTGCACTCCTTGTATCCTTCCCTTTCATACACTGTCTAGAATAAGGTAGAGAGAGAGGGAGGCAAGCATGAGGAGAGGGCAGAATGGCAGATGGCATACAGGGCAATGAGAGCGCAGCAGAAGGCTCCTGGTGATGGGGCGGCGAGAGTAAGCAGCACAGAAAGGGCAACAGAGGGTAAACATGAGGAGGGTGGGAGGCAAACAGGGCAGCAAGGTCACAGACAGGGTGGCAGGATAGAAGAGGGTGATGAAGGCAAAGGGCGGCAAGAGTGGTGGTGAGACTCAGCAGCATGTAGATGGCAGGATCCGACACATGGAGGACAGTGAATGTGAGGAGAGGGCAACAGAGACAAACAGGGCAGCAAGAGAGAAGAGGGCAACAATGGCAAAGAGCAGTAGAGGGCAGTGGTGAGAGTGAGCGGCATGTATATGACAGTATCCCACATATGGAGGACAGTGAAAGTGAAGAGAGGGCAGCAGAGGCAAATAGGCACTGAGACATAGAGAGAGAGAAGAGGGTGACAAGAGTGAGTGGCGCATAGATGACAGAATCATTGCTATAGTTTGCTAGTAGATGCTACTATGATATACAAGCTTACTGGTCAAAACATTCAGCCATATTGACTGAGATATGGCAAGCAAGAAGAGGGCAGCAAGAGAGAGCGGCACGTAGATGACAGGATTGTCACTGTAATTTGTTAGTAGACGATGCTACTATGATATACAAGCTTACTGGTCAAAGATTTCAGCCATATTGACTGAGACAGAGGAAGGCAGCAAGACAGAGCAGCGTGTAGATGACAGGATTGTTGCTGTAATTTGTTAGTAGATGACACTACTATGATATACAAGCTTACCAGTCAAAGATTTTGGCCATATCGACTGAGACAGAGGAGGGCAGTGAGACAGAGCAGCGCATAGATGACAGGATCGTCGCTTTAATTCATTAGTAGACAACATTACTATGGTATACAAGCTTACTGGTTAAAGATTTTGGCCATATTGACTGAGACAGAGGAGGGCGGCAAGACAGAGCAGTGCATAGATGACAGGATTGTCACTTTAATTTGTTAGTAGACAATGCTACTATGGTATACAAGCTTACCAGTCAAAGATTTCGGCCATATCGACTGAGACAGAGGAGGGCGGCAAGACAGAGTGGCATGTAGATGACAGGATTGTAGCTTTAGTTTGTTAGTAGACAATGCTACTATATATACAAGCTTATCTGTTAAAGATTTCGGCCATAGAGGCTGGGAGAAAGGTAGGGCTGATGCCCCTTGACAGTGGACCTGGGGAGTCCGAGGGATCTGGCGTGGGATTGGTAGCTGTATGCAGTGATGTCAATGGCGTGGGCACATTTGGAGATGATGAGGGCAAGCTTGACTTCATGGTGTGCAGTGACGCCGCAGGGTATTCTGAGTGTGCTGCCAGATGGGAGGTAGCTTGTAGAGCATCAAAGATGACAGCTGTTGATGTAACATGCCAGCACCATGCAACACGTCAGTCCGAAGGCAGCACTCGCAGTTAAAACAAGCCCATCAAAGTGGACTTGTAACATCGCAGCATCAAAGATGACAGCCGTCGATGTAACATGCCAGTGCCATGCAACATGTCAGTCCAAAGGCAGCACCCACAGTTAAAACAAGCCCATCAAAGTGGGCTTGTAGCATTGTGGCATTGAAGATGACAGCCATTGATGTAATAAGCCAGCACCATGCAACACATCGGTCCGATGGCAGCACTTGCAGTTAAAACAAGCCCATCAAAGTGGACTTGTAGCATCGCAGCATCAAAGATGACAGCCATCGATGTAACATGCCATGCAACGCATCAGTCTGAAGGCAGCACTTGCAGTTAAAACAAGCTCATCAAAGTGGACTTGCAACATCACAGCATTGAAGATGACAGCTGTTGACATAACATGCCAGTGCCATGCAACACATCAGTCTGAAGGCAGCACTTGTAGTTAAAACAAGCCATCAAAGTGGACTTGCAGCATCATGGCGCCAAAGGTGGTAGTCGTCAATGTAACATGAACGCGCAAGTGGTTGAAAACAAAGAAGGAATGTCACACATGTCACACTGGCACTTTTGTTGCACTTTTTTTTTCTCTTTTCTTTGCATGGATAGTTTGGGGAGGTGCGTAAGCTACAGTACATAGAGTACATGTTGAAGGGAAGCAGTGCCCTGAGAGCCTGTGTGTAATGGTATGTGGGTAACTGACAGTGCTGAAGGGAGTAACATTAAAAGAAACAAGTAATCATGGAACAGTGGATGGAATTGTGCTTGCAGCAAGAGCAACGCTTCTGGCATTATGAGATCTTTTTTTTTTTTGCATGGATAGTAGATAAACTGTTCCCTGTCACGTGCCATGGGTACAAAATTATATGTGCTGTCAGTCTCCTTCTAATTCTAATTCTCCATCTCCTCCCATGGCCCGGACAAGGAATACCACACATAGATGCACGGGTGAAGATGCCCCCTGAAAGCAAATTGTTGAAGTCACTTTAACCACTGTGCAAAAGGCCTGAGCCAGACATGAAAGTCTGACCTCATATTTAAGCTCTGTGTTAGCACCCCCTAGCTAGGTGCTTTCAACACTCTATTGCACATAGTGAAACTCTGACAGTTATTATAATAGTTACATTAGATTAGTTACATTCATTACAATAACTAATGTAATGAATATCTTATTTAATCTATATCTAATCTATATCTTATCTAATTAGATAAGATTGAATAACTATTAATTAAGTGTTTCATATTTAATCATAAATAGCTTACATAATATTAGTCATGTGACTTATGACTCATAATTATGACTCACAGTTATGACTCATACTTATGACTCATTTGGAGTCACAATGACTCATGATTATGACTCATGATTAGTCATAATGACTCATACAACGTCATATAGAATGAAATGATGTCATATAGAACATCATAGAAGGAATATAAATAGAAGAAGACTCAGAATGACTTGTTTTAGGGACCAATATTATGTAATAGGTAGATTACACTGTACTTAGGTTAGGGTTTCTGAAACATATATAAGGAGGGCTTTCTGAGCAACTATCCCCTCGGTTTTACAACTAACATTAGTACTTTTACTAAGGCAGTAACAAACTAACATGTAAGTAATTGAATCCTTACTTAGTTTGATTAGCTGTGCTGCTGTCATTTGATTCAATATCTTTAACTGATGAAGTAGCAACTTGTTACATCAAGTACTCGCTTTTCCAACACAAATTGCCTCTATATCTGAGAGCACCCCGGCCCCTTCCCAAAAAATGGCCTGGGCATGCTGGTTCAAGTATGGTGAAGGTCTTGCTGCTCAATCTCGTTTTACCACCTGAATACTTATCCAAAAACGGCAGTACCTGTTATCCAAAGTTTGTGGAGCAAGCCGGATGTATGCGCTCGTAGGACAAACATTTATTCAACGACTTAGTTATCTAGACAATACAAACATGGACTAGTCTGACAAATGCATCAGTTACTTTGAATGTAGGTGCATAACACATAACAACATACCAGCCTTGCCTGTGGTGTAGACTGGTACATGCCCACAAAATCTTCCTCTGATTCATGTTCACTTGCGAATGAGCCATCATCATCACCACTATTGGTCTCCATGCCCTGCCAATCCTCCGAGTCCTGCTCATTCATTTCAAATTCGAGTCGACACAAAAAAACCCCATACAATTTCTAGATTTCCAAATTCACCGCGGATTCAATGCACTCTCCTTGACAACTGAGAGCGATGTACCCCTGAAGGGTCACTGGACACACCAGTATTATTAGAATGCAATCAGCATTAAATAATGTTGGGAGCTATGATAATATTTATAGAATCGTGTCTGCATCCCGGTTCCCTTCTCTTCCGCTCACTTTACCACTGCCCAGGATATTATTGCATCTCGCACGCCAAATCCTATGGATTTGAAAAGGGATTCGATTGACTCTTCTTCAACTTCTGGTTTTGTTTGAGGTGTGGGTCTATGATTCCCACCTGACAATGCTCAATAGTAGAACAATCCCTCCCTATTCTTGGAGTTGGAGCTTCAAACAAATGTGCATTTGAGAATGGCATCACACCTGAAACTCCCTAGGAAGAACGTGCGTCCCTGCCTGTCCCTGCTCTGGCAAATAATAATAGACACATATGCACCAGGAGACCTTTTTCTGGATGACAATAACGCCAAGTATGTTGGTAGTTAAATTGATCAAGTAGCAGTTCTGAAAATTTGTATGTTAGAAGAGGAAGAGCATATTTTTTGAGGCCCATCAAGGGTCTTAGACAGGAGTAAACTTGCCTCAAAAAAAGTAGTGGTTTGCGCCAATGTCCCAGGTCTGCAACGCAGTTGGGTTCCTTGGATTGAGTACAGCCTTGACTGATCCTGTATTTTCATCAGGAACAGCAGAATCATTCATGATGGCAACTGACCATGAGTCGTGAGCTGATATGGGCTGTCGATGTCCTGATAAGGGGTGTATGCTTTGACATTCCTCCGTCACCCGGTCTGGCCACAGCTTGACTACTGAATGGTTTATGGACAGCGCGGAGAAAGGCTTGGACAGGCGCTTGATGATGTCATGGTGTTCGAGCAATGGAGTTTAACAAATGTGTTGGGATAAGTCTTGGAGTCACCCCTTGCATGTGCACAATTGGCAAAACATTCAAGCCTAGAGCGGACCTTGTCATGTGGAAGGCTTAGAAGCAATGTGGCCTCTCTCTCTTTCAACTTCAACAATGGACATCGGGCATGCTGGACGCAAATCGCAAATCGCTTCATCAAAGTCTTTGCAGGACAAGCCTTTCACCAATGTTAGTGATGATGTGACAGCCCAACTTGGCTCAGAAGCGACAGCTTAAAGTGGCCTGGCTTTGGATGGCTTGGGCTCTCAAAACCTCGACTGGCAGGGCGTGTGTCAAAGCAATGGGCCAGGATAAGTTGTGCCAAGCACACATGCCCTGTACGCAATGTTGTACACCATGTTGGACAGTGTTGGGATACATGCCCGAGGAGATGGTCTAGGGAGCATAATCAACATCGATTAAGGTCAGTTGCAGAAAACAATGGTCCCTGCCCTCTGCCAGGTGTAACCAGTTCCATGCAGAGAGTGAGCATCCATCAGCGGCGATCAATGAACGTACCCAAGCTGGAGGGACTCCCTGTTCATGATTGATGTCGACGAGGAAGGTGATGAGGAGATTTTTGAGTTGTGTAATGAGAGGGAGAAGGTTGCTGGGTAGGACTTGGCCACCGACTTTGATGTTGAGCATTGTAAGTGCCTTTCGCAATTTATATATTGAATAACGAGGCAAATGAGTGCAGAGGATGGGATGAGTCATTTGTATGTGGATCTGGAGCTCCTCAACATAGGACAGCCTGGAAAAGGCATTTGTATCAAGAGAGGATATGTTCGTGAGGGAGGTAGTGATGGTGAGCTAATGTATAAGTGCTGACTTGAATAGACATGAGATACGTTGAGTGGTTTTTTGCAGAGATAGGGAAGGGAAGGGAAGGCCTATCCATGTAACATGACATTTGTTAACATTGGGGAGACTGGACAAGACGTCTTGCATCCAGCGCAACATGCACCTAGGGAACCCCTCCCCTTGTCATGCAGCCAAGCAGAGATGAGGAAGGAGATAAGGTGAGTGTGATGTGGGTGATGGGGCCATGTGTAGGGGCTTCAAAAGAAAAAGTCTACCACAGCTTTCTGGGACTGTCAAATTGAAAAAAGAGAAAAGGAAGGGAAGGGAAGGGAACATGTTCACAACACTCTGGAGCCCTGCCAAGACCTGAGGTATGGTTAGGGTTGAAATTTGAAGGGTGCCATGCTGAGAACTGAAGTGTGCATTGAGGTGAGTTATGCCATCCAGCACGTGGCGGTCAGCTCACGTGATAGGTTCTTTGTAAGTGCAGACTCAGCTACTTCGATAATGACATGCCACCATGTCCGCTGCATATGCAAAGCTTTCACTTACTGCCATCCTTTGCAGGTAAGCCAGTTTTTGGAGAGAACAGTCCTGCCTTGGCACCATCCCATTGGAGATATTGTGAAAGATAAGGTGAATTCACAGGCTAGTTGGCGGAACAATTCTGCTTCTCCACAATCATTCTTGTCTAAGTGTAGTGCCAACTCCATCAGGAAAAACCCAAATGGTGAATTTAAGTTTATTAAATGAAACATGCTAAATCATCATAATAATTGTTAACAGTCACTGAATACAGTTAACAAGCCCTTGGGATAAGTTCAATGATTGTAAATTACACTTAAATAAGAGAGTTGGCTACTTAATATTGTGAAAGAAAAGGTAACTATGAGAATCAGTGAATGAGTTTACAAGAAAGCTATTGCATTTTTCCAGTACCGTGCAACTGTTCCATTCTCAAGGTATATGGCTTCCAGGCAGTGGTGAGAGGTGAATACTCTGTATGATATCCATCACAGGAATGATGCTCGCAATGCGAGCATTATTCAGTGATGAGTGTGATACTTTATACTAGGGCTCCCGAAGTTCAGTTCAGTTCGGTTCAGGGGCATTTTTGGCTGAACCAGAACCAGAACCAATGAGAAAATGCCTGAACCTGCCCAAACCGGTTCTGTCGGTTTGGTTCTGGTTCTGTTCTGGTTCGAACTGAAGAACCGACTAAAATTTCCTTATTAGGAAATTTTAGAGAAAGTGATAGCATGAAATGTTTACTACATCTCTAATAATATGCTGCTCAAGGGCTCATTTGACAATGTGCGCATGTTACTAGCACTTGCCTGACATTTGGACAGCCTGCATGAGGTGGTGGGGCCAGCAGGTGTGATCATGTTGGCATGCTTTCATTCAATTTTCTGATGTTTATTGTATGTCTGTTCAATACAGTTGCAGTCATTGTATCTGATACAAATATATGTATTTATGCATGATTTGTGGTACTATGAGCAGAAATGGAGACAACTAAGCTGACAAAAATTGGTCAAACTGGTCATTCCAAGCAAAGAATTGGGAATACTGTGAGAATGAAGGTGCCGCTCGTTTAACGGTTAATACACAGTAAAAGAGCAATAGAAAGGCTTTCTGACGACGCTTTGTTTGAGGGAATCCATCCAGAAATGGTGGAGATATGACTTCAGCCACCCCTGCAACACACATCCGCAAATGCGATGACGACCCGGCCCTCTTCTCGCGGTTTGTGCGCGTCGCCACGGGACACATGCCGTCGGCAGATTACCGCCAACGTTTCCATCCGGACTCCCCCCGAGACTGCAACCGTTGTCGCGGCCACCCGCCCATGACCCGTTCCCACATCCTGTGTAAGTGCATTAGGTATAAGCAACGTTTTGCTTCCATTTTCTCTTTTCTACGCTTGAAAAATAACTTTACAGCTTTAGCTACTTTTCTGAAAGACAACCCGTCCGCGGGTTCCTTCAAAGACATTGACGACGGGACACCAGATGTACCCGACTGGACTCGAGCCGGCTTTCGTCGGCTTTTTCGCGACTAGGACACTTTTACTTTGTATGTAATCCCCTCCCGTAGTTTTGGTCTTCTCTTTGCTACCTCTACTAGCGGTCCTCTATGGCACCGTTGCTTTATGCTACATGTAGTCCTTACCTCATGTCTTGCTTACTAATAAATCTTTTCCATCCAAAAAAAAAAAAAAAAAACCCCTGCAACACAAATTGTCAGATTACTGGAGAACAAAGGTGCCGCCTGTCAATCGGTCAGTGGTACAAGAAAAGGTGATGAAGGGACTTCCAGCAGATCCATTTTTGAAGGGAAAGCGCTGAAAAACGGCCGAGATATGACTTGAAAGGGCTATTCAGCAGAAATTGACAAAGTACAGGAGAATAAAGGCACCGCTTGTCAAGCGGTTGATGTGACAAGAAAGAGTGATAAGAGGGCTTTCCATTGATCTATGGTTAAAGAACATCCGCCCAGGAATGGTTGAGATATTGCTTGAGGAAAGTCCCCAACTCAGATTTGATCAGAGAAGGTGACATGCGCCGGACAAATGAGGGCGCCACTTGAAGCGCAGTTGATGCGGTGAGGAATAATGAATAGAGAGCTTCCAATCGACACCTGAATGAAGGTAATCCAAGCAGAAATGAACAAGATATGACACTATCAAACTTACCACCTTTTGATGATGTGACACTTACCTGCCTGCCCTGATGAGCCAATCGGACGCTCGTCAGTCTCAGAGTTGTAAAACTCAATCTCTGTGACATCCTTGAGGGATCTGTCTGGGTTGAGTGCGGCCATGACAGCTGAGTGCGGCAGTGCGACGAGCAGGTGCAGATGCAGAGCGTGCGGGAACAGTTGTCACACTCCTGTCACATTTGGCTCACAGGAATGGTTGTCACACTCCTTCAACACAATGACGGCTGCAACACCTACAACCTCAAAGACAATCGGTTCGGGCGGTTCAGTTCTGGTTCAGAACTGGTTCTCAAAACCCAGCAGCAGCCTGAACCAGAACCGACACCAACTGGGATTGCCCGAACCAGAACCAGAACTGAACCAGAACTGTCGGTTCGGTTCGGTCGGTTCTGGTTCGAACTGAAGTTCAGAACCAAACTTTGGGAGCCCTACTTTATACAGGCCAATTTTGGGCTCTGGATTTCTTTGGAATGGTGTGAACCATTCCACATATGCCAAGTGTTTAGGTGGAAGGTTTGACTCGCCAAAGAGAATTTGGATGGCACTCGGTTTAATACTGAATATTGCCCAGACTTGAACGACATGGTTGTTGAAGCAACAACCGACAGGAGCGCAGCAGAATAGTAGAGCTGAGTAAGTTAACACTTACTGGTAGCTGTAGTAGTCACTTAAGTCTGCTGTAGAGTGATCACTTAGTAGAGCAGAGGATGTAGATTGATGTCTAAGTACTGAGGTATTTATACAGTCTATCTACTGGTCTGATGTCAGCAATATTAGTAGCACTGACTGATCATTTCTATTGTGCTTGCTAATGCACAGTCATTGCTGTGTCAATAGCTGTGTGGAACACAGCTTTGCACAGTCATGCACATGGTGCGCTATTGTCTGAGTTTGACATTTGTCAAACTCTATAATATCTGTCTATCTCTATAATATCTGTCTATCTCTATAATATCTGTCTATCTCTATAATATCTGTCAAGATATTGATAGCAGTGAACTCTATAATTATGTCCACATGTACAAACATTGATTATATGACAGATTAGATAAGATCGGTCCCATCCAAGATAAGATCAGATAGATCCAAGATGTTTCTAACGGTGCGGAACACATCATGTGTGTAACAGATTACATCCATTTAAACACTCCCCCTCATTGAGGATCTCAATGCCAATTTTATCTCTTAACTCTTTGAACTTTTGCCAAGTCAACTTTTTTGTTAAGATATCAGCTAATTGATTTTTGTGGGAACATATTGAATGTTGATATCTTTATCCTCAACACATTCTCTAACATAATGATAATGAATATCAATATGTTTTGTTCTATGTTCTTGAGCTGGATTCTTTGCTAAGAATATTGATCCTTTATTAACAACATTAAGATCAATAGCTCCAACATTAAATCCCAGTTCTTTAAATAAGGATTTAATCCACATGATTTGTCTAGAACAATCTGACAAACTCATGTATTCAGCTTCAGTGGATGACACAGCAACTGTTTTTTGCTTTCTTGAAATCCAGCTAATTGGAGCTCCTGCTAATAGAACAAGATTACCCATTACTGATTTGCACGTGATTTGGTCTCCAGCCCAATCAGCATCAGCAAAAGCATTAAGTCCTTCTTTGTTAAAGCCATCATATGTTATTCTCCCATTTATAGTAGAATTAACATATTTGATGATGTATAATGCTTTAGCAATGTGTTCTTTTGAAGGATTAACCATGAATTGTGACATTGTGATTACTGCTTGGGTAATATCATATCTTGTGCCAAGTGTAAGAT
The DNA here is from genome assembly GCA_023014475.1 of Amanita pallidorosea. Lineage (NCBI taxonomy): Eukaryota > Fungi > Basidiomycota > Agaricomycetes > Agaricales > Amanitaceae > Amanita > Amanita pallidorosea. The sequence continues at coordinate 217,715 of JAEBUS010000040.1, forward strand.
ATAAGGATCCAATAATTGATTGATAATAACTCCTTTCTTGAGGAGTTGCTGAACCTTCATTCGCTGCAGGTATATATCCTGCTGGTAATGGTGTGCGAACAGGTTTAGAATTTTCTTGACCAAATGTTTTAACTATTTTCTTTGCATAGTTAATTTGATCAAGAGTTATCAATTTTCTTTTCCTATCTCGGACTATTTTCATTCCAAGATATTCAGAAATGGGTCCTAAATCTCTACATTCCCATTTAGTCATGAATTTGTGTTTTATTTCCATGAGTAATTTCCTATTATCACCCATGAATAACACATCATCAACATATAGTATTGCTACTATTATTGATTTTTGTCTATAGCAAACATAGACTCCTGTGTCTGTAAAACATTGTCCAAAGCCTAATGCTTGTAGACTTTTGTTTGCTTTTTTATTCCAAGCTAAAGAAGCTTGTTTTAATCCATATAAGGCCTTTTCGAGCTTATAGACTTTATGCTCTTGTCCTTTGATGATAAATCCTTCTGGCTGTTCCATATATATGTTTTCTTCTAGATCTCCATATAGGAACACTCTCTTTACATCTAGCGCTTCAATTTCCCAATTTTCTAGTGCTGCTGTAGCCATGAGGAGTCTCACAGTTTCAAATTGTGCAACTGGTGAGAATGTATCATCATAATCAACTCCAGGTATTTGTGAAAATCCTTTAGCAACAAGTCAAGCACGTTTTCAACCATTGCTTGTAACGGCATAAACCCATCTACATTTCACAGGTTTTCTGTTTTTGGGACATGGTACTAATTCCCATACATCACGTTCTTGAAGGGCTTTAATTTCTTCTGTCATTGCATTGTGCCATTCATCCCATTCATTGGGATTAGATGCTTTTAATTTATATGCATCTCTATATGTCCATTGATCCACATTTTTGGAATAATTTGGACTAATGGCTTTTGATAGAAGGTAGTTAACAAATTTATTTCCTCCTTCTTTATGCAATTTATGTATAAAGTTGACAAGATTGTCACTAGGTGACTTAGATCTGAGATGTTTATTTATCTCATCTTCACTTGAGTCACCAAATGGATCTTCATCATCAGACTTTGGTTGGTTTAAATCTGGAATAGATTCACCACCTGAAATTGGTCTGATTTCTTTTTCTGATTCTTCTTTGTCAGATCCAGAGTTAGACAGAGTTTTATAATTGTCTGTCTCTGATCCTGAACTAGAAGGTTCATCCATTTGTAAATCCATTTCTATTTGTTTTAACAGTTTTTCTAGTGCTTTTTGTGAAGTTGAAGGACTGAGGATAGGTCTAAGCCTTCCTTTGCCTTTCCCAAAAACTCTTGTCTCCCATTCTGCTTTAGATTCTTTTTCTGTTTGAATGGGATTTTCTCATCCATAAAAATTGTCAGACAAGAATTTTGGTTTTTTAATTCGGGAAGTCCTTCTGAGAGTTCATCAAATCTCTCATCTCATCTAGATTTTCCTTTCTCTAAATGTTTATCCCCATGTTGATCTTTGGGAATATTTGTTGTTCGTTCAGGAGGTGTAATAGTTTGATTCAAATTTGGTTCTATATTATCCTGATTTCCATTATCAGGAGTCAAAGATGAATCTGGTAGCCCTTTATCATTATCATTATCACAAGATGGACTGCTGTTTCCATCAAATGTAGCATCATGATTTTTATGATAATAATTGTTTCTTTTATCCTTGGGAGTACCATCATCACTGTCACTATCATATGAGTGATGACCATGGTGTATGTGGGAATTGGAATCAGATTCCTGTCCTTCTTCATTATCCCAAGTTTCAATACCTGGTGGACATTTAAATAGTCTCTCATTTTGGCCTTCTATTTTGGCTTTAGGAAATATATGTTCATCAAATAATGATTGAACACCAACAAATATGGAATTATTGTTTTGCATGAATTTATAAGCTTTTGAGCCATTTTCATATCCAATGAATGTCATGCTTCAGCTTGTGGTGTAAGCTTATTTGTCTAATGTCTTTTGGTAAGAAAACCCATGCTAAACATCCAATGTTTTAAAGTAATGAACTTCTGGCTTTTTGTTGTATAAATTTTCATATGGAGTCATCCATTTTGTTCTTTTTAATGGAGTGTGATTATATGTATGGATAGCAGTTTCCATTGCAATTCCACCACAATTTAGGACATTGTGCATGGAGTCTCATACTTTCTGCTTTTTCCAATATGGTATTATTTAATCTTTCTGCATGACCATTTTGTTGATGGATGTATGGTGCACTTTGCTCACATAATATGCCTTTTTGCTTTAAGGATAAATCAAATGTAACAAAGTCTTTAAAATTTTGAAACATTTCTGATTTTGATTGTGGGAATGCCAAGAAGGCATATGAGGAATAGTCATCAAGAATCATCAAACACCATTTTTTACAATGGTATGATTCTTGTTGAAATTCAAGTAAATCAGCATGTAACAACTCTAAGGGTTGTTTTGAATGTGTTTGTGAAGTAGGATAAGATTTATTATGCATCTTTCCTTGTGCACATCCTGAACAAATAGGAATATCTGAAGGTATTTTGATTCTACTATCAAAACCTTCAGTATTTCAGCTCATATTTTTAATTACATTTTTGTTTGCATGAGCCATACAATTGTGCCAGGTAGTAAAATCAAGTTGACTAATTTGTTCATTCTTTTATCAATAATCACTTCTGCCCAATGAATTGGTTCAAACTGATTTTTAGGTCTAGCAATTATTGAATTATTTCCTTTATATGAAAATACTGTCTGATCACTGTTAGATGATTTGATGTAACCAGCGATTTTCAATTGTCCTGATGAAATAAGTTTATGAGAAGCTTTTGATGTGTAACACACTTCCAATTTAGCGGTATGTCTCTGTCCTTTGGGATTTTTAAAGGTGAGGAACATGGTTCCTTGACCTAATATAAGAGCAGCTGATTTAGAATCTGCTGTCTTAATTTCTTCAGGTTCAGAATATGGATCATACTCAACAAAATCATTTTTGTTATAGTAATGTGCACAGATGCACCAGAGTCTATGATCCAATATTCTTGTTCTAAATTCTCACTTTTACACAGTGCAGATTTCATTACGTTAGCAGCTATTAGGCTACTTTTACATCTGCTACCTACAAACTTACCATTACTATGGTGATTTCCATGATGGTTACATTCTTCCATCATCAGCATAGAAATCATCATAGTATTCATTGTAGGTTTCTTCAGGATCATATCTGATTTATAATCAGCACTTGTATCCTGGTTAGTGAGAAGAACATACTCGTCCCAATAACCATTATCTAATTCATTAATAGATTTTTCCTCAACCTCTTTCTCATTATGAGAAATTTCTTCATCATCTATCCTAGCTTTAGGCATAGATGCATCAACAAAGTCTTCTATAAGATCTTTTCCTTTCCCTTTAAGATCTTTGATTCTTTTCATTATTTTTAATGTTTCAGAATCAACTTTGTTAATGTTTGGTCCAATTCTATTGGCCAAATTTGAAGAAGAAGGTTGTGGAATATCCACATCCATGTCATGGTTGTCAAATATAACCATGTTAGTGAATTTTCTAAGATCCGCTTTATCCCTCTTGGATAATTTCCAGGAGCATTAGCAGCCATAGATAGGAGATTAAGTTTTCTCTTCCTATTATCTCTATGTTGCTTATTAGACTCCCAGTTAGGTCCTCTTTTGTTTCCAGGAGGTACATAAGCAGGTTTATTACTTGGACCTGCTTGCGCATTATTTGGGACATATTTCCCTTTAGGCAAATTAACTCTGGGTGTAAATCCAGGTTTCTTATAAGGTTTTTTGCCTTTAGAGAATTTGTTCCCACTCCTTTGAACAAAATTTGCAGATGGATTTCCTGAGTCAGCTTTACGATGCTGCCATTCATTCTCTATCTCAGGAATGAGATCTTTCAACTTAGTCTCTCCTAGTTTCATTTTAAGGAGGACATAAGTCTTGAATGAATCCAGGATGATGGTAATTGATCTAAGACTTCCATATATTGGAAATCGTCATTGAATTTCTTTCCATTCTGATCCATTTCAGCCCAGAGTTCCATTAACTCATGGACTGATTCTGCAGGACTCTTCCCTGTCGAGAATTCCCAAGTTTTTGTTTTTTTATAAATATTAAATATGGCTACTGCTCCAGGTTTTGCAAATGCAGCAATGAGTGCATCCCAGGTGGCTTTTGATGTCTCTTTTATATATAATTTAAGAGAACTGGGCAAATGGAGTGATATTAATCCATTTGCTTTATTGTCATTTTCTAGCCACTTTAAGTGTAACTTCCATTTTTGGCTAAGTGCTGATACTTGTGCAGCTGTTACACTGGTTGCATTCATTTTGTCCTGATCTGCAACTGTATATTCATTATGTGTAATGCCTCCATTCACATATTGCCATACAGATTTTGATTGGAGCATAGCCTTCATTAATTGTTCCCAAGTGTTCCAATTGCTGGAACCTTTCAATATAGGAACTTTATCCTTGTCACTGTTATCCACACCAACAGGATAGTGGCTTTTATTTGTTTGAGCAATTTTATCAATATTTGCCCAGCCATATTTTCCTTTTGTGGATAGTGTGAGATGAAAATGCCCATTCTGCTGCTCAACTAGAGTGAAGCCAACGTCTTTACGAAGACTGTGGCTCATTTCAGACATTTCCTTAATAGTAGGATATGCCTTCCACACATATTTGGGCAGTGCTCTAAGTTTGACTGCTGCCAAATAACAGAAACCTGGTCTTTTCCAGATAGGTTTCTGATGTGTGTGAGTTAACACTCTATTCGTTGATTGTATTCTAATGAATTCACCCTTCTCTAATGGGTGATCCTTTTGAGCAGCTAGAAATGTTTCATTCTCATCATCAGATAATTCCCAATGAGAATTATCAGAGCCATAGAGTAGATCTTCAAAGGTTTGATCCTTTGATTCCTTCAACTCATCATGAGTAGGAATTCTACTTCAAGGTTCTTTGGATCTAGCAGTGATTTGGATATTATCAGTTTTCAATTTTAACCTATTTTCCTTCTGACATTGTTTCTTGGCTCTTTTGTTTTCATGAGCCAATTTCTGTTCGTCAAATTCCTTGGAGAGCCAAGATTCTGCATTTTCTGAACAAATTCTTTGCTCATCCACCTCCTTTTGCAATTTATTAATTGCAAGTTTAACCTTCGTATTTTTTTGTATATGATCTATATGCTCTTTAAGGTTGGCCTGTTCTTGTGATTCAATGATCTCATGTGTTTCTTTGAGATCATGTCTTAATTTGTCACTTTTTTAACAGTGCCAGCTATATCCTTAAGTGTATCTTGATGATTACTCATCATGACTTGAGCATCCTCCACTAGATCATGTGCATCATGTAATTCTCATAGTCTTTTATAGTGAATGGTGGAGTCACTTTGTCTTTGTTTGACTACACGAATTTTATTAGGCATGATGCCCATATTTACAAAGGTTTTTGGCAATTGCTTGCCACTCCTTAATATCTTTATATGATGGTTTCCCATCATATCTCTCCTGCGTCTCTCCTTCCTGGTTCCCCCAGAGGATGGTACCAGAAGCGGGTCAATCTCCCACTTCAACGCATTGGTAACTGTCCTTGCTCCAAATGACCCGAGCCATTGCTCATGTCTTCTTTCCTGCTCTTCAACAGGAAGGGAATATACCAAATTAGGGTTATTTGCCTTTTGGAGTCTAAGGGGACCACACACATTTTTCAAGCCATTTTTAGCAACGGCTGCAAAATTGGACCTAGATGGTCCAGGCACAGGAACGGGGGACCTGTTCTCCACGTTGCCTAGACGTGGGAAAGGTGTTGGTGGCCTAACCTGTTCTGATTTCAACAAGGGTTCAGTGCCAAATTGCACTGGATTTGGGTTTACATATTTTTCCCAAATTTGCCTGAATCAACGAGTCAATTTCCCCATATCATGCGCCATTTTGCGCATGTGATCCTGTTGCTGTCTTTGGTAGTGGGCCAGCACCGCTTTCTCTTGTGCCTCATGACATTGGGCCAATTCTAATTGACTATCCTCTAGACATTGTTGTCTAGTATCTGAGTCAATGCTATGATTTGGCCCACTGCCTGTTACTCTAGTTTTCCCTGCGCTCTTTTTGTGAGACACTGGTATCCATAAGTTACCAAGAGGCGAGGTCACTGATACCTGTTTGATAACAGGAGAGGAGGACAAGGACGGTGTGCGTAATGAAGGGAGTGAAGACAGAGTCTTCACTTTAGGGGTCTCCGGGATTGCCAGAGATGTGGAGCTAGGTGAGCGGATGTTTTTGGCCTGATGGCCAACATCTTGGTTGTGTAAGATATTAGACGTGGTGATTTTGCCTTATTTAAATTGGGCAATCACCTTCTTGCCTTTTTTATCAGGCTCTAGGCCAAAGAAAGGCCTGTTGATGTTGTTGGTGACAACATCAACGTCAATTACATCTTCAGGGAAAAGATCCCCATACCCAATCTTCTGACTGGAGTTCCCAGACTTGGAACTTAAAAACGGATCTGTGGAGACCACAGAATTGCCAGATTTGGCAGAGGATGGGGAAGAAGACGAGTTATTGCCTGATTTGGCAATGGTGGTGGCAGAGGAAGAGGTGACGTTGTTGACAAAAGACATTTTATATATTTCGAAAAATATAAAAAATACGGTGAGAGTTGGTTTGGATTGGTTTGAAGTCTGAAAAAGTGTGTCAGCTCTACTTTCTAAATATAGCAGAGGCTGGCTCTTTTTGTCATTCCGGTTATGGGACATAGATCCATGACAGAGACTTGAGACTTGCTTTTGGCTTCTCAATTCATCGCCAGAAAAGGGATCCAGCCTTTTCAGGAGTGCTTCAGGGCTCCATCAAATTCCCTGACAGCAAAAATCATCACTGTAACTATTTTTAGAAATGTACTAATGCCACTAAGGAGTGATCCTATTTCTAAGCAGGAAGCTAAGCTTGTGCCTGCCGCTGGTCTGCGTGTACCATGGAACAAGGTCCAAGCAGCAGGACCCTTATACAGAATAATTACATAATATAATCGGAACAATGGGACAAAAATCCATATATTGATATAAGCACTTAATTATTCACAGCCAATAGGGGGGCGTAAAGCCTTTGATCGGGGGACAGGACAGAACCCAATTCAATCTTTATCCATCATAGACGGCCCTAAATCCAGAGAATGTTGATAAGCCGGAATTCACCATCCAGCCCAGATCTGGATAAAATCAACAGATCCAGAATTATGGTTTTGGTATTAACTAGGGTGACACAGAAACCCCGGGCTGGTATAGTTTGCCGTACTAAGTATTATTCTTACACCTCTCCAGGTGGTGCCTGCAGATCTCTGTCAAGATCAAGGCATACTCATATTACCGGTGAGTTCCCGGGGTTACATCAGCAATCATGACAGTGATTACAGTATTGTACAGCTACGGGTGCTACTAACAAACCTGATTACCTATTTGGTGAGTACCAAAAGCGGGTGACACTGTCTCCTGTGCGATGACAGCATGGTGTGCACAGCCACTTCGCTTATAAGCGAAATGATGTCATAGGTCAGCCATCAGGTCTGCGAGCAGACAGGGCCCATAACCTGTCAAAGCAACAACTGACAGGAGCACAGCAGAATAGTAGAGCTGAGTAAGTTAACACTTACTGGTAGCTGTAGTAGTCACTTAAGTCTGCTGTAGAGCAATCACTTAGTAGAGCAGAGGATGTAGATTGATGTCTAAGTACTGAGGTATTTATACAGTCTATCTACTGGTCTGATGTCAGCAATATTAGTAGTGCTGACTGATCATTTCTATTGTGCTTCCTAATGCACAGTCATTGCTGTGTCAATAGCTGTGTGGAACACAGCTTTGCACAGTCATGCACATGGTGCGCTATTGTCTGAGTTTGACATTTGTCAAACTCTATAATATCTGTCTAACTCTATAATATCTGTCAAGATATTAATAGCAGTGAACTCTATAATTATGTCCACATGTACAAACATTGATTATATGACAGATTAGATAAGATCGGTCCCATCCGAGATAAGATCGGATAGATCCGAGATGTTTCCCATGGTGCGGAACACATCATGTGTGTAACGGATTACATCTGTTTCAACAGCAGTATCCTTGTAGGTATTCATATACATATATGATGAGTTGCAGTACAGTTTGAGATGTTGATGTTAACGTACCTTGGATACTAGTGTTCTCCCCAGAATGCACAAGCGCAGTATCAAACCGCCCTGCTACTGTTTGCCCATTCTTGTCTTTCTGGTAAGGTTGAATGTGAATGGAATCAACTGTAGGTAAATTTGAGTTAGTATCTTTATATTGAATACGATGATAAACGGAGACAGTAATGAAGGGTATGTGGACATCCAATATATCTTCTCTAAATGCACATGAGTCATTTGAGGGTTTTGCCAAAGGACTACAAATCTGGTGAATGCTCCATAGAAGAATTCCGTGCCATAGTAATTGATAAGATTGTCAATTGATACAGACTGTATTGTTGGATAGGATGTCATCTGGATGTATCGACAGGATGGACCAAGAGGGCTGTAAATTGGCATTGGCGTTGATGGGGAGTCTGCATCTAGGTGACGCCATTCATTATACTGATTAAATTCATGGATCTTTTCACGTTGCCCAAGCCATGTTGTCATCTGCAGCATTTCATCATGTGTGTTGGAGGCACAGTATGCCAATTTTGTCAAGTCGATGTGTAGATGCTCCGTGTACTGCATGTCATAGTTATCTGTCGTCCCAAAATGCCGGATTGATTCAATGTAATGCATACGTGCATGTAGCTTAGGGATCTTGAAGTCTCCCCTAATTCCTAAATCAACAAAGATATTCTTGTTCTCATAAAACCGGTTGAGCGCATTCTTCATCAAAATGAGATGATGCTCTGAGATCAGCTGCAATTGGGCAAAGTAGATAAAGTCAAGCAGAGCACGAACAGCACAAACAAGATGTGATGGATCATGCCCAGCCATGAGACTCATGTCTGCAATGACACCAAGTATTACCTGGCTGATCAGTCCGTGCTCCTTCCCCATAACCTGGGAAAGTTCTGTAATTCCTCCTGTAAAAACCTGGACATGGTGATTGGGGATGAGGCATTGACACCATGCGTCGATCTTGGTGCGCTCGTATGCCTTGACCAACCATGATATAACATGTTTGAATACACCTTGAAGGAGTTGGTGTAGTATGTCTGGCATGATAGCCTGGAATATGTCAACAAATGGGAGTTGCTGCCAGAATGGCATAGCAATGGGCTTGATGTGTGCGTCCTTGCACGCAGCAGTTTACACTCCCCCCTGTTCCGAGTGGATTCCGAGTTCATTACGAGGAATCCGAGCGGAATCCGAGTCCATTCCGAGTCCATTCCGAATTATCACCAATTGGACTCGGAATCCGAGTAGAATCCGAGCCCATTCCGAGTCCATTCCGAGTTGACAGGATTCCGAACTGAACTCGGAATGGAACTCGGAATGGACCCACTCCGAGTCCATTCTTAGTTGCATTAAAAGTGCATTATCTTCAATTATGACATAGTCCAAGTACACATATGAGTACACCTTTGCTTTAGACCTCTTCTGAGGTCTCCTAACATGGGTGTGACTTGCAAGTATCAGTACCCACCACACTAAGCCATGCTCTAACCATTTTGCCAGCTTGCAAGCACTGTGGAGGTTTGATGAACTTCAGGTATGTTTACTGGGGTTTTCTGGGTTTCTGCATTCATTGGTGATGTTGCTATAGTGTAAAAATTCAACATGGATTAGCCATGCTCATCTGGATATTTGTTTGTATGAGTGATGCATGAATAGTAGCCTCCAGGGCACACATGCAATATTGTTCAAATATGTGTCATCACATATTACCTTGGAGGCAATGATACACACAAATATGTGTTGTCACATATTACTTTGGAGGCAATGATACACACAAATATGTGTTGTCACATATTGCTTTGGAGGTGATGATTCACAAAGATATGTGTTGTCACATATTACTTTGGAGGTGATGATTCACACAGATATGTGTTGTCACATATTACTTTGGAGGTGATGATTCACACAGATATGTGTCATCACATATTACTTTGGAGGTGGTGATGCACACAGATATGAACCTGTCAAACCCTTCACAAATGTCAAGGTGGTTGCATAGTGTCAGTAATATATATAGACACAATATACTGTACATGCATATGTTCTACCTATCCTCAATCCTCCTCTGAGTCTTCTAAATTCTCCTCAACTGCCTTCTTTTCCTGCCTTTCAATAACATGTTTTGCATGATAGAAAAGCATAGTATGCAAAAACAAATGAAAGTTCCAAGATGTCATCCTCCTCAAAATATTGTCAAATCCACCTAACCAAGCATTCAACTGTTCACAAGCTTGTGTATTAAATGCACGCTTGTAATAAGGTCTTCCCCTCTCATCTCTCTCCACAATTACCAAGTTAGGGGCTGATCCATCCAAAGGAGCTGGATTGCACCATTTACGACACAATGTATCAGTTGCCCGATGATTAACATAGTGGTAAGAATCCACAATGAATCTACTGGTATTCTTCCACCTTTCCCATGATTCATTTGTGATACTTGTGCGAAGTACCAGGCAGGCCTTGTCAATACAAATGTAAGCAGGTTTACTCTCCTCAGTTGGATAAACATGCTCCAGAAATTCCAATATAGCTGTTGGAGATTCAGACTTTATGAACTTTCTCCATGCAATGACAACACCACAGGGTGCACAAATGGTTTCAACACAATAGGTTCTTGGAGGCCTGAAGAGTCCTGCTTGCCCTCCTTCAACATTCTCTTCAACACCATCTTCAACATCATGGGGTTGCTGTGCTTGATCAGCAGCAGGCATCCAAGGCCATGTCTCATCCAACCTTCTCATGGCCCTTCTGTAACCCCCCAGTACATTTGTTCTGTGATTGATGACATGCCCTTGCCAATTTCCTTGATGTTGTGCACATGCTTGTGTACCTTGTATTTTAACACTGTTGCAACCTGTGACATGACACAATCTGCCAACCAAGTTTTCATGAAATGCACAATATACCCCTCCTCGTGCATTCTGCAAGTCACTAGTACAATTCAAATAGCCACAATACTGAAACTCATGAATATAAATTAAGCAATAGTAATGTGTGGACTTACAGTATGTCCTGTGACAATTCCATCCACCACAACCATTTTTACAGGAGCACAATTTTCAACAATGTTTGTTTGAAATTGTGGTGCAATTAATCCATCCTCCATACCAATAATAGCTGATGGGTCTATGCCACCAGGATTGGCAGATCTTTCTCGATATTTTTGGGTACACTCATTACAGCTATGTTTCCTTGAAATGCTAATGATGCCACCATCCCCTAAAAGTTCATATGCTTGTCTTGTGACACTATCTATTGGTAGGCCATCTGCCATTGTCACATTCACTCCAGACTCAGCAGCCTGCATCCTTAATGACTCTTGAACAAAGGCTTGCCATATCTGCCTTCTTGCCACTTTTACAGACTCAAATGACATATTCCAAAACTTAGAATAAGTGGCAGGTGATGCATGAAAATTATAGATCCCACTCATCACAGCTGATGTGAACAGTCTATCAACCCATAGATTTTGCCCTATCTTCACATATTTGGCAGAATTCAAGTATACCCTGTCATATCTATCTTGAACTTGGGTAGTGACTCTTTCATGGTCAGCATAATAGACTGTCCTGCAATCTGGACAGAAACCACTTAACAGAGGCACTTGCTCATATGAAACAAAGCCTTTAACCAGAGTGACCAAAGGAATGTCTTTTGATTTAGTATGCTGCAGCAATGCCCTGGGATTACAGCTCATTGTCTCACAGACAACTGAGTCTGGACAAATGACATGTACTGGGGATATATCTTTATGTGAGACTGCCTTCAATTTCCCCTGTAATTTCCCTTTACTACTATAAGGATGCAGTTTCAGTAGTTTAGCAAGTGAATCAAGCTTCAAACATAATTTAGTGTTGAATCTTTCATGGTCATCATTCACTTCATCTCCTAGCAAAATTGGTTTGCCATCTAGTCTTTGGAGTATTGCATGTGACAGACATTTCATCCAACTGGTGATGGTAGTGGATACCTCCCCTCTATACTGTGGCCTTTGTTGGCGTGCATGGAGACTGATAAGGTTGTATTTTCAGTGATGGAAAATAGAATCATGAGTACTGTTGATAGAGATATTGCAGAATCAAAATTAGATTCAACAAATTTGCAGAAGGTCTGGAATGGTATGTCTGGAAAAGCCTGCTCTGGTTTTGCTGAAACCATTGGAATCAAGGTAATCATCCACAGACACAGAAACCAACTGGATAGTCCATTCAAGAGCCATAAGACAAACATGGAGATACTACAAAATTTACAACTACACATGATCTTGGATGACAGAGAGCTTACTTCTTTGATTTCTTGCTCCCTTTCTTCTGCTTGGATCCTCCATCATCATCTGCTCCCTTTTGCTGCTTCTTCTTCCCTTTGCTAGCTGCCTTCTCAAAATATCCTTTCAAATCCATAAAGTTGTATCCATTTTGCTTTGTGTAACCCCACACTGTCAAGTCATCAGGAGCTCCTTCTCCTCCTTCCAACCATTCCTGCATCATTGGATAATCAGGCACCTTTGCTAACTTTTTGACATGTGAGTGCCACATGGAAGGGGAGACAAACAATTTGACAATGTCTGTCAAATTGGGTTTCCTCTGTGCAGGCCATTGCCCCTTTGAAGTCATGTCATCCACTGTATGTTGTGCCTGCAAACAGGCCTTGTACTTTTGATAGTAAGCCTTTAAAGATGTGTCATCTTTATCAGTCAGATGACCAGGGATGTTCAATATGGCAACAAGTTCTGCAGGAGATAATTGAGCAGGAAATCCTCCAGAGGTCAAAGAGACACTGGAAGCTGCTGAAACACTGTGACTGGCAAGGTTAGTACCAAAGGTGGTTCCAGAAGGAATTTCCTCCTGCAGCATGTAAGTTCAAGTCAAACAGTGTGAAATGAAAGACTTACAGCACACAGAGAGATAACATGTCTACCTTCAACAACTGACCATTCTATCTTTTCCTCATCTGCAATTGCATCCTCATACCTACCTTTAATCACCCAATCCCCATCTTCACAGACATAAATCCTCTGGTTTAACTCTACACCATTGTTAATGTATGACAATAGAAAAATGGGACAGCAATGGCACTTACTGCCCACAGGAGAATATTTCCTGGACAAATGTTTGAGTACTGGTATAATGGATGGAGTCACCTCAGTTTTGAGGACCATGGTTGGCTTGGGGTCAGTGGCAATGTCAACACAGGACTTGTAGACTTTAACCAAGCCTTGAGCTTGGATCCTGTCCTCCATGATGTCTTCAGCATCAGCAAAATTAAAGAAATTTCCAGTTGCCCTGCCCCTGATGATTCCCCAATGGTCCTAGAAGAACCTTCCAATGGTAGCTCCTCTCCTTCATTTGTCTTGTTCAAATCATCCTAAAAAGGATGAGGACACTGTTGGCATGTCTTAATATTTACTTGCCTCCCCCACATTGCCAGATTCATTATCCTTCATCAGTCAGTGATTTGAAAATGGAATGAAGGAAAGGACAAACCTGATTTACCTCCTGATCTCCAGTCTCTTCACCTTCATTGACCTCTTGATCTCCAGCTTCTTCATCTTCAATGAATTTCCTGTTGCTTGGTTAGACTTTGGCTCAAGAAATAATTTGTGATACCTCATCTCCCTCATGGTCACCACCTTCACTTTTATCACCAATGTCAGTCTCATCTTCACTATTGCCATCTTCATGACTATCCTCATCATCCTTTTGAAGAATGTTATGAATTATGAGTGAATATAAATGTTAAATACTGACTCCACTGTCATTCAACTCCATATCAGAGCGACGTAGACGGGTCACTGTGCTTTGGTTGGCAGCACTAGTGACAATGGATATACTACGTTTTGGGGATGGACAGAGATGCCACTCTCTTCTAATACAGTTTCCGTACTAAGTATATAATAATACATGTATTAATGTCATTTAATTTATATTATATTTAGTTTAAATATCCATTTGTGAAGAAGAATGTAGGGGCAACAGAGAGAATGTGAAGGCATGGGTGAGGTCTTTACTGTCCCCCACGTATTCCTTGTGGACTCCTGAGGACTCCTGACCACTCCCGGGAATTCCCGGGACTCCAGAGGGAAATTCCTGGACTCCCACCTCCCCAGAAGACCCCTCATCCCCAGCCAAAATGTGCCAGGAGTGAGCCAGGACTCCTGGTGGACTCCTGGTGGACTCCTGACAAATCCCAGGACTCCTCTGGACTCCCTCTATCAGGAGTCCACAAGGAGTGCAAGGACTCCCTGTTTATCAGTGTAAACATGCCCAGATTATATATCTGAGCATTGTTGATTGTCACATGACACAGCTGCACCTGTGTGACATGCGTTGTTGATCATCACGTGCTGTCATGTGGATAGCTTGTCACACTTGTCACCGCCGTGCAAGCTGCAACCACCGCGTCACATGCCACCGTCGCCCCCCCATTGTCACCGTCACCGTCACCCACCCGTTGACCATGCCACGTCCACATCCACCGTTGTCGCTCGCCATCACCGCCGTTGCACGTCACACCACTCGCTGGTCACCAACGACTGCCATGTCACACGCATCAGCATTGGCCCATCACACCACTTTGCCGTTCACCCGCACCCGAAACACCTCCCAGGCCCAGACGAAACGTTTGTCTGGGCCCCCGGTATGTTTTATTTTTGTTTATGCATCCAACTAACAAACTTTTCCAGGAAATAACATCGTTTTAACCCAACGAAACCAGCCAGTCCACTCGCACTGGCCATCGATTCGACCACGGACTGCCCACCGCCCCTCGCACCTCACTAGACGCCCGTGGCAAGCCCCACCACTCTGCTTGCCACGGCCACGTCGCCCAAATCCGCCCCTCGCCGTGCCAAAGTCCGAACACGCCCATTCGCACCCACCGCTGCACGACGCGAGCACCCACGGCCCAGACTAATTGTCCGGGCCCCTCGTACGTTTTATTGCAGGTAACTAATTTTTTTTTGTTTTATTAGCGGTTTTTGAATCCGACGAACTCACCCACTCCCAGCTGCAAGCCCTGTTGGAATACGAGGCTGAGCAAGCCTGATTTTGACGTTACTGCCCATTTGGCTCACCTTCCATTTATAGTATGTCCCACCGTCACGCTGCGCGCGCCGAAGTTTCGACGCTATCAGACATTGCCTTCGCCTTTATGTTCTACCGTTGATATCACATGCGCTGAGCGCATGTATATAGACCCTTTGTATGCTGCTTCACTGCCCTCAGTCGTTTGTGCCACGACTGAGGTGCGTTCTCATGTTTTTGATATGTTTTGCCTTTTCTGACATTATACTTGTAGCTTGGTATTTCTACAGGTATCTAGTATGCAATATAGTTGTTTGTGCTCACAACTGAGCTTGGTATTTCTACAAGCCCCTTGAATGCTTGCCACTCCCAAATGACTGTGACCATGACTGCCAGACCTTTAGCATCACACCTACCCACTCGCAACTGCCCACTCACTTGCACGTCATGCCCACCCACTCGCACGTCAAGTCCACCCTCTCACGTGTCACGCCCACCCTCTTGTGCCTCAAGCCCACCCACTCATGTGTCACGCCCACCCAGCACATCACGTCCACCCTCTTGCGTGTCACACCCACCCTCTTGTGCATCATGGCTACCCACTTGCACGTTGCACCCACCCACTTGCATGTTGCGCCACCCACTCACACATCACACCCTCTCACACATCATGCCTACCTACTCACGCGTTGTGCCCACCCACTTGCACATCATGCCCACCCCCTTCTTGCATAATGCCCACCTCCTCTCCCATCATACCCTTCCACTCTCCCATCATGCCCATCCCTCTCCCATCATGCCCACTGCTACACCCATGGCCACTGCCTTTTGTAATATATATACATTATTTTGTAAAACATAGAAACTTTATAAAAATTGCATATATGAATTAAAAAAACTCTTGATATCTACCTTCTACTCCCTGCCGCCTTCATGTTTGCTTACCCTGACAGGCATCATAATGTGAGAAATCATACAAAAAATTGGTTCTACTATGGGAAAAATGGGGGCAGTGAGGGAATATGGACAGGAAGTCATTTTGGCCATGGCAAAATGTAGGAGAGTCTGGGACAGTTGTGGGATGTATGACTTGGACAGGAATTTAGTTATAGTTACTTATTCACTAAAGTCTGACTATGGAAAATATAGGAGAGTCCAAGCTTGTCATTGTGGGGATGTATATGGATGGAGTCCAGATACTAGTATAGTTTGGTGATCCATACAGAAAGTTGAATTAGCCATGTGAAAATCAAGGTAATGTGAGAACATGCACAGGAAGTTAATCACACCATATGAAAATGTGGGAGGGTCTGAGTCAGTTGTGGGGATGTATATGAATGTCCAGATATGTGGTACAATATGGGGATTCATACAGGAGGTTTATTTAGCCATGAGAAATTCAAGGCAGTGTGAGAATATGCACAGAATGTTAATCTGACCATGGTAGAATATAATACATTGTGGGAATGTACATGAGAGGGTATTCTAGGGGGGTACAGTGCTGATATGTTCCCTGATTAATATGTATGTCAGGACTCTGCTTGTCAAGGACTGTAAGTCATGCTGAATTGGTGCAGAATCCAGGTGGAATCAGCTATGATTTTTGCTATTTTGGATGGTTGAAAAATGTGAGATGTTGGTGACAGGTGAGAAAAGTAGTGAAAAGTGGTCTGAATGCATGTCATGGTTTCAGTTTGAGCATTGTTGGAAAGTGTGACATGTTAATGACATGTTAGAGAAGTAGTCTGAAAGGGTATATCTTGATTCTACCTATTTTGTGCTGTAGTGAATGTGACATATTGGTAACATGTAAGAAATTTGAGCCAAATGCATGTTGTGATTCTCACCATTTGGATAGTGGAAATATGACATGTGAGAAATGCACACATGTTTAATATAGACTCCACATAGATTTTCTACATTGTTTTGGTTTTTTCCTGGACTTTGCCTGGAGTCCACCTGGGTAGGTGGCTTAGTGTAAAGTACTATTCTATTGCCATTATTGCATTGGTGACAAGTGTGCAGGACTCCACAGGGACTCCTGTCCAGTCCTTGCATTTTTACTTACTACTTTTTTTGCAGCAGTGAACAAGGAGTGAGCAGGACTCCACAAGGACTCCCAGTTCACTCCTGGCTGGATGAATCCTGGCATTTTTGGCATTTTTGCAGTCAATGAGGAGTGAACAGGGAGTGGACAAGGAGTCCACATGGACTCCTTGTCCACTCCTGGTTGAAAGGCTCATTTTATGTCAATTTACCAGGAGTCTACAGGGAGTCCTGAGGAGTCCTGAGGAGTCCGGGAGTCTACAAGGAGTCCACAAGGACACGTGGGGGAGTGTAAAGTGTTGCCCGCCACCCATCAAACCCTTATTGCATTGAACCAAATAAAATATGAATGAAGTGCTTCCAGTCTCAGCATGTATTTTCATCGTTTCCATCAATGCCACAGGTTCAGCACGTTGACGCATTTATAAAAGTCCTAGCCACAACTCACACATCGGAAGCCTGCCTTTGCTCATCACCACACACAAGGCTTTCGTGTCTGGCAGTAAAGGACTCAGATAAAAATGCAATTTTTCGCTAGAAAGATTCACATTGACCAACATGGAAAGGCGATGAATTTTTGCCTTTACTCATTGGGACAGCCTCACATGAGGGCATTGCATTTGGTAAGTAAATATGACTATTGCATGTAGCATGTGATAACTAACATTCAACATAATCCAGGCATGGCTCTCCTTCCTGGTTGCCTTCTTTTTGTGGTATTCGATCCCGCCTTTGATTTCCTATATCGCTGCCGACCTCAAGATATCTGCCAACAAAGTTTATGACTCCAATGTAGTAGCCGTGTCCGCTACCATCGGTAAATGATTACCTCTATTCATTTATCTTACAATCCTGACACCAGATGCATAGTGGCTTGTTCTGTGGTTGGCCCATTCTGCGAGCATTTTGGCCCTCACCATGTCATGGCCGGTCTTCTCTTGATAGGCTCCATCCCATGTGCCATGACTGGTCTCTTGCATAGTGCTGGAGGTCTCATCGGACTATGGTAATTTTTTTTTTGTTTTTAACATCATCAAAAACCCCAATTGTGAATTTAAGTTTATTAAATGAAACATCGTAAATCTTGTTATTGGCTACTGAATACATGTAACAAGCCCTTAGAATAAGTCCAATGAATGTAAAATATTCTTATTTAAGAACCTACATCATGAAAGAAAAGGCAACTATGAGAATCAGTGAACGAGTTTACAAGAAAGCTATTGGATTTTTCTAGTACTGTACAACTGTTCCATTCTCTAGGTATGTGGCTTCCAGGTAGTGGTGAGAGGTGAACACTCTGTATGATATCCGTCACAGGAATAATGCTCGCAATGCGAGCATTATTATGTGACAAACGTGATACTTTATACAGGCCAGTTTTGGGCTCCGGTTTCTTTGGAATGGTGTGAACCATTCCACGTACACCAAGTGTTTAGGTGGAAGGTTGCACCTGCCAAAAAGAATTTGGACAGTGGCCGATTTAATACTGAAAATAGCCCGGACTTGAACGACACAACATCCTTGTAGATACGGATGATGAGTTGTGAATGTTAACGTACCTCAAACACCTGTATTCTCCCCTGATTGGACAAGGGCAGTATCAAACCGCCCTGCTACTATCTGGCCTTTCTTGTCTTTCCAGTCAGGTCATACGTGAATTGAATCAACTGTAGGAATATCAGAGTTAGTCTCCTTATAGCGAATATGATGATAAACAGAGATGCTAATGAAGGGTATGTGAACATCCAATATCTCTTGCTCTACACGAGCATGCGTTATTTGAGGGTTTTGCCAAAGGACTACATATCTTGCAAAAGCTCCATAGAAGAACTGCGCACCATAATAAACAATAAGATTGTCAATTGATACAGACTGGATGCTCGGATAGTGCGTCATCTGGATGTATCGACCAGATGGAAGAAGAGAGCTTTGAATCAGCGCAGTGGCTAACATGTTGGCATCTTGGCAAAGCCATTCATTATATCTATCAAATAGGTTGATCTTTTCATGCCGCCTGAGCCATGTTGTCATCCGTGGTAATTCATCCTGGGTGTTGGTGGCAAGATAGGCCAATTTTGTAAAGTCAATGTGCAGTTGCTCGGTGTGCTGTGTATTGTAGTTATCTGTGGTTCCAAAAAGCAGGATTGAATCAACATAGTGTAAACACGCATGTAGTTTAGGGATCTTGAAGTCTCCACAAATGCCTAAGTCAATGAAGATCTGTTTGTTCTGGTGAAACGTGTCGAGGGCCTTCTTCATCAATGTGAGTTGGTGGGCCGAGATAAGCTTAAGTTGGGCAAGGAACATGAAGTCAAGCAGAGCGCGAACAGCACAAATGAGACGCAATAAATCATACCCGCCCACAAGACTCATATCAGCAATGACACCAAGTATTATCCAGCTAATCTGTCCATGTTCCTTCCCCGTAAGGTGCGAAAGTTCTGTAATTCCTCCTGTAAAAATACGGATATGGTGATTGGGAATGAGGCATTGGCAGTGCGCATTAATCTCAGTGCTGCCGTATACTTGGACCAACCATGATACAACATGTTTAAATACTCCTTGAAGGAGGTGGTGTAAAATGTCTGGGGTGATAGCCTGGAATATGTTGATGAATGGGAGTTGCTGCCAGAATGGTGTAGCGATGGGTTTGATGCGTGCCACCTTGCATGCATTGATGTACTCTTGATGAGTCTTGGTCCCAAACATGGAGAGTGAGTTACAGACAGTGTGGATGTCTCATGCTTTCAAATGGATTTGCGCGTCACCCAGTTGGTCATGCCAAACATCACATTTTGGGCATTCACCACTCTTGATACCTGTCACTAAGACTTGCTCAGGATAGTCCCTGATATAGGCAGCAAGTAATGGGTGGATGCGGTGAAACATTCCCATGCCATCGCTCATGGTGACACCATGGAGTCCAGCATCAACAAGAGGCCTGAGTATGTAATGTAGGCAAGAATGAAATAGATTGAGAACCATGTGTCGTCAAGCTGCCTTGTTTGCAACAAGTTTTAATTTTGTGGTTGGCAGATAAGCCAGTAACATCTGCCCACCACAAGAGGGTTTGTGGCGAATTTCCTTTGGCAGATTCCCAATTGTCATATAAATCGGGTATGCTGTCTTTTTGCCAAATACTGTGACATGTGTATGGTCCGATGCAAGGAGGACTGGCACAATAGAAGCACCAGGATTATTGTTTTCAAGAACTGCCTAATGTATTGTTCAGACAGATACAAATTGGTGGAAAGACATAAACATACCTGAGAATCCCACCACCATGAACTGGTGTGTATATCATGAAAAACTTGAATGCAATGGCCACCAGATTGTTGATAATGGCTCTGGCTTATGTATCAAGTGGGGTGCAAATTCTGGGTTTCCATACAAGGCCTGTATACACTCCATTATATTGCCTGAATACATGATAACTGCCTCCCCACCAATTTGAATTTCATGACAATGAAAAGCAGGACTGCCAGGTAATTTCTGATCAATGAGATTGTTCAATTCTTGGGCATTCTTATATGATAGGCCCACCACGTCCGCTAACTTTCAATCCATAAATTTGAGTCATGCAGTGATATAATCTATGCACCTCATACTTTTGAAGCAATTCTGTGACAGCCAAGGACAAGATTCCATGGCGCTTCACCCATTTAGCAAATTCCCAGTTGAATTTGGATGAGAATGGGGCATGGGCTTGATTGCAATTGAGTAATTTCTGGTATACAGTGAAGGAAGATTGGCTGGTGGTGCATGCGTTCATCAGTGCTGCAGCCGTTTCTGCTGGGAATTGTTCAATCTCATACTCTATAGCTGGTGGTTGGATGAGCATCACTTGAGTACAAGTGACCTGGCCATTGGCTTCTGATTCGGGACCAGGCACTTGCAAATGATGAATGGTATGTGGCGGCTCCACCCCTGCATTGTCTATATCCTCCCACTCTTCTTCACCCTCGCCCAAATCCACACTGTGTTTGTCAAGCTCCCATTCATTGTCTGAGTTGATACTTTCATATAGAACTGCATGCAAATTTAATTAGCATTTGCTGTGCATACTTCAAAATTAATTGACTTGCCGGGATGTTCTTCAAATCCAATCAGGTCGCCCATCTCATTATCAACATCAATGGTGTCAATTGTGGCACTATCTAGCCCATCACTGTCAACCTCCCATGCGCTGTCATTGGCCCCATCACCAGTGTCCCATAGGGAGTCAAAGCATTCTTGAAACTTGGCACGGCATATGGTGCTTGATGTGCGCGCAACATGGGATGTGTAACCAGACGTGGTGAAGTGACAATAGCACCCTGTGCATTGGAACATTGCTTTGTGTGCATGCATTCATGCCATGAGTGTCATTTGCTCAGATCGGCCTATTTCAGGCCCTGCTGGAGAAATGAGTTCTACCAGTTGGAATGATGCTGCCACTTGAATGGTTAGGCGCTGGCCCTGCCGGAGCAATGAGATTGCCAAGAGTTGTAGCGTAGATTTGCCGCATGAATGATTAGGCGCTAGCGCTCCAGGTCCTGTAACAATTCGCCACTTTGCTGTATGTCAGACCCTGCTGGTGATGAGCATCCAGCGAGTCTACGCATTGTTTGCGACAATTACAAGACATGTTCGAAGCAGCTACAAAGCTCAGCAACACATTTGAAGTGATTGATGACCTTGATCCACTTGTTCAAGCCTAGCAGCACTAGTCCCACCTTCGATCAGCATCTCAGAACTTGTCCAGAGATCAAGTAGTGTTCCTCAGACCAAGAGCGTGCCAGCACATTTGGTGCTTTAGCCATTTGAAGCCATCCAAGGATCCCAAGCCCCTCGATTGACCCTTGTCCCATCACCAGCAGCTCCCCATTCATCGCCTATTGGTCCCTCAGCTCCCTAGAGACCCCAGACACAGTCTAGAATGTTGCACGAAGCCCAGTTTCCATCAGAATTGTGTTGTCATGGTTTGCACAGCATATGTTTCACTTGCTCCACATCATTAGTTTCATTGCCAGTTCGATCATAGGTTATTTTTAGCTTCAGGCACACCCCCTTTTGCGTCGCTTTCCCCCCCCATTTCACTTATATATAGGATATCCCCTGTATAGCACAATAGACAACAAAGAGAACCCAGAGACCAGATGATAGCTCCCCCCAGTCGTTCCCCTCTCAGAGTTTTGTTCTAAGCCCATTCCCCTCGCTTCCCTTGCTTCCCTTGAGCCTACCCAGCTGTCCCCTCATTGCGTTGAGCCTAGTTTTGCGCCCTTGAGCCTTCTTGCGACCTTTGTCTAGCCGTTATTGCCCTCATCCTCTCAGTATCTTGCACCCCCTTCATTCTTTTAGCATTCCCCAGCATTTCCCAACTGTCTAGTGCAGTTCAGCAGGCCTCTCCACTCGCAGCAGTCGCTCTAGGTTGTCTTGATCACCTCAATCCCCTTCGACACCCCTCGTGTGCCTTCGATCAGTCACTGAAGGAGCGCCCGAGCACCTCTGTTTGTTTAGGGTTGGTTTGGAGGTTGAGTCCACCTAGTGCGCATCACTGGAGCAACAAGATCGCTGAGAGCTGTAGTGTACACTCCAGGTCCAGTAACAATTCGCCACTTCTCTGTATGTCAGGTGCTGCCAGACCAACGAGATCGCTGAGAGCTGTAGGTAGTGCTCCGGGTCCAGTAACAATTCACCATTTCGCCATATGTCAGGCACTGCCAGAGCAACGAGATCGCCGAGAGCTGTATCATAGATTTAGATTGCTGAGAGTTGTAGTGTAGATTTGTGGCATGAATAATTAGGCACTAGCGCTCCAGGTCCAGTAACAATTCACCACTTCACCATGTTTCAGGCCCTGCCAGAGCAATGAGGCCACCATAGATTTGCCGCATGAATGATTAGTCGATAGTGCTCCAGGTCTAGTAACAAGGGACTATGACAAATGTAGGGACATGACTGTTCATGTGAGTTGATTAGCGTATCAGTTCCAGGAGCTATGATGAACATACCAATGATTGGGCCCTAACACTCCATTCCAGGAACCACGTGCTACTTGTGCAGGGCTAAAAGACACTAAAAAACCCTAAGTTAATCCTAAGTCAGAAAATCTGCTTGAAGATACCACAATAAGCCTGTGGGAAACGTACATGGTT
Source organism: Amanita pallidorosea (assembly GCA_023014475.1). Classification (NCBI taxonomy): domain Eukaryota; kingdom Fungi; phylum Basidiomycota; class Agaricomycetes; order Agaricales; family Amanitaceae; genus Amanita; species Amanita pallidorosea. The sequence continues at coordinate 241,129 of JAEBUS010000040.1, forward strand.
GACAAGTTCACCTTCCCAAAAATCAACTGGTGCAGCTCAGAGGCAAAAGCGGCACCTTTTTGTCATCCTGCAACAAAGCACGGCTTCTGAACTGCAACAGCTCCCCACTATAAAAACCAGGACATCAGTACTTTCATTCAGACCCTCAATTTGCGCACCATGCCCAATCGCAAAGGTAGCAATCACCTGCCTGTTGTTGACAAGCCAGGGGCCTCAAGTATACCCAAGACACAACCAGATCAACATGATCTAGAACTAACAGGTGAGCGCATAGTTTGGGGAATTACATCTTTACCTGAGTCCTGATAGGCATTTGACGTGCTAAAGCCAACGCTTTGAGTAATGCCAGTCAGTATTTTATCAGCTTCAAGTGTCGCATACTCACTGGCGTTACAGTCTGGATGCAAGTTGCGCCAGGCAAAGGCAAGCAGGCAGCAAGCCCATGCCAGTCAACAAGTAAAGCAAAGAAGTCCAAAATAGGTAAGCAACATGCCCTTGTTGATTGTTTGCATCACCCACACGTGACACGGTTTGTCTGCAGTTCAACCAGGCAAGTTTCTCTTCCCTCATGTCTGCTCACTGCTAATCAATTCAATGTAGTGCCCGATGACAATGAAGATGAGGTATCTAACTCTCTATCATTATGGTCTGTTACTAAGAAAGTTCTGCTAGTCCAGTTATGGCCGGTAGCAAATTGCGCATCATCAAGCCAACTGAAAGGCAAAGGCAAACAGACAGGCAAGTGGTATTGATGGTGCGCTCACTATCACAACTCTCAGCCAATCTTTTCCACAGTCAACAGTGATACAAAACCAGATGATGCATCAGTGACTGAACTGGATGATTTATCAGTGACCAAACCAGATGACAGTCCTGTAGCTGATGAAGATGACCAGGATAGCGAAGGAGTGGTCGAGTTATCAGGTAATGAAGATAACCCTATCAATGTAACCACTGCTCAGAGGAAATTCATTGATGAGGTATGCTGTTGTCACTTCTCCTGATCCATGTGCACTGATGTTGCTATATAATAGCAACCTGTGTGGTCCAACACTGACAATAACCAACTTAGCAGTGTCGGCACCATGCAGAAAACGCCCATCAAGGTTCCTGATGGCAAGCGCCACACTAATGATGTGTTCCTCTTGCCATTGGCTTCAATGAGTAGAATCCATCCCGCTAAGAAGAAAGGTACTAATTTTTTCATTACTGGGAGTATCTGATCCTGAAATCTTTCAAGGACCACTCCAATCTGCCAATTGCGCCAACAAGCTGGCTGCAACGCACTCAGGTCCGGTCACACATCTAACCGTAAAGAAAGGTACGATGGATATCGTCAAACATTTACTGGAAGCACCTGAAATATCATCAGAACCATCTGATCATCCTGGGGTGTTGATGGATGCCGACAAAGAAAATGTTGTACCTTGGCCAAGGTTCACTGATCTTGTGAAGGGATCAAAATCCAAAGAGATATCATTGAGTGTTCAAGTGTTTGAGCTTAAGCTGATTGTCCGCAAGGCAATGAAAGCCATTGAAGGCCATGTCCGTTTCAAGCATGCCTTCCCGACTCTTCTTGAGCGCAACAACTGGAACTGCACTGCTCTCCAAAAAGCATGTCTCAGCATTGGAAGGGCATTGTGCCCTGACATTGAGGCCAAATACAAGAATTTTCATGAGCACTTTACTGTTGATGATGAATATGTCAGCAACATTTCTACTATTGCAAGTTTACTCTAATCCATGTTAAGCTATACAATGTTCGTGCCTTGTATGGCCTCCATACAGGAAGCGCTCACATCATTCATACATTACTGCAACGTAAGTAATACATTTACCCTTCTGCACCTGTAAGCATACCCATTCTGTGGTTCCTTTGCAAAATACTTAACTGAGAGCAAGAACCAAGGTTATTTATATGAGAAGCCTTTTGAACATCCTGCTATCATCGGAACATTGCAGGATGATCTCTTTTTGGGTCCCAACATGGTCGTCACCCAATTCCCCACTCACTTCAAACCAGGTGCTGAACCTTACTCATTATCGCCATGCATGATTGCACTTGCTGCAACTGCTGTGAGTACACCGTGACTGTTATTTATTGACTACCTACATCTCTGCATGTATTACTAGGTATATGTGTTGCTGAGGGAATGGGAAACTGGTCCCTATATTCCAGCTCATTTTACTACCAACATATATGCAGATATTTTCTGTGGCCATATGAAAGATATTGAAGATATTGAAAAGAAAAATGAGCTAGCATTCAAATCTTTGCTCCGACGGTTATTCCGAATGGTGGCGTGGGTAACTTCTGAATAGTTCCACCCAAGTGGCTAACCAACCCATGGCAGGACCATGGGTGGACCCAGTTCCATCAATAACCAGACCATTACAGATATTGACAATATGGAAGTCGACCTTTAATTATCCTGTGCATCTTGCTCTCACATGTACTACCAGATGTCTCTGGTTGCCATGCCCTGATATATGCCTTTCATATCTATGCCTTTCACTTGTCATTTGCCCCACAAAAAAACTGATAAAGCATGAAAACCCCAAAAAAAATAGTTGTATGATACTTTCTATTTCACGCACTATTTACTGTCTTTTTCACATGACTTGAGCTGTCATGGAAAATGTGCTAAAATTAGACTGGTTGAATAAAAAAAATCATATCTCACTGAATACTCAATGAATTTGCATAAAAACTATAGCATTTGGACGAGAAAAACACACCCTAAAGTTCTGTAGTGGTCCGAGTGTGAATGGTTAAAAATTTGGCATTGACATTTTCGGCATTGGGGGTCACAGTGTGTAACATTCTGTTATCACTCAACTATGACTGCCCACTGACTCAGCACTAGGTGTGGCCATGCCGCAAGGTCAAAAAGTCATCCAAGAAGTTGCCTGGATCATAATCAGGCTAGCATCAATATTATCAAAGGATGAAATTGCAACTTACACCGGATACTCACTTGCTACTGTCAAGCGTATTTTACTGTATTTCGAGCAGCATGGCACAGTCCAGGAGTCAAAAAGGGGCCAGGAGCAGAGGAAGGAAAAGCTATGTGACATGGATCTTGAGGTGATATGGCATTTATCTTTCAATCCTGATGTAGACTGATTTTTTGTCAGATACTGTTTGGCAGCATCAGAGAACAGCCCAACTATTATCTTGATGAATTGCAAGAAATTATGAATACTACATGTGGTGTAGAGGTCTCATTCATGGTTCAGTCCATATGCCAGTGATCTCAAAACCTTGTGATTCATGCTCTTGTATACAAGCGGATTTACATATGTAATGCACCTGTCTTTCCCATGCCACCCAAGAGGAAGGCCAAGCCAAGTCTGAGTCAGACTCCTGCTGCACAAGCTGCACCCAGCAATCATGGTAGGGATTGAACCATGCCATGACATACAATAGTAAGGACTTACAGGAGATCAAGGTGGCTCAAGTAATACTCACAACCAAGCTGGCACATGTGCACAATGAAATCACGCAAGGTCAAATGCGAGTGGCTTGAAGATGCCCAAGCCTGTTGCACATGTGTAAAAGGTGGCACTCAAGGAACCTGTGGTCCTTCTTGTTACGGACGATGCCCTCGTCGTAGTTCATTCTAAGTCAACAGTGACAAGCAGAGTCTTGGTCCGCTCCCAGTCACTGGACAAAGAGTCTAGATGCTAAGTCAAACAATGACGAAGGTCTTTTGAGAACGATGAAGAAGAAGAGTGTCGAGTTCGATCGAGATTGAGAGCAAAACTCGTCTAAGTTGGAACTGAGGTTACTCTAGGATACATGGGGTTTATATATAGTTGGAGAACAAAGGAAACCGTAAAAGGAATAAGGCTGTAGCTACTCGAGAAAGGAAATATGAAAGTAGTCACAAAAGGAGATAACGTTCATGCTGTACACTGCGCAGTAATGATGATGATGAAACGGTTCACTGAGACACGGAGACAAAATGAAAAGAGAATTGTAACATTACCCCCTTCATATGCGAGAAGTCGCCGACTTCTACCATGAGTTCGTCCAGCCATGGTCTTGCCGAGATTCCAGCCAACTGATAATATTACCGACGTCCTTGTCGGCAGTCTCCACTCGCCACTGTAAGCTCTGAATTGCTCGCTGTAACTGTTTTGCTTGAGCGAGCATTGCGTCCCATTCTTCATAAGTAAGGGTGTGCCGGTCAGTAGTGAGGGTGAGGGCGGTGATAAAATCAAGGGGCTCGGAAAATAAGTTGAAGTAGGTGACCAAGGTGGCGAGGTTCTTGCTGACGTTGTCGAGCATGGCGTTGCGGGGGCGAGTGACGATGGGCGGAACGGGTATAATGGGGACAGTTACTGTGTCAGCGAGTTCTGCCGGGTGTTCGTGAAGTTCGGGGAGATCAGCGAATTCGAAGTCGTCGATGGTGATGGTGGTGTTAACGAAGACCTCGAGAGGGAGGTCGTGGGCGGCGGCGAGGAAGGGTGAAAGGACGGCGACGGGTTCAATGTAACAATGGCCACATGCCATGACCAGGAGGGCAAAGGTGAAGGCAACAAGGTAGGCAATGGTGGTGAAGAAAGCGGGCATGATTATGACAGATAAGTTGGGGAATCTGGTGTGCTTCAGAGCGTCCTTTTATGTTCAATTGAACACCTTGTCATCATAATTGACAGTCAGGAGTTCTTCTTCCGAAAATTGGTAAGATGACGCAGGCGCTCTGATGGTGGGAATGTATTCAAGTTCTGCATCAGATTCTTCTGATTCGCTCAATTCATTCCTGGTAACGGTGGAAACCTCGTTCTCATGCTCGGCGTCTGTGATGGGGTCATTGCCTTGTGTGACAGCTTGTTCCGGCGCATCAGTGATAACCGGGTCATCAACAAATGCATTCAGGAAATCCAGGCTGTCCATTGCATCGTTGAAATTGGCTTGTGCATTTGGGACATGCCGATCAGCAACCCAGCGGTATATTTCGATTTCTTTGCCAGCGCGTTTTAGCTCCTGAACAAAAACATATTTTTCAGGTTCTTCTCTTCGAAGGGCCATCTCGGCGTACACCTCGTATCTGTGATTCAAAGGTATATTGGGTGATGGAAGGTATGACCTGGCTTTGGATAATATGGTAACTCCTCAGGATCGAATGTAAGATCCATGTATTTTGGGAGATAATGAAGGCGAGCATTAAATGGGAACTCTACATGTCCTTGTGGATGTTTTAAGTGTCGGTGGTTAGTCTTGAGGTTCTAGGTGCAGTTTGTCAGACTGCTCGTGTCCGGATGATTTTAGAGAATCGTGGTAATCCTAACGGAGATGTTGGAGGGCGATAGATAGGAATTTTAATGATCCGTCCTCGAAATCTTTCGTGGAGTTTCGGAGAATATCGTCCTCGAGTAGAACAATATTTCTTCGTATATCGGATGTTTTGTGTGCCGGTCTGTCACGAAGGCACAAAGAGACAGAGCTAAGTCTTGGGGCGAGCGGTGCACGTGACCCGAGCCTTTAGCCTCAAGCCGTCACCGCCCGCCTGCCCGTCACCTCGCTCAGCAGACGTTTCCTCCGCTATCCCTCCATTCTTCGTTCAACCAGACATCTCCCACCATCCTCCAGAGCTCTAGTCAGGGCTGAATCATGGCAGAAGTCCCCGAGGCCCCAGCCCCACGAGAGGAACCGGATTACATGGGCCCGGATTTCGCTGTAGTCAGACAGACATTGGCAGCAGCCGAGGAGGGCCTCACAGAGGAAGAGGTCGCCAACCGTTTGCTTAGGGCATGGAGAGCCGCCCGAGAGCGGCGGCCTCCCCAGGAGGAGGAGCAAGAAAACCAAGGGCCCGAACCACCAGGACGAGCCCAACTGGCACCTCGCAATCGAGAGGAGGGAGGCGGAGGAGAGCAAGACGGGGGGGGGCCAACGATGACAGGATCACCAAGGAGGTCACCTGGGATGACAACAAACAGATTGGAGACGCCATTCTTTTGCGTCCATCTCAGTATGCATGTCATAGGCTCAAGAGTCGGGACTACGTCCCGCTATGGTATTTTTGCCCAGAAGGATGCGCAGAGGCGGCAGACGAGAGCCACAAGCCGGGAGACGACGCACTAGGGATCACGAGAACGGAATCCGGCCTCGCACTCAAGCCAGCAGCAGCTAGCCGTCCATCCAAGAACGCCCTACAGGACCACGAACTGACCTGGCGTCAATTTGATTTGGCACACTCCAGTTTCTTGGCGCACATAAACACGTATGGCTGGCCCAAGCATTACATCAACGCGCTCCTAGATTTCTTCGGAGCAATATGCACCCACCACCTTCGTTTACAAAACCATGGGGAGAAAATTTTATTAACTTACGCATCACGGGCTCGCCGGGAATGGCACGACAGCATAACAAGGGGGGAGGGTTTCAACTTAGGAATCATCAACGAGCGCCTGCTGGACACCATTGCTCGAGAGGTCAACAACGCGTTCCAGGCCAATTTAGAGCGCCAGGTGAGATTCCCTTACGCAACCAATGGGCCGACATACTCATGATCTTCACCTTTGTTCTTTTCCCTCTCATTTGTTACCTCACCAACAACCCCCACCAACCCACAAAAAACGCTCCACGCAACGCTGCTACCAATGCGCTCGGCCATGCTACCGTGCTTTACGCACTCGGCCATGCTTCCGCGCCATGCCATCCCACGCGCATCACCTTGGCGTAAATCATAACACTCGGCTGTGCTACCGTGCCGCATGCTTTTGCCTACGCTACCACACCCACCACACACGTACGCCATGGCATCGCTACCATGCGCACCTGAACATGCTTCGTGCCCTCCGCACACTTGGCCTCGCCATCACGTGACATCCACACCTGCTCATAACATGACATCCGTCTCAGTGGATGGCCAACTGAGAGATTCCCCCCTCGAGGCAGGGGCAGGACCCAGCAGGATTCACTAGGGCGGTCCCGATCACCGGGCCACAGGCCAGGCCACCACAGGCACAGATCACGCTCCCCACCCTCCCGCTCACGCCGACAACGTTCCCCCCCTCAGCAGCGAAAGAGGTCGCCGTCAGGATGGACCTCACAGGCCCAATCACACAGCAAAAGGAACGGCCAGGATTTTTCACGAGGCGCAGACCCCACCCATGGCCGGTCAGTCTGCGCCATATGCCTTGGCCGTGGAGCGCACAACGTCCACAAGTGTCACGCCACGCATCTATGGGACAAAAAACAGGCAACCCACTGCAAACGGAGCCCGGACGGACACCTCATCAATCCAAATGGAGCACGTCTCTGCTACGACTGGCAGCGTCCCAATGGATGTTCAAACTCGTCGAGAGCACACACCGGAGTTCACGAGTGCTCGGGATGCGGCGACATCTCACATGGAGCCCAGAGCTGTCCTCGAGCAGAGGGCACGGAAACCACTCACGCCCTATAAAGCAGCGGCGTGGGCGCGGCTCATCCAAGCAAACGGCATGCAAAGCCGTTACCACAAAATTGCTGGTGGTCTCACCGAGGGTTTCAAAGTTGGAGCGCCCATCATTTTGTCCACATTCTCCCCACCCAATCACGAGTCCATTTTCCGATTCAGAGAACCGTTCAACAAATCCATTCAACATGAATTTTCCAGGGCCGATACATCGGACCTTTCACACGGAGCGCGCTGGAATCCATCATTGGGCCGTTTCAATCCTCTCCTTTGTCCATTATGCCTAAACCGGCCAGGCCGGGTAAATATAGAATCATCCAAAATTTCTCATACCCCTACACCTCCAGTAATATTAGTATACATTCCATTAATGCACAGGTCAGCCCAGACAACTTCCCGTGCACCTGGGGGACCTTCAACGTCATATGCAACACCATTTTTCATCTACCTCTGGGGTCCCAGGCGGCTGTGCGGGACATTGCCGAGGCATATCGCACGATCCCCCTGCACCCATCACAATGGCCGGCCACCGTGGTCCGCCTCGAGGAGGACTCTTTCGCAGTGGACTCCAGTCTGGGGTTTGGGTACGCACCAGCAGCAGGGGTATATGGACTCGCAGACGCAGGAGCAGACATCATGCGGGCAGAGGGCATTGGCCCCATCTCAAAATGGGTCGACGACCACATTTTCTTCCGTATTCTGCGCAAATTCCTGCAAGACTACGAGCAACATGCCGGGGATGCGCCCAGCGCATCCAGACCCATGGAGGTAAACGCCAGGAAGGCGGGAACACATGGCATCAAGGGGGAGACACACCAAGCGGGGCGTATGAGGAGTTCGACGAGGATTTCGCTTTCACCCTCCGGGACCGATCATCGGACTCTGACAGGTCCCCGGAAGACAAGGTGTTCACCTACAACATGGAAGATATTGATCGCATCTCAGACGAGCTTGGCATCAAGTGGGAAAAGTCCAAAGACGTCCAGTTCACATCAACACCCACCTACTTGGGCTTCGTATGGGACCTGGATAGCAAACGAGTGGCACTACCACCACATAAGCGGGAGAAGTACCTCACGGCGATCCAAAAATGGGAAGAGAAACACGCACACACCCTGGATGAGGTGCAAAGCCTTTATGGGAAATTGCTACACACCACCCACATCCTACCCAAGGGACGGGCTTTTCTCACCAATCTGGAAACCATGCTGGCCATTTTCGATAACCGTCCGCACCTTCCACGGACACCTCCCCGGCAATGCGCAGCCGACATCCGCTGGTGGAAACACCAGCTCAAATCCAACCCTTTATCCCGAGGAATCCCGGCCCTTCCTTTGTCGATGACCCGAGCGCTTTCTCTGACGCGAGCTCGGGCGTTGGCATTGCAATATGGATTGACGGCAGGTGGCGGGCATGGCATCTCCGACCGGGGTGGAGAGCAGAGGGGAGAGACATCGGATGGGCAGAGGCCATCGGCTTCGAATTCCTCATCAGCGCTCTCCTCGCGGTATACCCAAGGGGTTCCACAATCAAGGTATATGGTGACAACCAGGGCGTTGTCGAGGGATGGAAATCAGGTCGCAGCCGAAACCCGCAGGTCAACCTCATCTTCCGTAGAATTCATGAGGTCCTTGATCGAGCAGGGTGCAACATCATCACGCAGTATGTGCCATCAGCCCACAATCCAGCAGACGGACCGTCCAGAGGCATATATCCACCGATCGGCTCGCTTCTACCGAAAATTGACATCCCCATACCTGTCCGGCCTTTCATCAGCGACATCAAAACAGAATGAGACACGCACAAGCCAGAATTCAGGAAAGCGCATGCATCGGACCCTCACGGCCGCAAGCTCAGGGAGCACACCTGCAGACCAAATCCCGGGCCATGCAGGCATCAGGGCGCATTGCACAGCCAAGGAGCGTCTAACCCAATGGCTACCCGTAACCCCAAGGTCGATGAGAGGTGAAACGGTGGCGGGCGCTCAGCAACGCGTGCAGGATGTGGTTCAGCATGCCTGGGCTGATTCCACAAAAGCCACCTATGGAGCCGGACTCCTAGTTTATCACGTTTTTTGCGACACCAATGCAATCTCGGAGGAAGAAAGAGCGCCCGCAAGCCCCCACCTAATATCAGAATTCGCATCAACGATCACAGGCCAATACTCAGCCACTACAGTAGCCAACTACGTAGCAGGAGTGCGCGCATGGCACATATTACATGGGCTGACATGGGCACCAAACGACAAGGAATTAGACGCAATACTGAAGGCAGCCCAGAAGCTTGCCCCGAAGAAGTCAAAGCGCAAGCCGCGACAGCCACTCACCATCAATGACATTTTAGAAATCAGGGCACTACTAGACCTCAACAACCACGAGCAGGGCGGTCTTCAGCTGCCTCACCACCACCTTTTTTTGCGCAGCCAGGCTGGGTGAATTCACCATCCCCAACCTCAAGGCTTTTGACCCCCAGCTTCATGTCAAACGATCAGACATGCGTAAAGAAGCAGACAGAGAGGGGCGCATGATGACAGTCTTCCAGTTACCAAGAACCAAGACCAACCTGAACGGCGAAGAGGTATCCTGGGCGCCTCAAAATGGCCTCACCGATCCCGAACGAGCGCTGGAACATCATTTACAATTCAACGATCCACCAGCTGAGGGCCCCCTTTTCGCATATCGCATGAAAGAAGGACACAAACCGTTGACCAAGCAGAGGTTCGTCAAGGTTTTGGCCAAGGCACTCACCGAGGCAGGACGAACGCCTTTACAAGGCCACAGCATCCGTATAGGAGCCACGCTGGAATACCTGCTGCGCGGAATTCCTTTTGAGGTCATGAAGACCAAAGGTCGATGGGCGAGCGATGCTTTCCAAGTCTACTTGCGGAAACATGCCCAAATTTTAGCCCCATACATGCAGGCTGAACCAGTCGTCCACGAGGTTTTCACGAGGTACACCATGCCACGGACTCATCAAAGATCAATCTGGTGAGTCACCTGCCTCCTACCAGCATGGGTCGAGCTCGCTTGTCGCGTCAGCAGCTGTCATGACCTATTCTTAACGGTCGAAATCTCTAAGACATTTTTATTCTTTTTCTTGTATTTTACAATAGCTGTAGCCAAACATCTTAGTCAGGTTGGCGTCTATCTTATCTAGTCAGCGCTAAAGATTAGATAAGATTAGATAAACGATTAGATTAGATTACGGACTACCGGACCGATGACTCATGGACTATGACTCAGGCTTACCAATGTGCAGCAGCGGGGGCCGATTATGTTATTTCTTTTACTCATACTTACTCAGCGTAGCTACTATTATTAGAGTGGTGCACAGACCACCCTTGTAGTATATAAACTGAGCAAGATAGCACCCAGAGTCCTCAGTCGAGTTCTCTCGGGTTTCTCTCTACCCTCATCTCCTCTCATTCCTAAGTCTATTGTTGGGGCCCTAAGCCGTCACGGCAAGGGTAGTCCTGATAGTAGAACTCGACTGATCACATCCTTACTGCCCCAACGCTTGTAACTAGAGCATCACGCTCGAACCCGGATCCCAGGGTAAAGGGAATCTTTGATATCAGGGGGCTCCTATACTCTTCCGCAGAGTCTAAAGCGTCATTAGTTGTCAGACTATAAAACTGTCACCCCTGGTTCTGTGAGACATCCATAAAAGTCTTACCTTACGTTCCCGGTCTACGCAAACCAAAGAACCTAACCCGGTTGATAGGGTTACCTGTGCACAGGATACCAGTGCCGGAGTAGTGACACGTTATGTCACTCGCATCGTAGGATCAGCCTCACCAGCCCCTGCGCACGTTAAATTGCCCTGGTCTAGGCCTCTGAAGGCTATACTCGTACATACTTAAAATACATCGTTTCGTAATCCTTGGAAGTAGCCGTCGCTTGACCACGCGCTTTTGAGAAAGGCCGTACCTATTAGGGGTATAGTGCTAACTGGACAACCGTTCGGATCCAGTTTAGTGTAATCAAATTCAAAAAGTTAAATACCGTACTATACCGTTTACGTATCAGCACTGCGGAGGGTTGTGGACCCTGAGTGCATTCCCAAGAAAGTGACAGGCCAAGACCTCCCTCACTTTACGTAACGGAGAATTACGAAGTACGAGATCTTCTTAGATCGCACGGCTTACAGATGGGAAATCGATAACTTCTGGGTAGAAGTATTCGGTGTACCACTGGACGGTCTAGAAGACTTTGATATTGATTACGACCCTTTCGGGCCAGATCCATTTGACGATAACGATCCAGTCTCAGACGTCCCCGCACTTCACACACCAACCGAGTCAACCGACTCCACACCCTCGATCACCGAGGTACAACATCAGTGGGAACCTGCACCGTTCCAATCCTCGTCCCGAACCCGCAACTTTAAATATCCATAGCCTATCATTCCGACGCTCAATACATCGGAGAAGTAGCGCCACCATTTTCACCACCACCACCAGCATTCAGATCTCCATCGGTATCACAACCGTCAAGATCACTTTCCCCATTTACACCACCGCCCTTTATATCCCGATGTCCGATCAAGGAGAAGAGGATCTCACATCAGCGCAACTGTTGCAGTTGCTGAATAATCAAAACCAAACAATTCAGCAACTCCAGAGCAGCTGTTGCTACTTCAAACAAACAATGCCGCTGCGGCACAACAGGCAGCACTCCCACCGGCCGCCCCGGCCCCAGTAATCAATATACCGGAAGGAACGGTATTCAATATTCCCGCGCCCGCAGGAAACGGCTCATCAAAAATAGATGTAGCCAAACCTCCGGTATTTTCCAGCAAAATGTCGGAAGTTTCAAATTTCATTAACAGTTGCCGGCGTGTACATACAGCTGAAGATGGTTAGTGCTGAAGAGGAAGAGAAAATCCTCTTAGTACTATCATATATGTCAGAAGGATTCGCAGTGGACTGGAGGATAACCTGCTGGACATGATAGCAGATGACGATACGGATGTACCGACATCCGTGAACAATTATATAGGGACATCAGGGCAGATTTCGGCGATACTGATGAACAATCGTCGAAAGATCTCGGAATTACGCACCATGACACAGGCGCACACACGTGCGAAGAACACGTGCAGAAATTTAAAAAAGTAGCACGAGGAACAGGGTACCAAGGAAGGGCCCTTGTTGAAGAATTCAAAAGGAGTCTAAATGCAGGGCTCCGAAAACGGATCATGGAAGCCGATGAAGTACCGGCTAATATTGACGAATGGTATGAAGATCGGTCCGATTAGATCGACAATGGAGACAGGCAAAGAACGAGGAAAATATTATTCCTCGCGGAACAGTAACTCCGCCAATAGGAGTGAAGGGACCAAAGGCCCGGATACGTCAAAGACGGTAGAACTGGCCAGCCTAAACCCGCTGGAACTTTAACCGAACCGCGGGATCAGCGAGTCAGAACCGATCGGGAGCTGGGCCTCCGCGGGAAATAATACCACAGGATCAAGACCCGCAGATCCGAACGCCATGGACGTCGACAGAACACAGCGCCGCCGATGCGCTGCTTCAAATGTGGAAGAATCGGTCATATTGCAAGAAATTGCCGATCCGGATTGGATATCCGAACAATGTCCTTCGAAGAAATGAAGGAGTATTTCGCAAAAGGCGAAAATTTAAAAGAAACGAGAGTCAGTAAGTCCCGTACTGAACTCTCTAAATAGGTATTCTATATTAGGTAAAGAAGACGGACTGGTAGGTACGGAGGACTCGGAGACTTCAACAGTCTCTGAGACCACCCCGCAGGAAGCGGTCTCTAGTGCCAAAGCACAGGAGCGCGGCAGGGCGGATAAACCTGTGCTTAATTCTTCCTTATCAGGTAAACGAATACTTAAAAAGGGACAAAAAGAATTTCTTGTTCGTTCTATTGGTCAAAAGGACGAGATACTAATGGAAATAGGTCTAGAAACTCTAGACACACATGACCAAACAACAGAAACAGCGTTGCTCGACTCAGGAGCAACAGGTTTGTTTATGAACGCAAAATTCGCTAATGAAAAGGGCTACAAACTAATCCCTTTAGATCGACCCATTCAAGTTAGAAATGTAGACGGATCTAACAATGAAGGCGGTATGATTACTCACGAGGTAGATCTACTCATGAGCTACAAGGGACATCAAGAAAGAGCCACATTCGAAATATGCGAATTAGGCAAGACAAACGTAATCATAGGATCTACATGGTTACGACGACACAATCCGGATGTCAACTGGATCACCGGTAAAATAGAGTTAACCAGATGCCCACGATCATGTGGACACAAACAAAGAGAATGGACGAAGGAGAGACAAAAGCGGACGAAACAGGCGGAACATTGGGAAACCAATATGTACGTCTGGGAAAAAAGGAGGGAGTTAGACTTTGCCTACTGGCTAGAGCAAAAGGAGAAAGAGGAGCAGAATTTGGATTTCCTGGATCAATGGAAACACCCGAAGTTTTATAAGGAAGGAGAAAAATATGAATTTCTCCCGTCTGGAATCAAATCAGACAACCCGAAATGGATTAGGGAATTGAAAAAACAGGAACCAAAGGAGTTGGTGCCAGTGCAGTATCACAAGTATTTACACTTGTTCGAAAAAACTGCGTCAGAAAGAATGCCGGTTAGGAAACCATGGGATCATGCCATTGATCTCAAACAAGGTTATCAACCCAGAAAGGAAAGGTGTATCCTCTATCACCAGATGAACTCGGAGAAGTCCGAGATTTTGTCGATGATCAATTAAAAAAGGGGTACATCAGACCTTCGAAATCGCCGCAAACATCGCCGGTGTTCTTTGTAAAAAGAAAGATGGAAAAAAGAGAATGGTACAGGATTACCGTTACCTAAATGAATGAGGTTAAAAATAACTATCCACTACCATTAATATCGGAACTCGTAGATCGAGCAGGACAAGCCAAACACTTCACCAGGTTGGACCTTAGATGGGGATATAATAATGTACGGATCAAGGAAGGAGATGAATGGAAGGCCGCCTTTACTACACCGGAAGGTTCTTTTGAACCAGTAGTAATGTACTTTGGACTTACCAATTCTCCGGCAACCTTCAGGCCATGATGAACGATATCTTTCGGGATATGATAAACGAAGGAAAAGTCATTGTTTACATAGATGAACTCCTTATTTATACAAAAACCGAAAAAGAGCATAACAATATAGTGCTCGAAGTTCTCCGGCGCTTGGAAGAAAACGATTTGTATGTCAAACCAGAAAAATGTGTATGGAACGTGCAAGAAGTAGAATTTCTAGGGGTCATCATCGGACCTAATGGAATTAAAATGGATCCAAAGAAAGTTGATGCTATCCTTAACTGGCCAACACCTGGCAGTGTCAAGGATGTCCAACGGTTCTTAGGATTGGCAAATTATTACCGACGATTTGTCAAAGACTTCGCCAAAATAGCACGACCATTACATAATTTGGTTAGAAAAGATAAAATATGGGAATGGAAGGAAGCGGAAGAAAAAGCTTTTAAAACATTAAAAAAACTTTTACGGAACAACCCCTTCTTGTCGCTCCAGACTCCGACAAGAAATTCAGAATAGAGTCTGATGCCTCAGATTACGCAACGGGAGGAGTGTATCAATGGAATGTAACGATAACAAATGGAGACCAGTAGCTTATCTCTCCAAATCCCTCAACGAAACCGAGAGGAATTATGATGTCCACGATAAAGAAATGTTGGGCATCATCAGATGTCTCGAAACCTGGAGACACTATTTAGAAGGAGTAAGCAAGAATTCGAGATATGGACGGATCATAAAAATCTCGAATACTTTATGAATGCAAAAAAGTTAAACCGAAGACAAGCACGCTGGCTTTATACCTCAGCAGGTTTAATTTTAAATTAATTCATAAAGCTGGGACAACTATGGAAAGGCCGATTCTCTGTCCAGGAGGCCAGACCATAAAAAGGGGGTAGAAGATGATAACAAGGAAGTCACCTTGTTAAAACCGGAATTTTTCCGAATTGCAGCACTCCAACAAGGGCACGTGCTGGTCAATACATCGGAAAAAGAAATTCTAAATAAAATCAGAAAATCAGAAGCAAATGATGAAGAAGTTGTGAAAGCAGTGGAAGCCATGAAAAAGGCAGGAGTCAGGAAACTCAATGCAGGAGAATGGCAGATGGAACAAGGATTAATCCTCTGGCAAGGAAAAGTTTACGTCCCAAAAGATGAAAAACTACGAATGGAGATAGTTAGACTCCATCACGATACACCCATTGCTGGACATGGAGGACAATGGAAGACGGTTGAACTCGTCACAAGAAATTATTGGTGGCCAGGTGTCACCAAATTCGTTAAAAAATACGTTGCTGGATGTGACAAGTGTCAAAGAAGCAAAAACTTCCCAGAACCACCAGCAGGAAAGTTAATGCCTAATTCGGCACCGTCAAAGCCATGGACCCATATCACTGCAGACTTTATTACAAAGTTACCAGAATCGCATGGTCACAATGCAATTCTAGTAGTTTGCGATAGAATGTCCAAAATGGCACACTTTATTCCAACTTCGGAAGAAACATCAGCTCAAGGGCTGGCTACGCTGTTCAGAGACCATATATGGAAACTCCATGGTCTCCCTGAGTCTATAATCTCGGATCGCGGTCCTCAATTTGCCGCTCAAATGATGAAAGAATTGAACCAAATGTTAGGCATCTCTACAGATTTGTCTACCGCTTTCCATCCACAGACGGATGGACAAACAGAACGAATGAATCAGGACTTAGAACAGTTCCTGAGGATATTTGTAGATCACCGACAAGAAAATTGGTCGGGATGGCTTGCAATTGCTGAATTTAGTTACAATAACAAAATTCAAGCATCAACGAAACATACACCGTTTTTCGTAAATTACGGAAAACATCCAAGAATGGGTATTGAACCCAGAAAGGAAGGAAGTCATCCAGCTGCGGCTGACTTTGCGCAAAAAATGAAGGAAATTCATGAAGAAGCGCAAGCAGCTTTAAAGAAATCGCAGGATGATATGAAGCTATATGCAGATAGACGACGATCGGAAGTACCAGAATACAAAGTAGGGGATCGAGTTTGGTTATCAACCAAAGATCTTCAATTATCTGGACACCCAACTAGAAAGTTGGCAGAACGATGGATAGGTCCTTATCCAATTAAAAGGATTATTTCGTCAAATGCAGTAGAGTTGAATCTACCGTTCTCACAACAAATTCATCCTGTTGTGAATGTTTCAAGGATACGTCCCTATGTCAAACCGCTTAGGGGACAACGCATTGCACCGCCACCACCAGTAGAAATTGATGGTGAAAAAGAATACGAGGTAGAAGAAATCCTCGACGTACGATTAAAAAGAAACAAGATGGAATATCTTGTTAAATGGAAAGGATACACGGCTGAACACAATTCGTGGGAGCCAAAAGAGAATTTAGGAAATGCAAAAAAGAAAATAAAGCATTTCTATGATAAAAACCCCGGAGCCATACGAATCATTGACAAAAGTGTCTTTGATAAGTTAAGCTTCAAAAAATATGAAAACTTCACTGAAAGTCCAGGAACGGCCATATCCAGGATTGACATAAATGCAGTAGCAGAAACTGCATCATGGGAGAAAAATTGGCAAAAATGGAAAGGACAACAGCTCCTGAAGCAATTAAATGAATCATCTGATCACGATGGTCCATGCGATTGCAATGGATGTTTAAAAAATTAAAAGGATTGGCCCTGGAGTAGGGCCTTAAACTGCTTCATTTTGTTGTAGGAAGGCCTTATTCTGGGCCCGGTTATTCAAACACATATAAGCACTTGTATATCGTCTATCTTACCATCATGGGTAAGAACCGCCGCAACAACAAAAAATCTCAATCAACAATCCTTACCATCGGTGGCTATTCAAACGTGGGCCACTGCTGTGAACAATCATCACGTTGTCCTTTCCCCGAACCTCAAAGAAAACCGAAACCCACTCCCCGTCCTCGCATCACAATGGATCGTGATGTATTCCGTTGGATAGAAAAAGCCGACCAAGGCGTAGATCCTTGGACTTTCCCGCCCAAAGCATTTTGGGCATGGCAATTGTGCATGAGATGGAGAAAAGAAAAGAAAGGTGGACATATATCCTTTGAAGATTTTTAGTTCGTCTAGGAAGCCGAAACCTAAAAAGGGGTACTGTCATGACCTATTCTTAACGGTCGAAATCTCTAAGACATTTTTATTCTTTTTCTTGTATTTTACAATAGCTGTAGCCAAACATCTTAGTCAGGTTGGCGTCTATCTTATCTAGTCAGCGCTAAAGATTAGATAAGATTAGATAAACGATTAGATTAGATTACGGACTACTGGACCGATGACTCATGGACTATGACTCAGGCTTACCAATGCGCAGCAGCGGGGGCCGATTATGTTATTTCTTTTACTCATACTTACTCAGCGTAGCTACTATTATTAGAGTGGTGCACAGACCACCCTTGTAGTATATAAACTGAGCAAGATAGCACCCAGAGTCCTCAGTCGAGTTCTCTCGGGTTTCTCTCTACCCTCATCTCCTCTCATTCCTAAGTCTATTGTTGGGGCCCTAAGCCGTCACGGCAAGGGTAGTCCTGATAGCAGCCTCCTACTATGATGGGAACGCAGCTCACTCTCTCCCCCGGCAGATTCTGGCCAGAAAGCGCTTCGCGCTTTTCCCGCCCTGCACCAACAACAGCCGGTTTTCTCTCGCACCATGATGGATAGTACAAAGTTTCATGTACATAGATAGCCCCTCACGTCGTATACACCGTTCCTTTTCCAATTGCCACACGGGACCACCTCAGTCCCTTAACACGTCCTCCCCACCAAGGACACGCCTGAGCGACCACCAAGATTAAGGATTCGGCGGTTATGATAGCGAGACATGGGTATTTTACAGCTGTCTTCTCTGTTTATATGCTTGCAGGATATCCGCAGCATTGCCTAGATTGCGTTCTGGTTCCCAGGAGTTGTCATTCGGACCGTAATTCTTCCATTTAACCAAATATTGATATCCTGCTCCACGCTTTCGGTGTGCAAGAACCGCTTCAACTTCAAACTCTTCTTGTCCATTTACAATGTCAGGAGGTGGGGCTGTGTAATTTGGTCCATGTGTTTCAGTCTCCTTATATGGCATAAGAGTGATGAAAGACTGGATGAATGCGCCATTGTTTCGGAAGTTTGAGCCTATACGTTACTGGTCCTAAGACTTGTTCAATGGGGAAGGGTCCTTCTCGTTTCGGCGCTAACTTCCTGGACTGGTATGGGATATTAAGATTTCTGTTTTCAAGCCAAAATTTGTCTCCTATTTTGAATTTGACTGATTTGTCTCTAATTTGTCTAGCCACCATTTGTCTGGCTAGCTCATGCGCTGCAAGCGCCTCTTCCCTAGCTTTTTGTAACATCTGTAGTCGTTCTTCTGCTGCTGGTGTCGTCATTTTCTGCGCCGCAGTAGGTAGTGCAACAGGGTCTGTTCCATACATGAGCCGAAAAGGCGATGCTTTCACTGAGTCATGATGGCGATTGTTATGGGCGAATTCGGCAATTGGTAATAACTGTTTCCAAGTATGGGCTTCGTTTGCGCAGAATATTCGAAGATATACTTCTAGTTCCTGATTAACTCATTCTGTTTCTCCATCGGTTTGTGGATGGTACGCGGTGCTCATCCTATGATCGATTCCTAATGTTTTCTGATTTCTTGGAAGACTTTGGCTGAGAACTGTGGTCCTCGATCTGAAATAAGTACGTCTGGTAGACTGAAGTGCTTAAATATTTTGGAAATGTAGAGGTCTGCCGTCTCTAGTGCATCGATGGTTTTCTTGCAGGAGTAAGAATTACCCCCTTCGTAAGACCATGGTCCACCGTGACCAAAATTGAGTCAAATCCGTCAGAAATGGGAAGATCGGTAATAAAATCTAAGGTCACTTGCTGAAATGGTCGAGTCGCCTTTGATCCGATTGGTAGGAGGGCTGGGGTGTTGGGGTGAGTGTTCACCTTCATTTGCTGACATGTGGCGCATCCAGTGATCCATTCCTTGACGTGTTTATACATTCCTGGCCACCAATAATCTTGCTGTAACAATTCTAGCGTTTTCAAGCGTCCAGGATGCCCGGAAGTGGGCGATTCATGGACCGTTTTGATAATACTGGTGCGGAGTGTTCCAAGATCAGGGATATATGCTCTGTCGATGTATCGAATGATTCCGTCAACAAATGCCCAATCCTGTAATTTGGATTTAATAGGCGGAGCGCGTTGCATTTCTATGACTTCGATGATGGTTTTCCCAAAGCTGTCGAGTGACGTAGCATCTCGGATTTTCTGAGCAAGATCTGTAGCAATAAGGCGAATAAACTTGTTATTGGGTAACATAATAACATCGTCCAGTATATCATCATCTTTCATATGATCAGGACGGCGAGATAATGCATCTGCTTCAAACATTTTCGTCCCTGGTACGTGCTCTATTTTCAGGTCAAATTCCGATAACATCATAGACCACCGAGCTTGTCAGGTGTTAGCCGCTGTGGGGTTCTATAGAATGAAAGGTTCTTGTGATCGCAATGGACTATGATTGGGTGCGGAGATCCATGCAGCAAATGTCGCCATGCTTGTAATCCTTTAATTATAGCCAGTAGTTCTCGGTCGTAGATTTGGTAATTCTGTTCTGTAGTGGTCAAGGCGTGTGATATAAAGCCACAAGGATGGAGGGATCCGGAGGCGTCGGCTTGTTTCAATACTGCTCCGGTGGCTTTATTGGAGGCGTCCGTTTGTAGGATAAATGGTTTTGTGGGGTCTGGCATGCGTAAGACTGGCATCAACGAAAATTTTCGTTTTAATTCATCAAAAGCCATCTGACAATCAGGCGTCCAACTGAAGGTTAAGCCTTTCTTAGTTAAGTCCGTCAACGGTTTTGCTATAGCAGCAAAGTTGCCAATGAATTGTCGATAGAAATTTCCGAATCTGAGGAAAGATCTAACTTGTTTGACCGTTGTGGGGGTTGGCCAGTCTCTGATACCAGCGAGTTTTACAGGGTCCATTTGAATATGACCGGGCGTAATGACCATACCCAGGAATTCGACTTCTTGAACGCAAAATTTGCACTTTTCTAACTTCAAAAATAGGTCTTTCTCCTGTAAGCGCTCTAAGACTCTTTCGGTTCGTTTCTGTATTTCGTCTTTCGTTTTTCCACAGATCAGAATGTCGTCCATGTAGATAATGAGCCATCCTTCGTTAATCATGTCCTGGAAGTACTCGTTCATCATGGTCTGAAACGTCGAGGGCAAATTGCAAAGGCCAAAGAACATTACTGTTGGTTCATACAACCCTCGGTTTGTAATGAAGGCCGCTTTCCATTCATCGCCCTCTTTAATTCGGACGTTGTTATATCCCCAGCACAAATCAAGTTTAGTGAAGTAGTTCGCGCCTTCTAATTTTGTCATTAGGTCTGAGACTAGGGGTAATGGATAGGCGTTTTTTATCGTCCATTCATTAAGGTAACGATAGTCCTGGCAGGGTCTAAGGGCACTGCTTTCTTTCTTTGAAACGAAGAAGAATGGTGATGCCTGTGGCGATTTGGATGGTCGAATGTATCCTTTATCTAGTTGCTCCTTAATCCATTCGTCAAGCGTTGACTGTTCTTTTAATGATAGTGGGTAGATTTTGCTAACTTTTGGCGTAAATCCGGTTTTGAGTTCAATTGCATGGTCCCATGGACGTGATGATAAGAAGCGCTCTGACGCCTTTTTCTCAAAGGTAGACTGCCATGGAAGGTATTCGGGTGGTAAGACAGTTGGTGTTTCGTCGCGTTTTGCTTGGTGTTCAAATGCCTGTGATGCTGATGTTTTTACTCTTATCCAGTATTCATCTTCTCCCCATTGTTGAGTATCTAGCACTATACGCCAAATAGTTTTGTCATTTCTTGAATCATTGTCTATTTGGAGGGTTTTCTTTCGCCAATCAATAGTCGGATTATGCTTTTCCAGCCATGGTATCCCAAAGATGATTTCTTGATCCCCTAAATTCGTGATCCATAACCAATTATCATATGGTTTTCCATTGATAGAATAGGTCAGACGAGTTTGATGCGTGATCATGCCATTTTGATTTATAGTTCCGTCGGCGTTTTTGACTTTAATCGGTTGTTTTAGCTCTTCTTTTGGCCATCCTTTTGATATGCGTTCGTCAATGAAGTTTCCTTCTGCTCCACAATCAATGAGGGCGGACATTTCAGCGGGTTTATCGTTCGTTTGCACAGTGATTGAAATCGTTTATCATTATTGGATTGTACGATTACAGAATCGAGTGCTAACTGTTCAACTTTATGGGAGGCGTCAACCGCTTTCTGGCGTCTCCTTCTTAAAAACCCTCTGTTTCGAGTTCTTGGAGGGTATTCTCGCGCTCTTCGTCTGGGAGTGCTTTCAATAGTGCCCTAATGCGTTGGGCAGTTGATTCTTCTGAGGTCGTTTCCTCTATAGTTCTAATAGTGCGATTCTGAGGAGGGGGCGATTTGTTGGGCGTCGTCTGGGCGTTCCCTTTGTTTGGGCAATCCCTGGATATGTGTCCCTGAGTTCCGCATCGGAAACACTTGCCGGTTTTCCGATATTCCTCCTTTTGGGCATCTGAAAGGCGTCCAGTAGTTATGGCATTGACCCCTTTTGATCCTGATGCCAAGCTCCTCGAGTTTCGGTTAAATTTGAAACGTCTCTCTGTGTTTCCTGATCCAGAGGATTGGTTCATCAGTTTCAGGGTCTCCCAAGCATTGTGTAATCGCTCCACAGCATCATAGGTTGTTTCCATGTTGATAACTGCAGGGTTTTCGATGATCTTTGCTGCAACCGATGCTGGGAGTCCTTTACAAAAATAGATTCGCTGCGCCATGAACCCTGTGATTCCGGTTGACTGAATAAGGGATCGGAATTTCTGAATATAAGTGGGGATATCAATGTCTCCGCCCACTTTGACTTTATCTAGATCATTCAGGGTCCTAGCTGCGGTGTCTGATTCGCCCCAATCGGCTAAGAATCGCTTTTTGAAACTGCTGTAGCTATCCCAAGAGAGTGTTGTTCCTTCTTCCTTTTTCTTTCCTTTGTCTGTAGTCGCCTCGTCCAATTCCTCTCGGATATTGGATTTCCAATCGTCTAATTCCTCTCCTAAGTGTAGGAAAACATATTTGATTTTCTTCTTGGCAGTGGTAAATCGTTCCTCATCTAGATTGAAGGTGTCATCAAACGCATAGATGAAATGTTTCGCTTTGGATCGTTGTCCTTTGAATTTCTCAATGGAGATTCCCTTTATCCCTTTCGGAGATGTTTCCTTTTTGTCTGCCATATCTTTTTTTGTTTCAGGTTCCTGTTTCGGTTCTGTTGCTTGTTTCGAGCTTTCTCCTTGTTTCGGTTTGTTGTCAAAATCTAGATCTAGTTTGATCTGTTGTTGTTCCTTGTATTCGTTCCACTTGGCAAGAGTAGATTCCTCGAGTGCAGAGAAGACTCCGTCGGTTAGATCCTCAGTGTCTCGAAATTTGTGCCACCAAGTGAGTTCTGGTTCTTTATTTGGTGGGAAGAATAATCGGCTATCTGAATTATTTTCTTCATTATGCCAGTTGATCCAAGTTTCTGCTGGTAATTCTTCGTCAGGGTTTCCTTCTCTGTATTCTCCTTCAAAGAAACTTTCTGGAACCTGCTGGTTCTTTTTCTTAGTGGTCGAAACGTAATACCACCCTTCGTTTGTTGTAGAAGGATAGACTTCCCTTCATCCAAGGTAGTACTTTTGCCTATAACGAACAGAGTCGTTTGGCGGTCTGATCTGTGAGGTTCGGGTCTCAATGATGTCTGGCTAGTGACAAGCACTGAGCGATTCCTGAGTTCCAACTTGTGTTACGGACGATGCCCTCGTCGTAGTTTGTTCTAAGTCAACAGCGACAAGCAGAGTCTCGGTCCGCTCCCAGTCACTGGACAAAGAGTCTAGACGCTAAGTCAAACGATGACGAAGGTCTTTTGAGAACGATGAAGAAGAAGAGCATCGAGTTCGATCGAGATTGAGAGCAAAACTCGTCTAAGTTGGAACTGAGGTTACTCTAGGATACATGGGGTTTATATATAGTTGGAGAACAAAGGAAACCGTAAAAGGAATAAGGCTGTAGCTACTCGAGAAAGGAAATATGAAAGTAGTCACAAAAGGAGATAACGTTCATGCTGTACACTGCGCAGTAATGATGATGATGAAACGGTTCACTGAGACACAGAGACGAAATGAAAAGAGAATTGTAACACTTCTAGGCAAGAAAAGAAGTCAACATGTCAGAGCGCTCATAGTTCCAGCTGCAAACCTAGCATGATTCCTCATCAACTGCTCACCAATCCCGTCATTTCCAAGCCCAGAAATGTGCCCAGCCTAAAATGGCAATTGGAAGATGAGAATATACTGCACAAACCAGCAAAGACTCAGAAGCATGCAAGATCAGCATCGATGCCAGTGTCTGACAGCTATTCGTCTAGCACAGTCCCAAGGACAGAGAGCTCAGAACTAGCAACAATTCCTGAGCTTGATGAACAGAGCACATATGACTCGGAGAGGCCAGAGTTGACCATCCTCGCTAATGGTACTCCACTTCCACTTTCTGTCTCTTACAAGCAAGTTGTGAACTTTCTTGAGCGGTGCAATGATGATGACATGGGAGAAATTGGAGCTGGTGGAAGGAAAGGAACAGACTGCCATGATGGACATAGATTCTGACTCAGATGCAGACAACTCTGAGTCAGACTGTGACAATAGTAAATCTGATGGCACGTCAATGAATACCTGGAAAGTTCCCCAGCAAGGCCATCCAAAGAAAGCTGTTCACATTTCTGATCCAAGCGACTTGGATCACAATCACAGGATTCATGACTGCCAGAACCTGATCCTGAAACATGTGGTAAGTTGAATTGAAGCTGTTCTTGATCAACTTGCCACTCATACCTGTTGCAGACTTCGTCATCCAATGCAGTGTGGTCAATACTGAAGGGAGTAACATCCCTTTCAGCATCAGTTCCACGGTCACACTTGAAAATTTGCAAACCCTAATCACCAAAAAGCTGGATCAGTCTGAGGATGCCTAAGCCATCCGCTAATACGTTACTACACTGCCAAAGCTGCTGTGTAGACCGGGGGTTTGTTTGCGAGGCAAGTTTAAAGAAGCTCCCGTCAACCTGTGTAGAATTATCCTGCGCGGGTACGAGAACTATAGCGGATAATGTTTAGCGACACGCGCGCGGTAACAAACTCGACCAAATTCCCGTGGGCAAGGTAGAAAGTGCGGAAGAGCACAGATTATGCGGACGTGCGCGGAAACTGCGGACAAGCACGGACTATGCGGACGTGCGCGGAAACTGCGGACAAGCGCGGACTATGCAGACAAGCGCGGACTATTATTAGATACTCGCGGATGTGGTGTGACGCGTAGTTGCGGTCACCGGACTTGTGAAATTCCTGATGCGCTCAGGTGATGCTTGACGCGAGTGGGGGCGGTAGTTAGTGGCGTCGCCGATGTCGAGTGCGGATAGTGGGTGATAGCGGTGGCTGAATGCTGGCAGTAACGACGGAGCGCACGAGTCTTTTCCACAAGGCGGCGTTGACAACGGACAAAACGACGAGGAGAGGAGTAAACCTGTGGTACGAGAACGACGAGACTTTGAAAGTGAAACCGCGTGGGTATGATATTTTCTGTACTCCGAGGTGCGTGTGTCTTTTACTGTCCCAATCCGTGCTTTTGAAAGGCGTCGTCCGATGCGGCTTAGTATACGAGCATTTTCATAGTTTTTTCCTCCGGTGTGTAACTCCGTAGTGGAACCCTGATCGTATTGGCGCTGTCCCTAAGGGTGTCTCGAATAGGTGTGCGATGGCCGTTGATCGACCTCCGGCGTCCAATTGCTAAGCGCTAGGTTATTCACTAGTGACCATGAGCCGGATGCCAGAATGCGACCCTTTTACACTTGATGTAGCCGTCCGGTTGTACTCGTTGATCGACGCAATAGTCCATGAAGATTTCATTTGGCTAAATAGCTTTTGCCGTCGATCGTATACGGATGCGGCTAGCGGCTATCGATCGCGGTACTCAGAAGGCAGACCTGCCTATTGCGGAAGTGGCTGTGCGGACTGCGGCGCAACTCCCAATGCGGCATGTGCGGTTGTTTAGCGCGAAAGCTCGGACATTGTTAATGCGACGGTTTGCAGATGAAGCTTCTATGGTTGCGCGGCTTGCGCTGCGAGTGTGCATGCGGAGAACCGATATGCGACGCTGCGGACCTTGTTTGGAGTCAGTCAGATAGTTAGTGGCGGGCTCAGTGCATGTGTATAATCCCGGTGATGATAGGACTCCTCTCGCATAGCATGACGCATATACGTGACGATGTCACTACACGGTCACAGCGGGACACCGCTCATCATCTCCCTGGTACTTTAAAAATCTGACTGCCCTCAGTCAGTCTGCTGGGCGCATACGACTGATTGATGGAGTTTGGTGTGATGGAGAGTGCGCGGTCCGATAGGACTTGTGGCGAGGAAGCGGATGTGCGGATGTCTGTCCTGGAGTGAATGCGCGGTCTGATAGTGTGTAAGTTCATAGCGCGGAATCGTCGAACCGGTGTGGCAGGTACGGGACTTGGTCTGAGACGTTGGATGTCCATGGGACACGGCGACTTCTCAAGCTTCTGCGTGGGACTGGACCTGGCTTCCTTTGTAGTTGCGTGGGAATCGCCCGGTTCTTTTGTTGTTGCTGTCTCTTCCCTTTCTCTCTCTATCTCTCTCTCCATGTCGTCTTCGCCTCCCGAAATCAATTTCGACGATGCCATTGCTGCCGCAGAGGCACGCCTAGCCCAAGAAGAGGAAGAACGTCGAATGCGGGAAGAGGCCGTGACTAAACGTCATGAGGACGACTGTCTCCAGATCGCGGCACTAAAAGCACGCAAGGCAGAGGCTGAACAGTGAGCCCTCCAGGAGGCGGCAAGGCGCCGCACAGAGCTAGAGGCTGCGGAGTGACGTGTGAAGGAAGACAAGGAGCGTTGCGAGGAGGAACGACGTCAGGTGAGGGAAGCAGCGCAGAAGGAAGCGGATGCGCTACAGGCACAGCACGTATTGGAAGAGTGGACCCGTGCACAGCAGGAGCCACGTCCTAAACCATGTCCAAAAGGAAAATCAAAGGTTCGCGACCCTTCTCCTGTTGATCTCGCGTCGGTTCTTACCACAGCGGTTTTCACTGAGAAGGCGGTCTTGGCAAACGATCTGGCGGCGCTGAACAACTTGGTCATTGTGAACGAGATGGAGGCGGCTAGGGCGCGTAAACAGCGCCAGAAGCGAGCCAGAGCGGAAAGCGCGGGAGCGGAGGCGGGCCCTTTGAAACGGTCCAAGTCCAGCACTCCGAATGAACAAGCCTGCGATCGGTACGCAGTGTGCTCCCTTTGGTATATCCGCAACTAACAGCGCACTTAGATGCGTCCGACTGAAACTGGTCTGCTGTCCGCAGGCCAATTCGTGGGGCAAAGCGTGCGTGTCGTGTCGTGAGCAGTGACAATCTTGCAAGCTCGGCGGGATTTCGGTGACTGGTCGGGGAGCAAAGAAGATAGTGAAGACGCAGGAACTGGTCGAGTCAAGTGACGAGGG
Source organism: Amanita pallidorosea (assembly GCA_023014475.1). Lineage (NCBI taxonomy): Eukaryota > Fungi > Basidiomycota > Agaricomycetes > Agaricales > Amanitaceae > Amanita > Amanita pallidorosea. Next base: position 268,178 of record JAEBUS010000040.1, read on the forward strand.
ATCTGAAGAGGTAGAGGAGACTGCGGCCGCGAGCGACCTGGAGAAGATTAGCGATGCGGGCACGAGCGCCCCTGACAGTGTTCGCATTCTACAACGGCTGCAAGTAGAGTCCGCGGGCATGCGAAAATCCTTAGCGGCGATTGCCAGGTCCACTAACGAAACAACGATCTTCATGCGTGAGCAAAACGCGCTCTTGCGGCAACTCCTGGACTTGCAGACGACGCAGGCGAACCTGCAATACAAACTCCGGACTATCGTGCACGACACGAGACACGCCACTTTCTCACTATTGGACTTCTTCTGTCCACCGGTCGCGGAGGAAACACAGGGAGGACCTTCTGGTGCGACCGCGGAGCAAGGGCTTGGCGAGCCAGCGGAGCCGGGATTGGAAATTGTGGGCGCGGACATCGGAGCGGATGACAATGTCGGACAAGCGAGGTCAGAGGCAGGAGCGGAGGCGGCCGTTGCGGAACAGGAGTTGGTTGTTGTGGAAGAGGTCGGGCTCGCGGGTGACGTAGTCATGTCTTCGCCTGCTTCGCCAGCTTCGTAGACTTTGTCACGTAGAATTGTAGTTTGTTTTTGTGAATGATATTGTCGTTGGGCTGTGTGCGTCCCTAGGGTTCCGTAAGTAAAATTAGTAAGTAATGGCGTGGACATAAGCATAAAGAAACAAAAGCATAGGTAAATAGCGGAATGCGCGACTTTAGTCTTGGTGCGGAATAGACCTGAATGAGCGGTCGATTTTGTAACTACTGAAGCGGAACTACATTAGTGAATAAAGAAAAGAAAATAGCGGGAGTGCTCAATGATCTCCTAACTCGTCCGTGTCAGATTCCGGGTCCGAGTGGTAGTAGATGAGTTCTTCTTCCTCCTCTGCTTCCGTTGTGGATTGCGCGGGTTCATCATCATCTCCTTGTGAGTGGGAATCTGCCATTTGTCGCATACGCTCCTCCGAAGCGTCTAACACATTTTCCGGAATTGTCAGGCTTTGACGCGCGAAGTAGGGAATGACGTGAAATGCTGCATAAGGCCGGTCGAGTACCGTTCCATCAAGTTTGCAAAGGATGTAGGCACCACCGCGGTTGCAATATAAGACCACATAGGGGCCAATGTAGCGAGGGCGCATTTTCCTGTTCAAGGATTTTTCGATTGCAGTATTGCGGACTAAGACCAATGCGCCGCGTTTGAAATCAAAATTGCGGATAACCGTCGGGTGTTCCTTTTCGAATCGTTTTGCCACTGCCACGCGGGCCACGTAAGCTTTCCCTTTTAACACTTCTGTTTGCGCATGTTGCTTCTGTAACTCCGTAGCGCGCCTTGCGATGAGGTCTGTTGTGGATAGGAACGCCTCAGGCGGTGGTAACAAGTAGGTGGCTTCGGTGATATCGAGTGGGAGTAACGGATGAGTTCCTGTTACCGCGAAGTAGGGCGACACTCCCATGTGACGCCTTGCCGTGACACGTTCAGACCAGAATACGGAGTGCAATACCGGAGCCCAATTCGCTCCTTCGCTTGTTTTGACTAGAGCCTGCCAAACATCGAAGTGACTGCGTTCCACAATGCCGTTAGCGCGGGAGTTGTAACCAGAGATGCGGATATGGTTGATGTGGTACTTCTTTGCTAAGTGCGCTACAGCGCGGATAATAGGCGCTCTGTTGTCCGTCACAATTTCCACCAAACTTCCCCAGCGGCAAATGAGATCTTCGAAGATCCAATCTCCTATGGCATTGGCCGTTTCACGACGTAGGGCGCGGTACTCGGGGTAGTGCGTTAACGAGCAGCGGGCCTGGACCAGATATTTGAATTGGTTCGATGGTGGTAGGTGCATGGTGTCGAGGTAGACCTTGGCAAAGATCGGAGCGGGTTCCGCAACAACAGGCGGGATGCAGTATAGTTGCAATTGTCGAGCTTGACATGCGCGACAAGACTTGATGTACCATTTTACGTCGTCCTGCATTTGCAGCCACCAAAACCATTGCATGACCGCCGCGCGAGTCACATAATATCCGCAGTGTCCTAGTTCGTCATGGCAGCAGACCAATACGCCTACCCGCTTGTGCGGATCCAGTACGACTTTATGCGCTCCGTACCTGTCCCTTAACCACAGCGTATCATCCTTTATGAAGAATTTGGTACAGTACCGCATGAACCATATATTTTCTTCGTCCGACATGCCGTCGGGTCGCTCCAGCTCTGTCAGGAACCGCTTTGCCATTTGTAGTTTTTCCTCATCCCTTGACGCGGTTTGACTTCTCCACGGGAATATCCCGTCGTAGGTATTATCGTCCTCTCCTTCACTATGGATCTTCATCCGCTCTTGTGCTAGTTTAGTAATGCGGAGTCCTCGCATCCTGGATTTGGCGGCGTCGCGGTGCGAGAGCTCTGGAAGACGCGGTTGATCTGGTGCATAAATCCATAAAGGTTGTCGATCCAATCGTCGAAGTCCTCGTCTTTTTGCGTTCCGGTCCCTCGTCAGTGGTTGTTGCGGTCGTCTAGATAGCCCGTCGGGTGCGTGGATCCGGCCAGGTACGTGTACTAGCTTGAAATGGAAGGTGAGGATCGCCAAGATCCACCGATTGATTGACGCTGATGGTGTGATATCCGGATTCTTGAGCATATCTTTGATGTAACGCGCGTCAACTTCCACGATTAGATTGCGGACTCCTATTAGGTAAAGTTTGAGCTCCTTCAACGCGCGGAACAGACCGTAAATCTCCAGTTTGGGTTGCGAAAAGCGCCCTTCCCGTTCATTTAACGTAATTGAGCCGAAGCGGTTATAGTAGCGGACTGCGGGCTTATCAGGGTCACACTGACACAAGAGAAACCCAACTGCAATCCATGACGTATCCACCGCTAAGATGACTGGCGCATCGGACTTGTAGTTGATGGGGCGAAGTGCTGGTGATGCGATAAGCGCTTGTTTAAGCGACTCTTGCGCGGCAATTTCTTCCTCCCCAAACGTGAACGGAACATCCTTTCGAGTAAGCGCCACCAACGGACTTGCTTTGCGTGCGAAGTTTTTTATGAAGATCCGACCCACGCCTACGGTACCTAAGAACGCTCTAACCTCGGATAATGACGTACACGGTGCCCAATTTTTGACTGCCGCGAGCAGGTCTTTCTCCGGTTTGCGTCCTTCGTACGTGCATAGATGACCGACGACGGTGATGGAGGGTGCGCATAATACTAGTTTCTTTCCCGAGAAAGTGCCGCCGGCATATTTCATGCGCTGTACGACCCTGTTGAGACCCTGGAAGTGTTCCCATACGAAACGCCTGATGCCCGGATTATCCGGTATTGTTTCGTAGGTGTCGTCATCCCGCTCATAGCGCGTTGGCGGGCCTTTCACCGGTACGTCGTCGATGTAGGGTATGGTCAGCTCCGGAATCTCTGGTTGTAGGATGCAGGTGACATCGTCGTGAAAGATCGGGACCGAGTTGGTCCATCCCATGGGCAAGGTAGTCAGGCGCATCGCTCCGAAAGGCGTCTGAAACGTGGTTAAATCCCGCGAATCCTCAGCAAGTGGACGCTCATCGTATCCGACGAACAGGTCCAGCATCGCGCCGCATGCGCGTCCTGCGAAATTCTCCGCTAAGTGTTCCGGGATGGGTGTGACGCCTGAGTGTCGGATCGTAACCGCGTTGAGCGGCTCCAGCGAGTGCACTAAACGAAGTTTGCCCGTCTTCTTTAGTACGCAGAACCAGCGAGAACGATATGACGAGTTGGAAGGCTCGTAGACGCCCGCGTCGATCTTGGTGCGGATGATGTCGCAAATTTGGTCGTACAGACCCGGCGGTATTGGAATATTGCGCTGTACCCATGGCGTGTGCGGAATCGTTGGGATTTCCACCGGCGGAAAGAAGTCGGTTTTGAACTTGCCGCGTTCGCTATCGTCCCAGGCAAATGCCTGGTCGTGTTTTGTCATAAAGTCGTGCATTAACTTGGTTTCTTCGGGCCATAGGAATTCGCTACCGTGTTCCTGCTCCAGTGTTCTCTTGCGCTCCTCTGTATAACGCCCGCATGGCGTAAACTCGGGTGGTGTCGTGCTTAGTATAGGTAACTCGGCGAGCGGATCGCCCTTGATCTCTCGTAGAATGCGGAACTCCTTGGGTAACTGACTGATAACGGGCTTGACTTTCTTAGCGACTGGCTTGTACTTTTTCTTTTGCGCGGATAGAAATACTGGTGATACGTTGTCGCGACGCGGATTCGCGGATGTAGGTGCTTTGCGCGGAACGGAGGTAGCGGATGCGTTTTGGTTTTGGAATACAGTTTCGCGTGGAGCGGAAGTCTCGGATGTGTGGTGGTCTCGGAATACAGTGGTATTGAGATAAGTTTGGGTGAGCGGATCGCAGTTTTCCGTTTTAACTTCTCGTAGACTCAGCGCGGCACCAAGATAGAGGCTAGCAATTTGATTACGGAACTCGGGTTTTGTAGTTACAGGTTTGTCGGACAGTAAAGACGATATTGGGGAATAGGCCAGAATATCTATGGGTCGCTGCGTGATAGGGTCAATGTTCAATATACAAGCTACCTCTCCATGATCCCCTATCAATTCCTCGAGGTTGTCTGAAAATCCTTCTCCTCTTCATCGCGCATATGGTACTTGGGGCGGCTGCGGGGCATGGTCGGAACCGTCACTATTTTGTCGCTGTTCGGATCATGAATTGTGATGGTTTGATCCTCGTTTCCGTGGTTTTTGGTAATCGACTGCGTTAACACTTCGAACGGGCGCCCTAATAAGATATCGTAAGCGGGAGAACGGATAACGTGCACTTGGAAATATAAATTTATATCGCCGATGCGGAAAGATATGTTGTTGGCGATTCCAAGTGACGTGTCGACTTCTCCGTTTGCCGCTTCCATGTCTATTTTGATAGTGGGATTGTAGGCGATCCCGAGCTTGTTGCTAATGGCCTCCGACATGCACACTATTGAGCATCCCGGGTCTACGACGCATTCTACCTCTGCGCGTCCATCTATTAGTCCTTGCACGCAGCGGATTGCGTGCGACTCCTTGGCGACTTGCATGCGGGGTTTGCCCGGCCCTTCTATGCAATAGAACGCTTCCGCCATGTCGGGCATCGAAGTGACGTATGTTTCCCGGACTGTGTTGGCGTCGTAGAAGCGCGCGTCGGCGAAGGTGGCGGCTTGCGTGGTGCGGGTATGCGACGCGGAGTCAAGTACTCCCGGTACTTGGCGCGGATATCAGGCGAGACCGCTAGTAGCTCTTCGTAGCTGACATGCGCGGCATGATTCTGGAGGGACCTTTTGAAGATGCCTTGCACCAGTTTCTCGTTCTGCGCCGGTGACGTGGTGGTGTAGGCCGCGTTGTTGTTTTTGGGCGCGGAGCCGAATGGTCGATCCAGCGGGGGCTGGTAATTCGCGTCGCGGACGTCGGAGAACGGATGGGTGGTTGGCTGTTCGTTTGCTACTCTGGTGACGAGATTTCCGTCGGTTTCTCCGCGTCCTTTGTTCCGGCGGGCACTGCTTCCTTCCCCTTCGCGCGCAGCGGAATCTCCACTCTATCCATTACTACTCTTTTCTTCGTCTGCAGGGCTACCATCCTGCGTTGTAGCTGCTCCATCTCCGCTTCATCGGCCGTGTCTTCTATTGTCGTCCGGTACGTCATTACCGGTGTTGCCACGTTAGCGGCTGCGGGGGTGGGAATTGCGTCTGTGGTGCGGGCTGTATAGTACATAGCGGGGCGGATATTCGTTGTCGGGGTGCGTCTATGCGTCGATGGAATTCATCGATGTTTTCTTTCATCGTATTAGCTTGATTGAAACGCGGGAGATAATTTCCCGTTGGCGAGGTGATGCGGCCTCCGCGTTTTTCGATATCTTTCCGCTTGCCATATACATTTCCACTTCCGGACAGCGGCTTATTAAATGCGCTGTATTTCCGCAGAAGTTGCACGCGCGGAATCCACTTTGCTGCGCGGGTTGTGACGTTCCTAAAGGGACGGGGTTAGCGCTGCTCGCTGGGGGACCGTACGTGCGGAACTGCGGTGCAGTTGGCGGGCGCGGTATTGATTTGTTGCGAGTGCCTGCGTTAGCGTCAGCATCATGGTCTGCCCAAGTTTCTCCAACATTGCCGCCATTTCTTCTTGCTTGACGAATTGTGGAGCTGCTATTGGCTCGGATTTGACTTGCGGTGGCGCGGGGGATTCGGATCTTATCGCGTATGAGGAGACAGCGGCCCTATTAATTAGCTTATCATAAAATGATTGACCTTGTATGACTTCCTGAGCCGCTGCCAAGGTCTGCTCTAGCGAGAATGGATCGCCGCGGTGTACGTTCGGATATTGGCTTCTCAGCCATTTGAACATCTCGGTCGCGACGTTCACTTGGAATCCCTTGAAAAAGTACTCGCTCTGCTGGCGCACCGAGAGCCGGTCATGACTGATGAGATATTTGGTTATTACCAGGAAGCGCTGGTAATAACTGCATAGGCTTTCCGCGGTTTTCACACCGAGCCTGAGGGTTTCCTCGATTAAACGCTCCAGGTGGTCCTGCGTATACTGACGCTCGTTGATAACTCCGCTATACAGTGTTTGTATAGATAGTTTGAACGCTTCGTATGTCGCAGGTGCGGGAAACGTTTCGACGGACCCCCATAGCTCATACTCGGTGTCTTCCAAGTACCGGAGCGCATACGTTTTCTTTTCTTCGTCCGCTGTTACCGCGGTTTCCCGGAAGAGTAGCTCTAACTCTTGGAAATACCGAGGTAGGCGACGCGGCTGCGAGGAATCGAAACGGGGCGCGGAATTGCTGTATTGCGTGGGCATGGATTTGTGCGAAGATGGGATCGGGTTAGCGGCCATTGCGGATAGCGTAACGGGTGGAATAAGAAATGCGGGGTTGGTTGAAAAATAGGGATTTATCGGTGGAGCGGACTTTGTTGCGGCAGGGGCTGTACTGCTGAAATCGACACTACTGTGCGGAGGAGAGGGATGCGGACTTTGCGAACGTGATGATGTGAGCGGACTGCTGGAGCGATCGCTGTCTTGGTGATTATCCGCGGTCTCTGCGTTATCTGTGGTTCGTGATGAAGATGCTGCGGGTTGCGTGAGCAACTTGTTTATCCGTTCCGTACGCTGGAATTCCGGTGAGAGTCCTAGATTGCGGCGGGACTGGCGACCAAAGCTACTGGTGTGCTTAAAAATCTCCGTTAGCGCTTGGCTAGGGTCCTGTTGTAGAAGGTGCTGTGCGGTTTCTGCTCCTTTTTTCAACGAGTTGTACCAATCGGTGACTAGTTTACCGGATGCTGGTGATGTAGCGAGATGTCCTGGGAATTCCCGGTCGCGAGGTGATTCTGGAGGGGTTGACGGCGGAATTTTCTTTAGTAAGCCTCACTGGGGCAGCCAATATAATACGTTACTACACTGCCAAGCTGCTGTGTAGACCGGGGGTTTGTTTGCGAGGCAAGTTTAAAGAAGCTCCCGTCAACCTGTGTAGAATTATCCTGCGCGGGTACGAGAACTATAGCGGATACGTTTAGCGACACGCGCGCAGTAACAAACTCGACCTAATTCCCGTGGGCAAGGTAGAAAGTGCGGAAGAGCGCAGATTATGCGGACGCGCGCGGAAACTGCGGACAAACGCGGACTATGCGGACAGCGCGGACTGCGGACAAGCGCGGACTATGCGGACAAGCGCGGACTATTATTAGATACTCGCGGATGTGGTGTGACGCGTAGTTGCGGTCACCGGACTTGTGAAATTCCTGATGCGCTCAGGTGATGCTTGACGCGAGTGGGGGCGGTAGTTAGTGGCGTCGCCTGATGTCGAGTGCGGATAGCGGGTGATAGCGGTGGCTGAACGCTGGCAGTAACGACGGAGCGCACGAGTCTTTTCCGCAAGGCGGCGTTGACGACGGACGAAACGACGAGGAGAGGAGTAAAACCTGTGGCACGAAACGACGAGACTTTGAAAGTGAAACCGCGTGGGTATGATATGATGATTTTCTACTACGAAACAAGATGGTTTATATACATTTTTACTATCTACCGAAGCGATGGAACTCTGAAACTTTTCTGTACCCGAGGTGCGTGTGTCTTTTACTGTCCCAATCCGTGCTTTTGAAAGGCGTCGTCCGATGCGGCTTAGTATACGAGCATTTTCATAGTTTTTTCTTCCGGTGTGTAACTCCGTAGTGGAACCCTGACCGTATTGGCGCTGTCCCTAAGGGCGGCTCGAATAGGTGTGCGACGGCCGTTGATCGACTTCCGGCGTCCAATTGCTAAGCGCTAGGGTATTCACTAGTGACCGTGAGCCGGTTGCCGGAATGCGACCCTTTTACGCTCGATGTAGCCGTCCGGTTGTATTCGTTGATCGACGCAATAGTCCGTGAAGTTTTCTTTTGGCTAAATAGCTTTTTCCGTCGATCGTATACGGATGCGGCTAGCGGCTCTTGATCGCGGTACTCGGAAGGCGGACCTGCCTATTGCGGAAGTGGCTGTGCGGACTGCGGCGCAACTCCCAATGCGGCATGTGCGGTTTGTTTAGCGCGAAAGCTCGGACGTTGGTAATGCGACGGTTTGCAGATGAAGCTTCTACGGTTGCGCGGCTTGCGCTGCGAGTGTGCACGCGGAGAACCGATATGCGACGCTGCGGACCTTGTTCGGAGTCAGTCAGATAGTTAGTGACGGGCTCAGTGCATGTGTATAATCCCGGTGACGATAGGACTCCTCTCGCATAGCATGACGCATACACGTGACGATGTCACTACACGGTCACAGCGGGACACCGCTCATCAACGGGGGGAAGGAATTCCCTGTACAGGTGGCAGGCAGGTGACTGACCGGCCATGGTAGGATTGGCAGGCAGAACGATACTATCCTTCCTCACCATCTGTACTATAAAAGCAAGAAAAGCATACTCCATCGGAGGCCGTCAAGGACATTGGCCACCTAAGGTACATGGCAGCAGCCAGCAGACAGGAAATTATGATGCGGCCAGGAAACAGACTGATTGCGGCACTGATGATTGTGTGGCTTGGCATGGTGACCAGGTATGGCATGTGGCAAGAAATGGACTGGCATGATTTCCCGGCCAGTTGCTGCCAATTGTGCCATAGCTGGTTCATTTCCTGTTGGCATGATTTCCTGGCCGGTTGCTGCCCAGTGCCTGCCTGCTGATTGCCTGCCTACCAATTGTGCCATAGCTGGTTCATTTCCAGGCGGTCAGGAAATGAATCTGGCAGCAACTGGCTGGGAAATCATGCTGTTACGGACGATGCCCTTGTCGTGGTTCGTTGTAAGTCAACAGCGACAAGCAGAGTCTCGGTCCGCTCCCAGCCACTGGACAAAGAGTCTAGACACTAAGTCAAACAATGACAAAGGTCTTGAGAACGATGAGGAAGAAGAATGTTGAGATTGAGTGAGGTTGAGAGCAAAACTTGTCTAAGTTGGAACTGAGGTTACTCTAGGATACATGGGTCTTATATACGTTTGGAGAACAAAGGAAACCATAAAAAGGGATGAGGCTGTAGCTACCTGAGAAAGGAAATATGAAAGTAACTATGAAAGGAGATGGTGTCCGAAGCTGTACAGTGCGCAGTAATGATGAGTATGAAACGATCTACTGAGACATGGAGACAAAACAAAAAGAGAACTGTAACATTACCCCCTTCGTATGCAAGAAGTCACCAACTGCTACCATGAGTTTGTCCAGCCATGGTCTTGCCGGGATTCCAGCCAACTGATAATATTGCCGACATCTTTGTCAGCAGTCTCCACTCGCCACTGTAAGCTCTGAACTGCTCGTTGTAATTGTTTTGCTTGAGCAAGCATTGCGTCCTGTTCCTCGTAAGTAAGGGTATGCGGGTCGGTAGTGAGGGTGAGGGCGGTGATAAAATCGAGTGGCTCGGAAAACAAGTTGAAATAGGTGACCATGGTGGCAAGATTGTCGCTGACGTTGTCAAGCATGGTGTTGCGAGGACGGGTGACGACAGGCGGAGTGGGTACAATGGGGATGATAATGGTGTCAGCTAGTTCTGCTGGATGCTCATGTAGTTCTGGGAGGTCTGCGAATTCAAAGTCGTCCATGGTGATGGTGGTGTTAACAAAGACCTCAAGGGGGAAGTCATGAGTGGTGGCGAGGAAAGGCGAGAGGATGACAGCCAGTTCAACGTAACAATGGCCACATGCTGTGACCAGGAGGGCAAAAATGAAGGCGATGAGGTAGGCAATGGTGGTGAAGAAGGCAGGCATGATGTGAATAACTTGGGGAATCCGATGCTTTCCAACGCATCCTTTTATGTTCAATTGAACAATTCATCATCATAATTGACAGTCAGGAGCTCTTCTTCCAAAAATTGATAAGATGGCATGGGCGCTCTGATGGTGGGAACGTATTCAAGTTCCCCATCAGATTCTTCTGATTCACTTAATTCATTTCTGGTAGTGGTGGAAACCTTGTTCCCATGCTTGGTGTCTGTGATATGGTTATTGCTTTGTGCGATGGCTTGTTCCGGTGCATCCGGAATAACAGGATCGCCAACAAATACATTCAGGAAATCCAAGCTATCCATTGCATCGTCGAAATTGGCTTGTGCATCTGGGACATGCCAATCGGCAACCCAGCAGTATATTTCGATTTCTTTGCCAGCACATTTTAGATTCTGAACGAAGGCATATTTTTCAGGGTCTTCTCTTCGAAGGGCCATCTCAGTGTACACCTCGTATCTGTGATTCAAAGGTATGTTGGGTGATGGAAGATACGATCTGGCATCAGGGTAATATGGTAATTCCTCAGGATCAAATGTAAGATCCATATATTTTGGGAGATAATGAAGGCGAGTGTTAAATGGGAATTCTAAGTGTCCTTGTGGATGTGTTAGGTGTCCGGTGGTTAGTCTTGAGACTTTGGGTGCAATCTGTCGAGCTGCTTGTGTCCGAATGATTTTTGGAGAATTGTGGTAATTCTAATGGAGAGGTTGGAGGGTGATAAATAGGAATTTCAATGATTTGTCCTCAAAATCTTTCATAGGGTTTTGGACAATACCATCCTCAAGTAGAACAGTATTTCTTTGTATATTGAACGTTTTGCTTAAGGATTCAGTGGTTACAATAGTGAGACATAGGTGTTTTACAGCTGTCTTCTCTGCTCATATGCTTGCAAGATATCTGCAGCACCACCTAGATTGCATTCTGGTTCCCAGGAGTTGTCATTCGGACCATAATTTTTCCATTTAACCAAATACTGATATCCTGTTCCACGCTTCCGGTGTGCAAGAACCGCTTTGACTTCAAACTCTTCCTGTCCATTTACGAGATGAGGAGGTGGGGCTGTGTAATTTGGTCCATGTGTTTCAGTCTCCCTATATGGCATAAGGAGTGATGTGTGAAAGACTGGATGAATGCGCCATTGTTTCAGAAGTTTGAGCTTATACGTCACTGGTCCCAAGACTTGCTCAATGGGGAAGGGTCCTTCTCGTTTCGGTGCTAGCTTCCTGGACTGGTATGGAATATTAAGGTTTCTGTTTTCGAGCCAAACTTTGTCTCCTATTTCAAATTTGATTGACTTGTCTCTAATTCGTCTAGCCACCATTTGTCTGGCTAATTCATGCGCAGCAAGCACCTCTTCCCTAGCTTTTCGTAGCAACTGTAGCCGTTCTTCTGCTGCTGGTGCCATCATTTTCTGCGCTGCAGTGGGTAGTGCGACCGGGTTTGTTCCATACATGAGCTGGAAAGGTGATGCTTTAACCGAATCATGATGACAATTGTTATGGGGAAATTTGGCAATTGGTAGTAATCGTTTCCAAGTATGTGCTTCATTTGCACAGAATATTCAAAGATATACTTCTAGTTCTTGATTAACTCATTCCATTTCTCCATCAGTTTGCAGATGGTAGGTGGTGCTCATTCTATGATTGATTCCTAATGTCTTTCTGATTTCTTGGAAGACTTTAGCTGAGAATTGTGGTCCTTGATCTGAGATGAGTACATCAGGTAGACCAAAGCGTTTGAATATTTCGGAGATATAAAGGTCTGCTGTTCCTAGTGCGTCGATGGTTTTCTTACAAGGAGTAAGGATTACCCCCTTTGTAAGACCATGGTCCACCATGACCAAAATTGAGTCAAATCCGTCAGAAATAGGGAGATCAGTGATAAAATCTAGGGTAACCTGCTGAAACGGTCTAGTCGCCTTAGATCCAATTGGTAGGAGAGCCGGGGTATTGGGATGAGTGTTTACTTTCATTTGCTGACATGTAGCACAGCCTGTGATCCACTCTTTGACACAAGCTTCAGGGGCCCCGCCGTCTCACCCCTTCAGCTTGCTGGGGGCGTGCCCCCAGACCCCTGCAAATCCCACTTCTGCATGACATGCTTTATCCCACTTCTGGGATTGATGCTTTATCCCAATGAAGAGTCATGAGGGGGTGTGTGAAATCCCATCTGATGGACCATGTGAAGAGCCATGTCAGGTGGTGTGTGAAGCACCATGTCATGTGGAGTGTGAAGGGACATGTCATGGGGCATGTGAAGTGCCATGTCACATGGTGTGTGAAAGGCCATGTCACTGGGCATGTGATGGTAGTGTGTGAAGTGCCATGTCATGTGGTGTGTGAACCACCATGTGATGGACTGTGTGAGGCATGTGAAACACCATGTCAGCCATGTCACATGGCATGTGAAGCACCATGTCACATAGCATGTGAAGTGCCATGTCATGTGGCGTGTGAACAGCCATGTCATGTGGCGTGTGAAGCACCATGTCACAGGGCATGTGAAGTGCCATGTCACATGGTGTGTGAAATGCCATGTCATGTTGGCATGTGAAGTGCCACATCACATGAAGCACCATGTCACACAAAGTGCCATGTCACGTGGTGTGTGAAGTGCCATGTCACAGGGCGTGTGAAATGCCATGTGATGTGCCATGTGAAGCGCCATGTCACAGGGGTTGTGAAGAACCATCTGATGTGGCATGTGAAGACTGGGGTGTGACCTGTGGGCAATTGAGTCACCCTGATGGGGTGTGACTTGTGAGAACCTTGTGACATGCCTCTGACTGGGTGGACTGAGTGTGACACGTGAGCCATGACTGTGTGACAGGTGTGACTTGTGAGAAATCCTGTGACAGGTGTGACCTGTGAGTGCCCTGTGACTGAGGTGTGACTGGGTGTGACTTGTGACTGAGTAATGTAAGAAGGGAACAAAGGTTGCTTACAAATGCTGACAAATGCTTACTAATTATTAGTCAGGCTGACCAATCTTATGTCAGCCTTAGCTCAGCATTATATAAGAATTATGGCATGATTATCTAAGAATTTGTCAGCGCTGACTCACCGGTACCTTTCTCACATGTTGTACCCTTCTATATAGACAAGCTTCAGGGGCCCCGCCTATGGCGCGTCCTCGCGTTGCTCGAACCCAGACCCCCGCAAATCCCACTTCAGAGTTGCATGCTCTATCCCACTTCAGAGTTGTATGCTCTATCCCATTTCAGACTTTCATGCTTTATCCCAGCTCAGAGTTTATGCTTTATCCCATGTCAGACTTGCATGCTTTATCCCAGCTCAGAGTTGTATGTTTTGTACCAGACCAGGTGAGGAGCTCCTTCGGAGCTCCTCACCCTGGTCCTCCAATTCCAAAGTTTCATGCTTTATCCCAGTTCAAAGTTGTATGTTGTGTACCAGACCAGGGTGAGGAGCTCCTTCGGAGCTCCTCCCCCTGGTCCTCCAATTCCAGAGTTTCATGCTTTATCCCAGTTCAAAGTTGTATGTTGTGTACCAGACCAGGGAGAGGAGCTCCTTCGGAGCTCCTCCCCCTGGTCCTCCAATTCCAGAGTTTCATCCCAGTTCAAAGTTGTATATTGTGTACCAGACTAGGGGAGGAGCTCCGAAGCTCCTTCGGAGCTCCTCCCCTGGTCCTCCAATTCCAGAGTTTCATCCTTTATCCCAGTTCAAAGTTGTATGTCGTGTACCAGACCAGGGTGAGGAGCTCCTTTGGAGCTCCTCCCCTGGTCCTCCAATTCCAAAGTTTCATGCTTTATCCCAGTTCAAAGTTGTATGTTGTGTACCAGACCAGGGAGAGGAGCTCCTTTGGAGCTCCTCCCCTGGTCTCCAATTCCAAAGTTTCATTCATGCTTTATCCCAGTTCACAGTTGTATGCTGACTTTCAATCCACAACTTTGTTTCATCTCTTTCTTATTCATACTTGCTATCTATCTTCTTACTATATAGCTATACATACTATCTAATTACAAATTTAATCCCTGTAAAACCTCATTATACACTATGTTAGGTACTTTTTTGCTTTCATTTCCCTCTGGCAACAATACTTTTATCCTCCCTCCAGAAGTGCATCTTGACAATGCAACATACATCTACCCATGTGAAAACACTTCTGTTTGCAGGTTTAATCCACATACTTCACTGATTGCCCTTGAGACTTGTTGATAGTCATTGCAAATGCCAACCTTATAGGGAATTGTCTTCTTTTCATAGGTATGGGCAGATTCTCTGCTGAAGGCTGAAGTGTGATCCTTGGAATCAATGCTATCTTCCCAGAAAACCTTTCATCCCCAGAAATGATCTCACATTTCACAACTCTGTCTTTGATCCCTCTGACAATCATCCTGGTCCCATTGCACAATCCTCTGGATGCATCAAGATTCCTCAGAAGCATCACTGGACATCCTATCTTCAATGAGAGTTTGGACAATGGCAATCCACTTGCATTCAGGGAATTCAAATATTCCACAGGATATGGCTGATATTCATCCTGAGCCTGGTTCTCCATGTCAACAGAATCTGCACTGTTCAGCACTTTTTCCATCCCTGGCATCATATCCAGAATCATTTTGTTGATCTCATCCACATCATCATTTTTGCAACACAAAATGGTCCTGTCCAAATAATATTGATTTGGTTTGTTGCCTAGGTGGATATCAGGATAGGCATATCCTATTAGAGTGTCCATGCTATTTGGATTGCAGCACATGTCCTCTGGAATTTGTACTTTGCCAGCTTCATCCAAGTTGGTGCCTGCACCAATCTCCAACAGCCAAGCTGCATGAGCTTCACTTTCTGGACTCCTGTCCAACCGCTAATGAGCTTCTACGTCCCCGGGCAGGAGAACGCGGGAAAAGTCGTAGAAATAGGGGCAGGCGCTCCTAGGGTAGATAGGGAGTCCGGAAGTGAATGCGATAAGCGGCAGGTGAATCCCGGGCGGTTTCCGAGTTTTTGCGTACAAATCCGAACTATGAGGGACGAGGCGACGGTAACGTGGAAGTCGGGACCGGATTACGGCGTCCGCAGAAATGAAGTCCGGCGGCAGTCGGGAGCAACGGTACGGATTGCGGTAATCGTTTCTCGGAAGTCGGATCAGCGATCCCGGAGAAATGGACACTGGGACTAGACGCAGAGACGGAGGTTCTCGATGAGAGCGATGCGGATACGGAGTTGTATAACGGAGTCTGATTTTGAAGCGAGACGGGAGATACACGGGGTATGTTTTTTACACTATGTTCGACGAGGGTATTTATAGGTTGGTGCATGTCTGTTCTTTTCCGTTCGTGATAAAACTTGTACGATACTGAGATACGAGCCTACTATACCGAATGCGTGTATTTACGATAGCCGTTTCCTTTGCGCTTCCTGTTTCGAGGCTGGTTCGCCGCTGAGGAGTTGAGTGCGTGATTGAGTTGTTTAGCACAGCGCAGGGTCCGATGGCGCTATGGGTTACGTGGTGAAAACTTCCTTGACTCGCTATCTGATGGGGCTAAGAGACGATCGGTTTGCGTATGCTTTTTCCTTAATGCATTAGTCGCTCCGCTTCCGGTGCTACGGCTTCTTATCGTTGACCACTAGCGGTTTCGGCGCGTTCGGCGCGTGGACTTGTCGTTTCTTTTTGTCCTGCGGGTCTCAGCTTCAGCGTTCGGACGATTGGCTGTTCTTTCCGTCGGTTGATCGCACCTTTCTCGACATTTCTGCATTTCGGTTTCTCGGGCTTTTTCCGAATGTACATGCGGCTAGTCTCGGCTTTCGTGTCTGGCGTTCGGCTTTGCTCGGTCTGATTTGGAATGCGTCGGTCTCTGCTCGGGTTATGCGTTTTGACAAGTGTTGGGTCTCAGGCAGCTGCCGGCCTTGCGGTAGACTTTGTACATAGCACCAAGGCTAGTAGCAATGGTCTCCGCCTCGGTCACGGACCGTGCTCATCACGGCATATTATGAGTTAAATACATTACTTCCACATATCTCCAAAGGTTGCTCCTGGCAAGGCATGCACCCACAATCTCTTGACGCAATGCTTTGGGTACCACAGGCAAAGTTTGACGAAAATCACCTCCAAATATCACTGTGATTCCAGCAAATGGTATCTCTCTTCTATTCAGAAGGTCCCTCAGAAGCCGATCCACAGAGGCAACAGCACTCTTGTGTTGCATAGGCACTTCATCCCATATAATAATCTTGGTGTGCTCAAACACCTGATCCATGATCAACCTCATGTTTAAATCCAACTGTAGTAGATGTTGCTTACCTGATGCATGTGGAATTTCTTTTGACTCCTGCTACAGATGTCTCTGTAATGGGAATGGGAATCTTGAAGGTGGAATGAGCTGTTCTTCCACCTTGCAGCAAGAGAGAAGCAATCCCAGAAGAGGCCACACACAGGGCTACTTGATTCTGAGATCTGACTGCAGCAGCAATGGTGTTGCACACAAAAGTTTTACCACACCCTCCAGCACTGTGAACAAACAAAAGCTTGCCTCTGTTGTTGTTGACAGAGTCCATGACAGCATTATAAGCATTCTCTGCTCTTCATTGAACCTGCCCATATTCAGAGTCACCAATTCACCTTGTTGCACTGGATTATAGTCCAAATACTGAGCCAACATGAAATTCCCCATCATGACCTCCCAGCTTTGACCCTCCATGGTCCTTGAGGCAATGGCATAGGTGGAAAGTCACCCAGAGTTTTTCCAGACCTCATGACAATCTTGTTGAGAAGATGTAGGCCATAGTCATAGATCTTGTCATCCTCAAACTGATGGCCTTGGAATTGAGGTAGCCTCTCAAGTTTTCTTCTCAAGTCATCACATATGTGTTGCTTGTATTTGTCCCACAGAGTTTCAGGAGATAATGGAAAACAACTCAGCAGAATCACTGCAAATAGTGATCTCAAAGCAGACCCAGTCTGCATTCTAGATGCCTCTCTAAGGCATTGATCCCACTCTGTCATCTTCAAGCAATCCTCTGGCAAGACAGGCACCCTTGTATGTGGGATGAACAATCCCATTAAACTTCTTCAAGTCATCAAAGGACTGTGCCCCAGCAACCACAGTCAGAAGCATTCTCAGGTAAAACCTTTCTCCCTGAGATGGAGAGGCAAAGTACATCCTGCCAATGGCAGGAGCATTCCTAGTCCTGAGCTTCCATTCATGAGTCTTCTTGACATACCAATACTTCTTGGGAAAGTCTTGGTACAGCACTGTTCTTGCTTGTGGATCTGCTCTATTCTTCTGGAACCAAGCAGTCAAAGGTGTGTGCTTTTCTCCACCACTTGCAACAACCTCATCCAGTCTGTCATCTGCATTGAAATATATCAATTGCTGATCCTTCTCATGGACAGCCAATCTCATCACAGATGGAAACTCCTTATGCATGTTGAACTCAAACATGTGCCAACAGGACTCTGCAGCAGAGATGTATCTTGAATCCAGATACTCCTTTATCTCATTCCTGTTCTGACCTTCACCAATCTCCAGAGTGGTTCTGTCATGTCCCTTGTAAATATACTTGTGGATGTATTTGACTGCTTGCACAGAAGCACAAACTTCCACATTGATATGACAATTGTACTTTGCAGACAAATAGGGATTGTAGGGAACAACATCCCTGTTGTCATACCTGTTGCCATGCTTCTCAAAGAATGCCCCATTGTCAGGCCTAGCATACTTGGGATATCCATCTTCACCAAAATGGGTGGTAGCACGAAATTCCTTGGGGAACCCCTTTGAACATCTCCCATTAATCATGCACTTGGCATTAGGCTTCTCAACTCCACATGGACCATGAACCATGTTCTTGGTAATGACTTCATACAGAACAGGTTGAGTCAGTTGATCAGGTATTTGGGCACAGACAATGGTGTCCACATCAGTAGCATTTCTTATCTTGTCATTGGCACTGAGAAAGACCAATAGGTGCATGTGAGGAAGGCCCCTCTTCTGGAATTCAATGGTGTAAACCATTGCTACTGCTTTGCCAAATAGCCCTTTTTGTATCTCATTGTAAAGGGCTGCTCTTTTCCCCTCAAAGACCCTGGACATAATGTCAGGTCTATGTGTAGCAGTCTGAGGGCTGCCATGGGGCCCTTCTTCATTGAAAAGTGCTTCTTTGACTTCTGGCCAATTGGGATTAGCTGTCATGGTAATGAAAAGATCAGGCTTTTGGAACTCTCTGCAAATGGCCATGGAATCTTGAAACAGTTGAAGCATGTGCCTTTCACTTCCAATGTGTGTTGAGGGCAATATTACCCTTTGACCCATATTTTCCATGGTAGTGTTTCCATCTCCATCACCTGCAGCAGCATCTCTCAGCCCCTGATATACATCAGCTCTCAGCTCTCTTTGATGAGTCCTTGCCCAGTTCAAACTACTTTGTTCAGTGGAAGCCCATGCATCCACAATATACTGCTGGAAGAGCCTTCCAGCTCTGAAAAGTGGAGTCTGGTCTCCTGGTCTGACATGGAGCCTGTATGCATAATAGCACCTCTGGCTGACTTTGGGACCTCTACCTCTTCCATCTGTCTGGCCTGAGTAGGAATGTTGATGTGCCAGCCATCTTCACCATGTGGAAATAACAAAACATAATGCAATGGTGAATAGCCTGGATTCAAATGGCTGATCCTCCTCAAACCACCACCTTGAAGGCGTAAAACAATGTCTCTGTGCTCAGAGACCTCTTCAGAACCATCCCCTGGAATAACTGCAGCTATTTCATCAGCAGCTGGTAGATTGTATCTCCTTCTATCCTGAGTCCTCTCCATGCGCAACAGCACTTGAATATTGCGTCTCTCATTGGCAGGTGTTTCAGCCATAATTTGATGAGCTGATTTGTACAGAGCAATATAGGGATGTGTTTGAAGGATCATTGCCTGGAGCTCACCATGATGACAACATTCAAATGAGGATTATTGCCATCCTCCTATTGACTTCCATCTCAGCATCATCATGAATGTAGATTTGAGCATAGCGCTCTGGCTGATTTCCCTCTGGAAGTAAAGCACCTGAATGGTGATGCAATTCACCCTGAATGCGAAATGAGTATGGCCCAGGAGCATTGGTGACAGCATGATCATTTTAACACCAAGAGAAGTAAATGCAAAAGCAGCATTGTAATTTCTAATGTCTTTCCTGAATGCTTTTGAATGAGGTGAAATCCCACACAGCATGTCTCTAAGAACTCTTGGAGCTCTCTCAGTGGAGGCAACTGAAT
Source organism: Amanita pallidorosea (assembly GCA_023014475.1). Taxonomy (NCBI): domain Eukaryota; kingdom Fungi; phylum Basidiomycota; class Agaricomycetes; order Agaricales; family Amanitaceae; genus Amanita; species Amanita pallidorosea. The sequence goes on from JAEBUS010000040.1 coordinate 287,630, forward strand.
TTGCCCTTGCAAACAGCACATGCCAAACTTGATATTTCTGGCTGTTGAAGATGATAGCTTTTCAAAGTCCCAATGTAGGGCATTACAGTGAGGACAGACAATATTCATGGCACCCAGACCATGGATTTCATTTGGCTGAAGGTCAACATAGGGTCTTCTACCTCTAGGAAGATCTCTGGGATCTCTTTGAGGAGCATCAGGAATGTTGATATCTTGCTGGTTTGGACCCTCTTGGTCTCTCCCAACATCCTCCTCTTCTCTCCCATTCTGTGCATCATCTCTAGCTTCTTGTTGTTGTTCTTGCTCATTGACAGCAAATCCAATGCCTGAGCACAGCTTCATCCAATCTTTCCCACTCCTCAGGATCCAAGTCTCAAAGTCAAAATCATCATTTGGATCAGGATCCAGCTCTCTCTCATGCTCTTGTCTCCATTGATTCTGAATGAGGTTTCTTCTTTGAGTGTTATCAGCATCAGCAACCTCATCAAAGTATTCCAAACCCAGAGCATCACGAAATAGCTCCTCCTGCTCCAGTTGTCTTTGGGCTTCCAAAGCTATTTGCCTTTCAACCTCTACTTGTCTATGCAGCTCAGCCAGTTGTCTCTGTATTTGCTGTTCAACTGCCAGATCTCTTTGTCTCTGCTCCTCAAAGAACTGGACCTGGGCAAGTTGTCTTTGCTGTTCAACTGCTGACTCCCTTTGTCTTTGCTCCTCAAGCATCTGAGCATGGGAAACTTGTCTTTGCTGTTCAGCTACCAGATCCCTTTGTCTCTCCTCCTCAAGCATCTGAGCATGGAAAAGTTGCCTTTTCTGTTCAGCATCCTGGTCTCTTTGCCTCTGTTCATCCAGCATTTGAGCATGTCTAAGTTGCCTCTGCTGTTCACCTTCCAAATCTCTTTGTCTCTGCTCATCTAGCATCTGAGCATGTGCAAGTTGCCTTTGCTGCTCAGCTTCCTGGTTTCTTTGTCCATGCTCTTCCAGCATTTGAGCCTGCCCAAGCTGTGTTTCTTGCTGAATGCGCTGTCTCTGCCATTCCTCATCATGCATCATGGCATCCTGTTCATATCTATGTTCCCTCTCCCTTTGCTCCTGTAGCTGTTGCAAAAGCATTGCCTGTCTCTGTCTAGCTTGTGCCTCTCCAAGGCTTGGACTCTGAGCCTCTCATGCACCTGAGCAATCAAAGCAGCTTGCCTATGATTTTCCACTTGCTCTCTGTGGGCAATATGTCCTCTGTGGACATTATTTAAATTGACATTATTAGTCTGTGGTCCAGATAAAATGGCTCTTGGTACAGATGCCTGTCTGGGTCTGCCTCTGCCTCTTCTAGCTGGCTGAGCAGGTGGCAAGTTAGTAGCCATATCTCTCCATCCAACTATGGGTCTACTTTCAGCTGCTCCAGGAGTAGAAACAGCAGTTCCAGGAACCATTGGCATGGGAAATAGCCTAGGAGCATTTAGATAGCCAGGGATCTGCACTTCTGGAATGATAGGCAAAGGAAATAGCCTAGGTGCATCAATATGCTCAGGTATCTGCACTTGAGGAATCTGAGCAGCAAAATCCACTCCAAAATTGGGCTGCTCAATGCCCTGAGGTAAAACAGGTTGTCTGAGAAGCCTAGCCTGGCTTCTACGATCATCTGGATCAGTCATCTGCAGTCTAAGCATCCTAGATGCCTCTCTAGTATTTTGACGCTCATTTTCAGGAGTTGTAGGCCTAGACCTATCCAACACATGATGATAAAAAGGAGCAGGGTTGATGAAAGCTCTTACATATTATAGAATAAGTGACTGGAGGGGGAAAATGGATTTGTCAATGGTTTGGATTCATTTTCATAATAATCACTCACTTGTTTGGTCAGGTAACAAATTTTGACTTCAAGAGTAATGTTAAGTAAGTGACTGGAGGGGAAAACATAAATTTATCAATGATTTGCATGTATTTTCATAATAATCACTCACTTTCTCAGTCAGGAAGCCAAATTGGGTTCAAGAATAATGTCAAAACTGAGTAGAATCAACCCAGTATGCTTACTAAAGCCTTATCAGTTCCATCTATTGTGAAGAAAGCAAATTGGCCATACATAGATCCAAAATATGCAATTACTGTGCCAAAAAAAGTGAATAAGGGTTACCCAATGCATCTTGAAATTCACTCACATTTCTCTGAATTTATCCTGATTTTCCCTGATTTTTAAACACCTTGAATAGCAAGCTAAGGCCTTATCAGCACAATCATAAGCCTTATAGTACAGATTGTCATACATGGACTAAAGCACTGTGTCAAAAGTATTAGATGACATCCTAAAGACATTTACATATTTCCCTACATTTTTCTGAATTTTATTTGAATTTTAGACTGTGTGTGTGTGTGAGGGAAGGAAGAAAGAAGGGAACAAAGGGCAAGCTGCGCTTTTTGCTTACAAATTGCTTACAAATGCTGACATAAATTATTAGTCAGGCTGACCAATCTTATGTCAGCCTTAGGTCAGCATTATATCAGCATTAGCTCAGCATTAGCTCAGCATTATGTCAGCATTACCACACGATTTGTCAGCACTTTGTCAGCAGTACCTTTCCCACCCGTTGTTCCCTTCTTTATAGACAAGCTTCAGGGGCCCCGCCTATGGCGCGTCCTCGCGTTGCTCAAACTGCGCCGTCGTCTCGCCCCTTCAGCTTGCTGGGGGCGCGCCCCCAGACCCCCGCAAATCCCACTTCTGTGTGACATGCTTCATCCCACTTCTGGGATTGATGCTTTATCCCAATGAAGAGTCATGAGGGGGTGTGTGAAGTCCCATCTGATGGACCATGTGAAGTGCCATGTCAGGTGGTGTGTGAAGCACCATGTCATGTGGAGTGTGAAGGGCCATGTCACTGGGCATGTGAAGTGCCATGTCACATAGTGTGTGAAGTCCCATGTGATGGTAGTGTGTGAAGTGCCATGTCATGTGGTGTGTGAAACACCATGTGATGGACTGTGTGAGGCATGTGAAACACCATGTCAGCCATGTCACATGGCGTGTGAAGCACCATGTCACGTGGTGTGTGAACAGCCATGTCATGTGGCATATGAAGCACCATGTCACAGGGTGTGTGAAGTGCCATGTCACCTGGTGTGTGAAATGCCATGTCATGTTGGTGTGTGAAGTGCCATGTCACAGGGCATGTGAAATGCCATGTGATGTGCCATGTGATGTGCCATGTCACAGGGTGTGTGAAGAACCATGTCATGTGGCATGTGAAGTGCCATGTCACATGAAGCACCATGTCACATGTCATGTGAAGTGTCATGTGTCACATAGCATGTGAAGTGTCATGTGTCACATGATGTGTGAAGCACCATGTCACATAGCGTGTGAAGTGCCATGTCACAGGGTGTGTGAAGTGCCATGTCACAGGGCATGTGAACTGTCATGTCACATGAAGCACCATGTCACATATCATGTGAAGTGTCATGTGCCACGTGGTGTGTGAAGCACCATGTCATATAGCATGTGAAGTGCCATGTCACATGAAGCACTATGTCACATAGCGTGTGAAGTGCCATGTCATGTGAAGTGCCATGTGAAATGCCATGTGGTGGACCGTGTGAACAGCCATGTCAGGTGGCATGTGAAATGCCATGTAATGGGCCATGTGAATTCCCAGTGGTGGTGCACTCCCTGTGACTGGGGTGTGATAGTGTGACTTGTGAGAACCTTGTGACTGAGATGTGCCTTGTGAGTGCCCTGTGACTGGGGTATGACATGTGGGCCATGTGTGAGTCATGTGTGAGTCACTCCCTGAGACAGTGTGACTGGGGTGTGACTTGTGAGAATTGTGTGACTGATGAGTCCCATGTGATGAGGTGTGACATGTGGGCCATGTGTGAGTCACTCCCTGAGACAGTGTGACTGGGGTGTGACTTGTGAGAATTGTGTGACTGATGAGTCCCATGTGATGAGGTGTGACATGTGGGCCATGTGTGAGTCACTCCCTGAGACAGTGTGACTGGGGTGTGACTTGTGAGAATTGTGTGACTGATGAGTGCCATGGACTGGGTGTGACTGAGGCGTGACTTGTGAGCACATGTGACAGAGCAATGTAAGAAGGGCACAAAGGTTGCTTACAAATGCTTACGTAAATTATTAGTCAGGCTGACAAATGCTGACCAATCTTAGTCAGCATTAGGTCAGCATTAGGTCAGCATTATATCAGCATTAGCTCAGCATTATATCAGCATTAGCTCAGCATTATGTCAGCATTACCACACGATTTGTCAGCGCTTACTCATCCATGCCTTTCACACGCGTTGTTCCTTCTTTATAGACAAGCTCAGGGGCCGCCGTATGGCGCGTCCTCGCGTTGCTCGAACTGCGCCGTCGTCTCACCCTTCAGCTTGCTGGGGGCACGCCCCCAGACCCCCGCAAATCCCACTTCTGGGCACATGCTTTATCCCAATGAAGGGTCATGAGGTGGTGCATGGAGTCCCATCTGATGGACCATGTGTAGAGCCATGTCAGGTGGTGTGTGAAGTGCCATGAGTGGTGTGTGAAGTGCCATGTCATGTGGTGTGTCAAATTCCATGTCATGTGGCATGTGAAGCACCATGTCACAGGGTGTGTGAAGTGCATGTCATGTGAAGCACTATGTCACATAGTGTGTGAAGCACCATGTCATGTGGCATGTGAGTGCTATGTCATGCAAAGCATCATGTCACAGGGTGTGTGAAGTGCCATGTCACATGTGTGTGAAATACCATGTCACAGGGTGTGTGAAGCACCATGTCACATACTGTGTGAAATGCCATGTGTCATGTGGTGTGTGAAGTCCATGTCACATAGTGTGGTGAAGTGCCCTGTGATGGTAGTGAACACTATGTGATGGACTGTGTGAGTGTGTGAAACACCATGTTAAGTGCCATGTGAAGTGCCCATGTCAGCCATGTCACATGGTGTGTGTCACCTAGTGTGTGAAGTACATGTCACACAAAGCACCATGTCACAGGGCATGTGAAGTGCCATGTCATGTGCTTGTGAAGTGACATGTCACAGCGCATGTGAAGTGACATGTCATGTGGCTTGTGAAGTGACATGTCACAGGGCATGTAAGTGCCCATGTCAACATGGCGTGTGAAACACCATGTCATGTGGCGTGTGAAGTACCATGTCACAGTGTCATGACCTGTTCTCAACGGTCAAAATCTCTAAGACATTTTTATTCTTTTTCTTGTATTTTACAATAGCTGTAGCCAAACATCTTAGTCAGGTTGGCGTCTATCTTATCTAGTAGCGCTAAGATTAGATTAGATTAGATAAACGATTAGATTAGATTACGGACTACCGGACCGATGACTCATGGACTATGACTTAGGCTTACCAATGCGCAGCAGCGGGGGCCGATTATGTTATCTCTTTTACTCATACTTACTCAGCGTAGCTACTATTATTAGAGTGGTGCACAGACCACCCTTGTAGTATATAAACTGAGCAAGATAGCACCCAGAGTCCTCAGTCGAGTTCTCTCGGGTTTCCATTCTACCCTCACTCCTCTCCTCCTAAGTCGCTGTTGGGGCCCTAAGACGTCACGTCAAGGGGTAGTCCTGATACACAGGGTGTGTGAGGTGCCATGTTACAGGGTGTGTGAAGTGCCATGTGACATGGCGTGTGAAACACCATGTCACATTGAAGCACCATGTTATGTGCCATGTGAGGTGCCATGTAAAATGCCATGTGGTGGACTGTGTGAACAGCCATGTGATGGACCATGTGAATTCCAAGTGGTGGTGAGTCACTCCCTGGGTGGTCACCATGTGATGGGGTGTGACATTGTGACTGAGGTGTGGCTTGTGGGAACCCTTTGACTGGGATGTGACATTGTGACCGATGTCACATCAAGCACCATGTCACATAGTGTGTGAAATGCCATGTGTCATGTGGTTTGTGAATTCCCATGTCACACAGCATGTGAAGTGCCATGTGATGGTAGTGTGTGAAACACCATGTGATGGACTGTGTGAGGCATGTGAAACACCATGTCAAGTGGTGTGTGAAGTGCCATGTCTGCCATGTCACATGGTGTGTGTCACATGGTGTGTGAAGCACCATGTCACAGGGCGTGTGAAGTGCCATGTCACATGGTGTGTGAAGCACCATGTCATGTGAAGTGCCATGTCACAGGGCATGTGAAGTGCCATGTCACATAGCTTGTGAAGTGCCATGTCACAGGGCGTGTGAAGTGACATGCCATGTGGCGGACCATGTGAACAGCCATGTGAAGCACCATGTCATGTGAAGCGCCATGTCATGTGACATGTGAACAGCCATGTCATGTGATGTGTGAAGTGCCATGTCACAGGGTGTGTGAAGTGCCATGTCAAAGGGCATGTGAAGTGCCATGTCACAGGGTGTGTGAAGTGCCTTGTCACATGGCATGTGAACAGCCATGTCACGTGGCGTGAGAACAGCCATGTCAAGTGGTGTGTGAAGTGCCATGTCACATGAAGCACTATGTCATGTGGTGTGTGAAGCACCATGTCACAGGCATGTGAAGTGCCATGTGAAATGCCATGTGGTGGACCATGTGAACAGGCATGTCATGTGGCATGCCATGTAATGGGCCATGTTAATTCCCAGTGGTGGTGCACTCCCTGTGACTGGGTGTGATAGTGTGACTTGTGAGAACCTTGTGACTGAGATGTGCCTTGTGAGTGCCCTGTGACTGGTGTGGGACTGTGGTGTGACATGTGGGCCATGTGTGAGTCACTCCCTGAGACAGTGTGACTGGGGTGTGACTTGTGAGAATTGTGTGACTGATGAGTGCCATGTGACTGGGGTGTGACTGAGGTGTGACTTATGAGCACATGTGACAGAGCAATGTAAGAAGGGCACAAAGGTTGCTTACAAATGCTTAGTCAGGCTGACCAATCTTATGTCAGCATTATATAAGAATTTGTCAGCGCTGACTCATCGGTACCTTTCCCACCCGTTGTGCCCTTCTATATAGACAAGCTTCAGGGGCCCCGCCTATGGCGCGTCCTCGCGTTGCTCGAACTGCGCCGTCGTCTCGCCCTTCAGCTTGCTGGGGGCGCGCCCCCAGACCCCCGCAAATCCCACTTCTGGGTTTTATGCTTTATCCCACTTTAGATTTGTATGCTTTATCCTAAATCAGAGTTACCAGGTGGTGTGTGAAAGCCCCAGGCGGTTGAAAGCCCCAGGCGTGTGAACATGTGGTGTCACATGGTGTGTGAAAGTGCCAGGTCACATGGTGTGTGAAGTGCCATGTGAAAGTGCCATGTCATGTGAAGCACCATGTCACATGGTGTGTGAAGTGCCATGTGAAAGTGCCATGTCATGTGAAGCACCATGTCATGTGGTGTGTGAAGTGCCATGTCACAGGGCATGTGAAGCACCATGTCACGGGGTGTGTGAAGCACCATGTCACGGGGTGTGTGAAACACCATGTCACGGGGTGTGTGAAACACCATGTCACGGGGTGTGTGAAACACCATGTCACGGGGTGTGTGAAACACCATGTCACGGGGTGTGTGAAACACCATGTCACATTGAAGCACCATGTCATGTGGCATGTGAGGCGCCATGTGAAATCCATGTGGTGGACTGTGTGAACAGCCATGTGATGGACCATGTGAATTCCAAGTGGTGGTGAGTCACTCCCTGTGACTGGGTGTGACTTCTAGGCACTCCCTGGGTGGTCACCATCTGATGGGGTGTGACATTGTGACTGAGGTGTGCTTGTGGGAACCCTTTGACTGGGATGTGACATTGTGACTGAGGTGTGGTTGATGGGCACCATGTGATAGGGGTGTGACATATGGTGTGAAGTGCCATGTCACGTGGTGTGTGAACAGCCATGTCATGTGAAGCACCATGTCACATGGGGTGTGAAGTGCCATGTCACAGGGTGTGTGAAGTGCTATGTCACATGGTGCTTCATGGTGGTGAGTCATGTGATGTGCCATGTGATGTCCATGTCACATGGTGTGTGATTCCAAGTGGCGATGAGTCATGTGATGTGGCATGTGAAGTGCCATGTCATGTGGCATGTGAAGTGCCATGTACATGGTGCTTCATGGTGGTGAGTCATGTGATGTGCCATGTGATGTGCCATGTCACATGGTGTGTGATTTCCAAGTGGTGATGAGTCATGTGATGTAAGCATGTGAAGTGCCATGTCACATGGTGTGTGAATTCCAAGTGGTGGTGAGTCATGTGATGTGGCGTGTGAAGTGCCATGTCACATGGTGTGTGAATTCCAAGTGGTGGTGAGTCATGTGATGTGGCGTGTGAAGTGCCATGTCACAGTCACATGGTGTGTGAAATTCAAGTGGTGGTGAGTCATGTGATGTGGCATGTGAAATGCCATGTCACATGGTGTGTGAACAGCCATGTCACATGCCATGTGTGAAGTGCTGTGTGAAATGCCATGTGGTTGACCATGGCATGTGATGTAATGGGCCATGTGAATTCCCATGGGTGGTGCACTCCCTGTGACTGGGGTGTGATAGTGTGACTTGTGAGAACCTTGTGACTGAGATGTGCCTTGTGAGTGCCCTGTGACTGAGGTATGACATGTGGGCCATGTGTGAGTCATGTGTGAGTCACTCCCTGAGACAGTGTGACTGGGTGTGACTTGTGAGAATTGTGTGACTGATGAGTCCCATGTGATGAGGTGTGACATGTGGGCCAGTGTGAGTCACTCCCTGAGACAGTGTGACTGGGGTGTGACTTGTGAGAATTGTGTGACTGATGAGTGCCATGTGACTGGGTGTGACTGAGGCGTGACTTGTGAGCACATGTGACAGAGCAATGTAGAAGGGCACAAAGGTTGCTTACAAATGCTTACGTAAATTATTAGTCAGGCTGACAAATGCTGACCATCTAGGTCAGCATTAGTCAGCATTAGTCAGCATTATATCACATTAGCTCAGCATTATATCAGCATTATGTCAGCATTAACCACACGATTTGTCAGCGCTTACTCATCCGTGCCTTTCACACGCGTTGTTCCCTCTTTATCAAGCTTCAGGGCCCGCCTATGGCGCGTCCTCGCATTGCTCGAACTGCGCCGCCGTCTCGCCCCTTCAGCTTGCTGGGGCGCGCCCCAGACCCCGCAAATCCACTTCTGCATGACATGCTTTATCCCAATTCTGGGTGACATGCTTTATCCCACTGTACAGTTTTATGCTTTATCCCAATGAAGTGTCATGAGGTGGTGTGTGAAATCCCATCTGATGGACCATGTGAAGTGCCATGTCAGGTGGTGTGTGAAACACTATGTGGTGGACCATGTGAATAGCCATGTCACATGAAGCACCATGTCATGTAGCATGTGAAGTGTCATGTGTCATGTGGTGTGTGAAGCACCATGTCACAGGGCATGTGAAGTGCCATGTCACATGGTGTGTGAACAGCCATGTCATGTGGTGTGTGAACAGCCATGTCACATGGTGTGTGAAGCACAATGTCACGTGAAGCTCCATGTCACATGGTGCATGAAGCACAATGTCACGTGAAGCTCCATGTCACATGGTGCATGAAATGCTATGTCACATGGCTTGTGAAGCACCATGTCACATGGCATGTGAAGTGCCATGTCACGTGGCATGTGAACAGCCATGTCACATGGCATGTGAAAAGCCATGTCAGGTGGCGTGTGAACAGCCATGTCAGGTGGCGTGTGAAACACCATGTCACGTGGCATGTGAAACACCATGTCACATGGCATGTGAAACACCATGTCACGTGGCGTGTGAAACACCACGTCACATTGAAGCACCTGTCATGTGGCATGTGAAGCACCATGTGAAATGCCATGTGGTGGACTGTGTGAACAGCCATGTGATGGACCATGTGAATTCCAGTGGTGGTGAGTCACTCCCTGAGTGGTCACCATGTGATGGGGTGTGACATTATGACTGAGGTGTGGCTTGTGGGAACCCTTTGACTGGGATGTGACATTGTGACTGAGGTGTGGTTGATGGGCACCATGTGACAGGGTGTGACATGTCACATGGTGTGTGAGGTGCCATGTCACGTGGTGTGTGAAGTGCCATGTCACATGAAGTACCATGTCACATAGCATGTGAAGTGTCATGTGTAATTGGGTGTGTGAAGTGCCATGTCATGTGGTGCGTGAAATGCCATGTCACATGGGGTGTGAAGTGCCATGTGACATGGTGCTTCATGGTGGTGAGTCATGTGATGTGCCATGTGATGTGCCATGTCACATGGTGTGTGATTTCCAAGTGGTGATGAGTCATGTGATGTGGCATGTGAAGTGCCATGTCATGTGGGTTGTGAAGTGCCATGTCACAGGGCGTGTGAAGTGCCATGTCACAGGGCGTGTGAAGTGCCATGTCACAGGGCATGTGAAGTGCCATGTCACAGGGCATGTGAAGTGCCATGTCACAGGGCGTGTGAATTCCAAGTGGTGGTGAGTCATGTGATGTGGCATGTGAAGTGCCATGTCACAGTCACATGGTGTGTGAATTCCAGGTGGTGGTGAGTCATGTGATGTGGCATGTGAAGTGCCATGTCACATGGTGTGTGAACAGCCATGTCACATGCCATGTGAAGTGCCATGTGAAATGCCATGTGGTTGACCATGTGAACATGTCATGTGGCATGTGATGTAATGGGCCATGTGAATTCCCAGTGGTGGTGCACTCCTGTGACTGGGGTGTGATAGTGTGACTTGTGAGAACCTTGTGACTGAGATGTGCGCCCTGTGACTGAGGTATGACATGTGGCCATGTGTGAGTCATGTGTGAGTCACTCCCTGAGACAGTGTGACTGGGGTGTGACTTGTGAGAATTGTGTGACTGATGAGTCCCATGTGATGAGGTGTGACATGTGGGCATGTGTGAGTCACTCCCTGAGACAGTGTGACTGGGGTGTGACTTGTGAGAATTGTGTGACTGATGAGTGCCATGTGACTGGGGTGTGACTGAGGCATGACTTGTGAGCACATGTGACAGAGCAATGTAAGAAGGGCACAAAGGTTGCTTACAAATGCTGACATAAATTATTAGTCAGGCTGACAAATGCTGACCAATCTTATGTCAGCATTAGGTCAGCATTAGGTCAGCATTATATCAGCATTACCACACGATTTGTCAGCGCTTTGTCAGCGGTACCTTTCCCACGCGTTGTGCCCTTCTATATAGACAAGCTTCAGGGGCCCCGCCTATGGCGCGTCCTCGCGTTGCTCGAACTGCGCCGCCGTCTCGCCCCTTCAGCTTGCTGGGGGCGCGCCCCCAGACCCCCGCAAATCCCACTTCTGCATGACATGCTTTATCCCACTGTACAGTTTTATGCTTTATCCCAATGAAGTGTCATGAGGTGGTGTGTGAAATCCCATCTGATGGACCATGTGAAGTGCCATGTCACGTGGTGTGTGAAGTGCCATGTCATGTGGTGTGTGAAACACTATGTGGTGGACCATGTGAATAGCCATGTCACATGAAGCACCATGTCATGTAGCATGTGAAGTGTCATGTGTCATGTGGTGTGTGAAGCACCATGTCACATGGTGTGTGAACAGCCATGTCACATGGCTTGTGAAGCACCATGTCAGGTGGTGTGTGAAGTGCCATGTCACGTGGCGTGTGAACTGACATGTCATGTGGCTTGTGAAGCACCATGTCATGTGGTGTGTGAAGTGCCATGTCACATGGTGCATGAAATGCCATGTCACATGGCTTGTGAAGCACCATGTCAGGTGGTGCATGAAAAGCCATGTCATGTGGTGTGTGAACTGCCATGTCACGTGGCGTGTGAAAAGCCATGTCACATGGTGCATGAAATGCCATGTCACATGGCGTGTGAAAAGCCATGTCACGTGGTATGTGAACAGCCATGTCACATGGTGCATGAAATGCCATGTCATGTGACATGTGAAGTGCCATGTCACATGGCTTGTGAAGCACCATGTAAGGTGGTGTGTGAAGTGCCATGTCACATGGCATGTGAACAGCCATGTCACATGGCGTGTGAACAGCCATATCACTTGGCGTGTGAAAAGCCATGTCACGTGGCACATGAAAAGCCATGTCACGTGGCGTGTGAAACACCATGTCATGTGGCGTGTGAACAGCCATGTCACGTGGCATGTGAACAGCCATGTCACATGGTGTGTGAAAAGCCATGTCACGTGGTATGTGAACAGCCATGTCACGTGGTGCATGAAATGCCATGTCATGTGACGTGTGAAGTGCCATGTCATATGGCGTGTGAAGTGCCATGTCACAGGGCATGTGAAGTGCCTTGTCACATGGCGTGTGAACAGCCATATCACGTGGCATGTGAAAAGCCATGTCACGTGGCGTGTGAAACACTATGTCATGTGGCATGTGAAAAGCCATGTCACGTGGCATGTGAAAATGCATGTCATGTGGCATGTGAAAAGCCATGTCACGTGGCGTGTGAAAAGCCATGTCACGTGGTGTGTGAAACACCATGTCACATTGAAGCACTATGTCATGTGGCATGTGAAGTGCCATGTGAAATGCCATGTGAAATGCCATGTGATGGACCATGTGAAAGCCATGTGATGGACCATGTGAATTCCAAGTGGTGGTGAGTCACTCCCTGGGTGGTCACCATGTGATGGGTGTGACATTGTGACTGAGGTGTGGCTTGTGGGAACCCTGTCAATGGGATGTGACATTGTGACTGAGGTGTGGTTGATGGGCTCCATGTGACAGGGGTGTGACTTGTGAGAATCCTGTGACTGGGGGTGCAGTTCTGGCCTTGTGACTGGGGTGTGACTTGTGAGAATCTTGTGATTGTGACTGGGATGTGCCTTGTGAGTGCCCTGTGACTGGGTGTGACTGGGTGTGATTGTGTGACTTGTGAGTCACTCCCTGATGAGTCTGGCACTGTGTGACTGGGGTGTGACTTATGAGAATGTTGTGACAGGTGTGTGACCTGTGGGACAATAGTGTGAGTTGTGACTGGCAGGTTGCTTACAAATGCTGACATGCTGACAAAACACTTAGTCAGGCTGCACTTGCTTAGCTAATTATTAGTCAGAATTAGGTCAGCATTTGTCAGCATTTGTCAGCCTTAGTCAGAATTTGTCAGCGCTGACTCATCTGTACCTTTCTCACACATTGTGCCCTTCTATATACAAGCTTCAGGGGCCCGCCTATGGCGCGTCCTCGCGTTGCTCGAACTGCACCGTTGTCTCGCCCCTTCAGCTTGCTGGGGGCGCCCCAGACCCCCGCAAATCCACTTCAGAGTTGCATGCTCTATCCCTTCAGAGTTGCATGCTCTATCCCATTTCAGACTTGCATGCTTTATCCCAGCTCAGAGTTTTATGCTTTATCCCATGTCAGACTTGCATGCTTTATCCCAGCTCAGAGTTGTATGTTTTGTACCAGACCAGGGGAGGAGCTCCTTCGGAGCTCCTCCCCCTGGTCCTCCAATTCCAAAGTTTCATGCTTTATCCCAGTTCAAAGTTGTATGTTGTGTACCAGACCAGGGTGAGGAGCTCCTTGGAGCTCCTCCCCCTGGTCCTCCAATTCCAAAGTTTCATGCTTTATCCCAGTTCAAAGTTGTATGTTGTGTACCAGACCAGGGTGAGGAGCTCCTTCGGAGCTCCTCCCCCTGGTCTCCAATTCCAAGTTTCATGCTTTATCCAGTTCAAAGTTGTATGTTGTGTACCAGACCAGGGGAGGAGCTCCTTCGGAGCTCCTCCCCCTGGTCTCCAATTCCAAAGTTTCATGCTTTATCCCAGTTCAAAGTTGTATGTTGTGTACCAGACCAGGGAGGAGCTCCTTCGGAGCTCCTCCCCCTGGTCCTCCAATTCCAAGTTTCATGCTTTATCCCAGTTCAAGTTGTATGTTGGTACCAGACCAGGGAGGAGCTCCTTCGGAGCTCCTCCCCTGGTCCTCCAATTCCAAAGTTTCATTCATGCTTTATCCCAGTTCAAGTTGTATGTTGTGTACCAGACCAATTCCAGAGTTTTATGCTTTATCCCAGATCAGAGTTGTATCTTTTATCCCAGTTCACAGTTGTATGCTGTCTTTTAATCCACAACTTTGTTTCATCTCTTCCTTATTCAAACTTGCTATCTATCTTCTTACTATATAGCTATACATACTATATCTAATTACAAATTTAATCCCTGTAAAACCTCATTATACACTATGTTAGGTACTTTTTTGCTTTCATTTCTCTGGCAACAATACTTTTATCCTCCCTCCAGAAGTGCATCTTGACAATGCAACATACATCTGCCCATGTGAAAACACTTCTGTTTGCAGGTTTAATCCCACATACTTCACTGATTGCCCTTGAGACTTGTTGATGTCATTGCAAATGCCAACCTTATAGGGAATTGTCTTCTTTTCATAGGTATGGGCAGATTCTCTGCTGAAGGCTGAAGTGTGATCCTTGGAATCAATGCTATCTTCCCAGAAAACCTTTCATCCCCAGAAATGATCTCACATTTCACAACTCTGTCTCTGATCCCTCTGACAATCATCCTGGTCCCATTGCACAGTCCTCTGGATGCATCAAGATTCCTCAGAAGCATCACTGGACATCCTATCTTCAATGACAGTTTGGACAATGGCAATCCACTTGCATTCAGGGAATTCAAATATTCCACAGGATATGGCTGATATTCATCCTGAGCCTGGTTCTCCATGTCAACAGAATCTGCACTGTTGAGCACTTTTCCATCCCTGGCATCATATCCAGAATCATTTTGTTGATCTCATCCACATCATCATTTTTGCAACACAAAATGGTCCTGTCCAAATAATATTGATTTGGTTTGTTGCCTAGGTGGATATCAGGATAGGCATATCCTATCAGAGTGTCCATGCTATTTGGATTGCAGCACATGTTCTCTGGAATTTGTACTTTGCCAGCATCATCCAAGTTGGTGCCTGCACCAATCTCCAACAGCCAAGCTGCATGAGCTTCACTTTCTGGACTCCTGTCCAACCGCATATTATGAGTTAAATACATTACTTCCACATATCTCCAAAGGTTGCTCCTGGCAAGGCATGCACCCACAATCTCTTGACGCAATGCTTTGGGTACCACAGGCAAAGTTTGACGAAAGTCACCTCCAAATATCACTGTGATTCCAGCAAATGGTATCTCTCTTCTGTTCAGAAGGTCCCTCAGAAGCCGATCCACAGAGGCAACAGCACTCTTGTGTTGCATAGGCACTTCATCCCATATAATAATCTTGGTGTGCTCAAACACCTGATCCATGTTCAACCTCATGTTGAAATCCAACTGTAGATGTTGCTTACCTGATGCATGTAGGAATTTCTTTTGACTCCTGCTACAGATGTCTCTGTAATGGGAATGGGAATCTTGAAGGTGGAATGAGCTGTTCTTCCACCTTGCAGCAAGAGAGAAGCAATCCCAGAAGAGGCCACACACAGGGCTACTTGATTCTGAGATCTGACTGCAGCAGCAATGGTGTTGCACACAAAAGTTTTACCACACCCTCCAGCACTGTGAACAAACAAAAGCTTGCCTCTGTTGTTGTTGACAGAGTCCATGACAGCATTATAAGCATTCTCTGCTCTTCATTGAACCTGCCTACATTCAGAGTCACCAATTCACCTTGTTGCACTGGATTATAGTCCAAATACTGAGCCAACATGAAATTCCCCATCATGACCTCCCAGCTTTGACCCTCCATGGTCCTTGAGGCAATGGCATAGGTGGAAAGTCACCCAGAGTTTTCCAGACCTCATGACAATCTTGTTGAGAAGATGTAGGCCATAGTCATAGATCTTGTCATCCTCAAACTGATGGCCTTGGAATTGAGGTAGCCTCTCAAGTTTTCTTCTCAAGTCATCACATATGTGTTGCTTGTATTTGTCCCACAGAGTTTCAGGAGATAGTGGAAAACAACTCAGCAGAATCACTGCAAATAGTGATCTCAAAGCAGACCCAGTCTGCATTCTAGATGCCTCTCTAAGGCATTGATCCCACTCCTGTCATCTTCAGCAATCCTCTGGCAAGACAGGCACCCTTGTATGTGGGATGAACAATCCCATTAAACTTCTTCAAGTCATCAAAGGACTGTGCCCCAGCAACCACAGTCAGAAGCATTCTCAGGTAAAACCTTTCTCCCTGAGATGGAGAGGCAAAGTACATCCTGCCAATGGCAGGAGCATTCCTAGTCCTGAGCTTCCATTCATGAGTCTTCTTGACATACCAATACTTCTTGGGAAAGTCTTGGTACAGCACTGTTCTTGCTTGTGGATCTGCTCTATTCTTCTGGAACCAAGCAGTCAAAGGTGTGTGCTTTTCTCCACCACTTGCAACAACCTCATCCAGTCTGTCATCTGCATTGAAATATATCAATTGCTGATCCTTCTCATGGACAGCCAATCTCATCACAGATGGAAACTCCTTATGCATGTTGAACTCAAACATGTGCCAACAGGACTCTGCAGCAGAGATGTATCTTGAATCCAGATACTCCTTTATCTCATTCCTGTTCTGACCTTCACCAATCTCCAGAGTGGTTCTGTCATGTCCCTTGTAAATATACTTGTGGATGTATTTGACTGCTTGCACAGAAGCACAAACTTCCACATTGATATGACAATTGTACTTTGCAGACAAATAGGGATTGTAGGGAACAACATCCCTGTTGTCATACCTGTTGCCATGCTTCTCAAAGAATGCCCCATTGTCAGGCCTAGCATACTTGGGATATCCATCTTCACCAAAATGGGTGGTAGGACGAAATTCCTTGGGAACCCCTTTGAACATCTCCCATTAATCATGCACTTGGCATTAGGCTTCTCAGCTCCACATGGACCATGAACCATGTTCTTGGTAATGACTTCATACAGAACAGGTTGAGTCAGTTGATCAGGTATTTGGGCACAGACAATGGTGTCCACATCAGTAGCATTTCTTATCTTGTCATTGGCACTGAGAAAGACCAATAGGTGCATGTGAGGAAGGCCCTCTTCTGGAATTCAATGGTGTAAACCATTGCTACTGCTTTGCCAAAATAGCCCTTTTTGTATCTCATTGTAAAGGGCTGCTCTTTTCCCCTCAAAGACCCTGGACATAATGTCAGGTCTATCTGTAGCAGTCTGAGGGCTGCCATGGGGCCCTTCTTCATTGAAAAGTGCTTCTTTGACTTCTGGCCAATTGGGATTAGCTGTCATGGTAATGAAAAGATCAGGCTTTTGGAACTCTCTGCAAATGGCCATGGAATCTTGAAACAGTTGAAGCATGTGCCTTTCACTTCCAATGTGTGTTGAAGGCAATATTACCCTTTGACCCATATTTTCCATGGTAGTGTTTCCATCTCCATCACCTGCAGCAGCATCTCTCAGCCCCTGATATACATCAGCTCTCAGCTCTCTTTGATGAGTCCTTGCCCAGTTCAAACTACTTTGTTCAGTGGAAGCCCATGCATCCACAATATACTGCTGGAAGAGCCTTCCAGCTCTGAAAAGTGGAGTCTGGTCTCCTGGTCTGACATGGAGCCTGTATGCATAATAGCACCTCTGGCTGACTTTGGGACCTCTACTCCTTCTATCTTGTCTGGCCTGAGTAGGAATGTTGATGTGCCAGCCATCTTCACCATGTGGAAATAACAAAACATAATGCAATGGTGAATAGCCTGGATTCAAATGGCTGATCCTCAAACCACCACCTTGAAGGCGTAAAACAATGTCTCTGTGCTCAGAGACCTCTTCAGAACCATCCCCTGGAATAACTGCAGCTATTTCATCAGCAGCTGGCAGATTGTATCTCCTTCTATCCTGAGTCCTCTCCATGCGCAACAGCACTTGAATATTGCGTCTCTCATTGGCAGGTGTTTCAGCCATAATTTGATGAGCTGATTTGTACAGAGCAATATAGGATGTGTTTGAAGGATCATTGCCTGCAGCTCAGCCATGATGACAACATTCAAATGAGGATTATTTGCCATCCTCATATTGACTTGCATCTCAGCATTGTCATGAATGTAGATTTGAGCATAGCGCTCTGGCTGGTTTCCCTCTGGAAGTAAGGCACCTGAATGGTGATGTAATTCACCCTGAATGCGAAATGAGTATGGCCCAGGGCATTGGTGACAGCATGATCAATTTTAACACCAAGAATGTAAATGCAAAAGCAGCATTGTAATTTCTAATGTCTTTCCTGAATGCCTTTGAATGAGGTGAAATCCCACACAGCATGTCTCTAAGAACTCTTGGAGCCTCTCTCAGTGGAGGCAACTGAATTTGCCCTTGCAAACAGCACATGCCAAACTTGATATTTCTGGCTGTTGAAGATGATAGCTTTTCAAAGTCCCAATGTAGGGCATTACAGTGAGGACAGACAATATTCATGGCACCCAGACCATGGATTTCATTTGGCTGAAGGTCAACATAGGGTCTTCTACCTCTAGGAAGATCTCTGGGATCTCTTTGAGGAGCATCAGGAATGTCAATATCTTGCTGGTTTTGACCCTCTTGGTCTCTCCCAACATCCTCCTCATCTCTCCCATTCTCTGTATAATCTCTAGGTACTTGTTGTTCTTGCTCATTGACAGGCAAATCCAATGCCTGATTCACAGCTTCATCCAATCTTTCCCACTCCTCAGGATCCAAGTCTTCAAAGTCAAAACCATCATTTGGATCAGGATCCAGCTCTCTGTCATGCTCTTGTCTCCATTGATTCTGAATGAGGTTTCTTCTTTGAGCATTATCAGCATCAGCAACCTCATCAAAGTATTCCAAACCCAGAGCATCACGAAATAGCTCCTCCTGCTCCAGTTGTCTTTGGGCTTCCAAAGCTATTTGCCTTTCAACCTCTACTTGTCTATGCAGCTCAGCCAGTTGTCTCTGTATTTGCTGTTCAGCTGCCACATCTCTTTGTCTCTGCTCCTCAAAGAACTGGATCTGGGCAAGTTGCCTTTGCTGTTCAACTGCTGACTCCCTTTGTCTTTGCTCCTCAAGCATCTGAGCCTGGGAAACTTGTCTTTGCTGTTCAGCTGCCAGATCCCTTTGTCTCTCCTCCTCAAGCATCTGAGCCTGGGCAGCTTGTCTTTGCTGTTCAGCTGCCAGGTCCCTCTGTCTCTCCTCCTCAAGCATCTGAGCCTGGGCAGCTTGTCTTTGCTGTTCAGCTGCCAGGTCCCTTTGTCTCTCCTCCTCAAGCATCTGAGCCTGGGCAGCTTGTCTTTGCTGTTCAGCTGCCAGATTCCTTTGTCTCTCCTCCTCAAGCATCTGAGCATGGGAAAGTTGCCTTTTCTGTTCAGCATCCTGGGCTCTTTGTCTCTGTTCATCCAGCATTTGAGCATGTCTAAGTTGCCTTTGCTGTTCACCTTCCAAATCCTTTGTCTCTGCTCATCTAGCATCTGAGCATGTGCAAGTTGCCTTTGCTGCTCAGCTTCCTGGTTTCTTTGTCCATGCTCTTCCAGCATTTGAGCCTGCCCAAGTTGCATTTCTTGCTGAATGCGCTGTCTCTGCCATTCCTCATCATGCATCATGGCATCCTGTTCATATCTATGTTCCCTCTCCCTTTGCTCCTGTAGCTGTTGCAAAAGCATTGCCTGTCTCTGCCTAACCTGTGCAACTTCCAAAGCTTGAACTCTGAGCCTCTCTTGCACCTGAGCAACCAAAGCAGCTTGCCTATGATTTTCCACATGCTCTCTGTGAGCAATATGTCCTCTGTGGACATTATTTAAATTGAAATTATTAGTCTGTGGTCCAGATAAAATAGCTCTTGGTCCAGATGCCTGTCTGGGTCTGCCTCTGCCTCTTCTAGCTGGCTGAGCAGGTGGCAAGTTAGCAGCCATGTCTCTCCATCCAACTATGGGTCTACTTTCAGCTGCTCCAGGAGTAGAAACAATATTGCCAGGAACCATTTGAATGGGAAATAGCCTAGGAGCATTTATATAGCCAGGGATCTGCACTTCTGGAATGATAGGCAAAGGAAATAGCCTAGGTGCATCAATATGCTCAGGTATCTGCACTTGAGGAATCTGAGCAGCAAAATCCACTCCAAAATTGGGCTGCTCAATGCCCTGAGGTAAAACAGGTTGTCTGAGAAGCCTAGCCTGGCTTCTACGATCATCTGGATCAGTCATCTGCAGTCTAAGCATCCTAGATGCCTCTCTAGTATTTTGACGCTCATTTTCAGGAGTTGTAGGCCTAGACCTATCCAACACATGATGATTGAAAAAACTGGGTTGCTGAAAGCTCTTACATATTATAGAATAAATGACTGGAAGGGGAAAATGGATTTGTCAATTATTTGGATTCATTTTCACAATAATCACTCACTTGCTTGGTCAGGTAAAAAGTTTTGTCTTCAAGAACAATGTCAAGTAAGTGACTGGAGGGGAAAACATAAGTTTATCAATGATTTGCATGTATTTTCATAATAATCACTCACTTTCTCAGTCAGAAAACCAAATTGACTTCAAGAATAATGTCCACACTGAGTACAATCAACCCAGTATGTTTACTAAAGTCTTATCAGTTCCATCTATTGTGTAGAAAGCAAATTGGCCATACATAGATCCAAAATATGCAAGTACTGTGCTAAAAAAAGTGAATAAGGGTTACTCAATGCATCTAAGAGTTCACTCACATTTCTCTGAATTTATCCTGATTTTCCCTGATTTTTAAACACCTTGAATAGCAAGCTAAGGCCTTATCAGCACAATCATAAGCCTTAGCAGTACAAATAGTCATACATGGACTAAAGCACTGTGTCAAAAGTATTAGATGACATCCTAAAGACATTCACATATTTCCCTACATTTTTCTGAATTTTATTTGAATTTTAGGATGTGTGTGTGTGTGAGGGAAGGAAGAAAGAAGGGAACAAAGGGCAGCTGCGCTTTTTTGCTTACAAATTGCTTACAAATGCTGACATAAATTATTAGTCAGGCTGACCAATCTTATGTCAGCCTTAGCTCAGCATTAGCTCAGCATTATATCAGCATTAGCTCAGCATTATATCAGCATTAGCTCAGCATTAGCTCAGCATTATGTCAGCATTACCACACGATTTGTCAGCGCTTACTCATCCGTGCCTTTCACACGCGTTGTTCCCTTCTTTATAGATGTTTATACATTCCTGGCCACCAGTAATCTCGTTGTAATAATTCTAGCATTTTCAAGCATCCAGGATGTCCAGAAGTAGGCGATTCATGAACCGTTTTGATAATACTGGTATGGAGTGTTCCAAGATCAGGGATATATGCTCTGTCAATGTATCAGATGATTCCGTCAATGAACGCCCAATCCTGTAATTTGGATTTAATAGGTGGAGCGCATTGTGTCTCTATGACTTTGATGATGGTTTTTCCAAAGCTGTCAAGCGATGTGGCGTCTTGAATCTTCTGAGCAATATGATCAGGATGGCGGGATAATTCGTCCGCTTCAAACATTTTCGTTCCTGGTACGTGCTTGATTTTCAGATCAAATTCCGATAACATCATAGACCATCAAGCTTGTCGAGGTGTTAATCGTTGCGGAGTTCTATAGAACGAAAGGTTTTTGTGATCACAATGGACTATGATGGGATGCGGTGATCCATGCAGCAAATGTCACTGTGCTTGTAATCCTTTAATGATAGCCAGTAGTTCTTGGTCATAGATTTGGTAATTCTGCTCCATTGTGGACAAGGCATGTGATATGAAGCTGCAAGGATGGAGGGATCCAGATGCATCAGCTTGTTTCAACACTGCTCCAGTGGCCTTATTGGAGGCGTCCGTTTGTAGAATAAATGGTCTTGTGGGGTCTGGCATGCGTAGGACTGGCATAGACAAAAATTTGTGTTTTAATGCGTCAAAAGCCATTTGACAATCAGACGTCCAACTGAAGATTAAACCTTTCTTTGTCAAGTCTGTTAACAGTTTTGCTATAGCAGCAAAGTTGCCGATGAACCGTCGGTAGAAATTTCCGAATCCAAGGAAAGATCTAACTTGTTTGACTATTGTGGGGATTGGCCAATCTCTGATACCAGCAAGTTTGACCAGATCCATCTGAATATGACCAGGCATCATGACCACCATGCCCAAGAATTTGACCTCTTGAACGCAAAATTTGCATTTTTCTAACTTCAAAAATAGGTCCTTTTCCTGTAAACGCTTCAGGACTTGTTTGGTTCGTCTCTGTATTTCTTCTTTTGTTTTCCCACAAATCAGAATATTGTCCATATAGATAATGAGCCATCCTTCGTTAATCATATCCTGGAAGTATTCATTCATCATAGTCTGAAATGTTGAGGGCAAATTGCAAAGGCCAAAGAACATTACTGTTGGTTCGTATAAACCACGATTTGTAATGAAGGCAGCTTTCCATTCATCGCCTTCTTTAATTCGCACGTTGTTATATCCCCAGCGCAAATCAAGTTTGGTGAAATAGTTTGCACCTTCTAATTTTGTCATTAGATCTGAGACTAGAGGTAACAGATAGGCATTTTTGATTGTCCATTCATTAAGGTAATGATAGTCTTGGCAGGGTCTAAGAGCGCCGCTTTCTTTCTTTGAAACGAAGAAAAATGGTGATGCCTGTGGTGATTTGGATGGTCGGATATATCCTTTGTCTAATTGCTCTTTAATCCATTCGTCAAGCGTTGACTGTTCTTTCAGTGATAGCAGGTAGATTTTGCTAACTTTTGGTGTAAATCCAGTTTTGAGTTCAATCGCATGGTCCCATGGACGTGATGATGGGAAACGCTCTGATGCTTTTTTCTCAAAGGTAGACTGCCAGGGAAGGTACTCAGGTGGTAAGACAGTCGGCGTTTCGTCGCATTTTGCTTGGTGTTTAAATGCTTGTGACGCTGATGTTTTTACTCTTATCCAGTATTTGTCTTCTCCCCATTGTTGAGTATCTAGCGCCATGTGCCGAATAGGTTTGTCATTTTTTGAATCATCGTCTATTTGGAGGGTTTTCCTTCACCAATCAATAGTCAGGTTATGCTTTTCCAGCCATGGTATTCCAAAGATGATTGATCCCCTAAGTTCGTGATCCATAACCAATTATCATATGGTTTTCCATTGATGGAATAGGTAAGATGAGTTCATGCCATTTTGGTTAATAGTTCCATTGGTGTTCTTGACTTTAATTGGTTGTTTTAGTTTTTCTTTTGGCCAATCTTTTGATATGCGTTTGTCAATGAAGTTTCCTTCTGCTCCACAATCAATGAGGGCAGATATTTCAGCGGGTTTATCATTCGTTTGCACATTGATTGAAATCTGTTTATCATTATTGGATTGTACAATTACAGAATTGAGTGCTAACTGTTCAACTTTATGGGAGGTGTCAACCGCTTTCTGGCGTCTCCTTCTTAAAAACCCTCTGTTTCAAGTTCTTGGAGGGTATTCTTGCGCTCCTCGTCTGGGAGTGCTTTCAATAGTGCCCTAATGCATTGGGCAGTTGATTCTTCTGAGGTCATTTCCTCAATAGTCCTAATGGTGCGATTCTGAGGAGGAGGCAATTTGTTGGGCATCGTCTGGGCGTTCCCGTTGTTTGGGCAATCCCTGGATATGTGTCCTGAGTCTGCATTGGAAACACTTGCCGGTTTTCCAATATTCCTCCTTTTGGGCATCTGAAAGGCGTCCAGTAGTTATGGCATTGACCCCTTTTGATCCTGATGCCAAGTTCCTTGAGTTTCGGTTAAATTTGAAACGTCTTTCTGGGTTTCCTGACCCAGTGGATCAGTTCATCAGTTTCAGGGTTTCCCAAGCATTGTGTAGTCGCTCCGCAGCATCATAGGCTGTTTCCATATTAATGACTGCAGGATTTTCGATGATCTTTGCTGCGACTGATGCTGGGAGTCCTTTACAGAAATAGATTTGTTGCGCCATGAACCCTGTGATTCCGGTTGACTGAATAAGCAATCGGAATTTCTGAATATAAGTGGGGATATCAATATCTCCGCCCACTTTGACTTTATCTAGATCATTCAGGGTCCTAGCTGCGGTGTCTGATTCGCCCCAATCAGCTAAGAATCATTTCTTGAAACTGCTGTAGCTATCCCAAGAGAGCGTCATTCCTTCTTCCTTTTTCTTTCCTTTGTCTGTAGTTGCCTCGTCCAACTCCTCTCGGATATTGGATTTCCAATTGTCTAATTCTTCTCCTAAATGTAGGAAAACATATTTGATCCTTTTCTTGGCAGTGGTAAATCGTTCCTCATCTAGATCGAAGGTGTCATCGAATGCATAGATGAAATGTTTCACTTTGGATCGTTGTCCTTTGAATTTCTCAATGGAGATTCCCTTTATCCCTTTCGGAGATGTTTCCTTTTCGTCTGCCATATCCTTTTTTGTTTCGGTTTCAGGTTCCTGTTTCAGTTCTGTTGCTTGTTTCGAGCTTTCTCCTTGTTTCGGTTTGTTGTCAAAATCTAGATCCAGTTCAATCTGCTGTTGTTCCTTATATTCATTCCACTTGGCAAGAGTAGATTCCTCAAGTGCGGAGAAGACTCCATCGGTTAGATCCTCAGTGTCTCGAAATTTGTGCCACCAAGTGAGTTCTGGTCCTTTGTTTGGTGGGAAGAATAATCGGCTATCTGAATCATTTTCTTTGTTATGCCAATTAGTCCAAGTTTCTGCTGGTAATTCTTCGTCAGGGTTTCCTTCTCTGTATTCTCCTTCGAAGAAACTTTCTGGGACTCGCTGGTTCTTTTTCTTAGTGGTTGAAACATAATACCACCCTTCGTTTGTTTGTAGAAGGATAGACTTCCTTCATCCAAGGTAGTACTTTTGCCTATAACGAACGGAGTTGTTTGGCGGTCTGATCTGGGAGGTTCGGGTCTCAATGGTGTCTGGCTAGTGACGAAGCACTGAGCAGTTCCTGAGTTCCAACTTGTGTTACGGACGATGCCCTCATCGTGGTTTGTTCTAAGTCAACAGTGACAAGCAGAGTCTCGGTCCACTCCCAGCCACTGGACAAAGAGTCTAGACACTAAGTCAAACAATGACGAAGGTCTTGAGAATGATGAGGAAGAAGAATGTTGAGATCGAGTGAGGTTGAGAGCAAAACTCATCTAAGTTGGAACTGAGGTTACTCTAGGATACATGGGTCTTATATACGTTTGGAGAACAAAGGAAACCATAAAAAGGGATGAGGCTGTAGCTACCTGAGAAAGGGAATATGAAAGTAACTACGAAAGGAGATGGCGTCCGAAGCTGTACAGTGCGCAGTAATGATGAGTATGAAACGATCTACTGAGACATGGAGATGAAACAAAAAGAGAACTGTAACACAAAATTGGAATTCCACGCCTTCATGGTAGTTGTGGGAGACAATAAACATACTAAAGATGAGTTGTTGGGATTTGTAAACCATTTTTGGAGCTTTTGACTGACGCCATCGATTCTTCATAATGAACCTTGCCATGCTTTAAAAAGACATCTAGATAAAATATGATCAAAATACTTGAATTCAACGAAGCATAAATGTACTGTTATTAAGTAGTTGCCATTTCCTTCAATAAGTCAATGAAGTGGTTCTCTCCCATGTTGTTAATATTAGCTCGATATTCTTCCTTGCCCGCAAGACGGCCATAAAGTTTTTTATTTTGTGATAGAGCAGGTTGAGCGGTAGCATACACAGCTGCTGGGACTATTCTTTTGATAAACTCATCACTGCCACCAAGGATAATCTCTGAGGGTTGGATTGATCTGTGACCTCTTCGTCGATTTCCATTGTTGTCGTCTTGATGAACAAATACATCCAATGTGTGACCTGCCAGTCATCATGATGTAATCGTGACAGTTTACCTCATCAAGTAGGTGCGGTTTATCCCATCTGAAAGGATCGTGCTTTCGACCAGACTCCAAACCAGTCTTGCGTGGTGCTGGCTTGACGATGTTATGTAAGCTTGAACGCACCAGGGAGACTGGCACTTAACATATACAAACAAAAGGATTGGACTGCCGAGCAGTAATGCCTCGATCAACCGCAGAGTATTATTTTGGGCGAAAATTAATATGCCAGACGGAGTTTCATTTCAGAAATAGAACAGTGCAGTATATGACGAGTAGTGGATGTAGCATCTATCCTGTCAATGTTGATACACTGATACATTATCCAAGTCTTCATCTACTGCTGGGCCTTCAATGATGGGTGATCATGCTATGGTCTATGAACCTATCATTCAATACTTGACTGACAGAGAATTGTCAATTGTCGACCTGGTCAATATGCTGCTTGTCGAAAAAAAATACAAGGGTCACCCATTGACAAACAACTTGATTGCAAATGGAAAAATGGTCATTCAGAACTTGTTGGCACATCCTCATTTGCCTGAACATGCTCGGAATGCTGTCTGCACTACCATAGAGCACATATATGCACAAGAAATTGAGGAGCTTTGTGACAAAGACAATGGTTTTCACTTTGGTGCAAGGCAAGTGGTTCCAGGTGATGTTGAAGACTTTGGACTGGTGGAAATGTTGAATGACTATATGAAGCTTGCACCAAGGCTCTGGTCTCTTTTTGATGCTTTGCTCAGGGCTTGTAAACGCAAGACTTCCCTACTTCTTTCACCTGTCAGTGGTGGTATCATGATGGAAGGCCCAGGAGTTGAAGGAGGCCTACCAGTTGGTGACCTTGATGAAGAAAGACTAGAAGGTAGTCGACAACGGAGCACAACAAACTTGCCTGATAAGAATCGACCAGAAATTCTTCTACAAATTTTACAAGCTTTAAGCACTGTTGTCTCCATGAGTATTAAAACTCAATGATAACCTAGAAAAAAACTGTTATTATCAGTACACTTATGCAGAGCACAAATCGAAAGGCAAATACCTTTCCAAGCATATTTGGGATGTTTCTTCATTCCTGTTGTACACCACAATGAGTGGTAAATGCGCTATCATGTATGGGTCTTACTGTTGCGCAAACAACAATCCATGCAGCAATCAGCTCTCTATCATCAAATGCTTCTATTACGCTACATGAACTTGGCAAGACTTACTCTGTTGCTCTCACATATGATAACTTTGATGTCGACTTGAAAATATCAGTACCAGTTGTGGAAAAGTCCAATGAAACCTTGAAGCACTTGACATCTGGTCTTGCCTTTCCACTTACACATGGTGTTGTAAAAGAAGACTTGCGCTGTTCCGAGTATCTCTGGCAGAGGTCTGAGCTAAATCCAGCTAACCGTGGCAATTCAATGAACAAGAAGTCTTACCATGATCTCGTAAAGATGTTCTATGAACCAAGCAATACTGGACCAGATATTCACAAAGATTTCAATATGTGGATTTTTCTCTGAGACTTAATTCAAAACATTGAAGGTTTTGAATACCTGCATAGCAAAGTAGGCGAGCCAAAAATCCTAGAGCAAATACCTGTTGTAAAAACCGACATATATCCAGTCTATGCAATGGATGTGAACAACTCAACTGTTAGTGGCAATATCCAAGTAATTGAATGTTTGATGTCGCAAGTCGGTTATGGGAGCCCTGAAGATAGATCTGCAATTGACATTAGTGACTATATCACTTTAATTCATGGGGATCTTGGAACTGGCAAGAGAATTAGTTCAATTATGAAGCACCGTTCAATTGAAGACAGACCTTGGGAATGGTTCCAATATGTGAAATTCTGTCCAGGATACTTTCATGTGAAGATGGCCTGCGCAGAAGCATTATAGCGTATTTTCATCAAACCCTTACTTGGGTGACATGACGAGACATGTTTCATGAAAGATATTGGTGTCCTACGCCCAAAGGAAACAGGGACCATCATATCTAAATGTAAATTCTGACGCATGCATCAAGTGATAAAGCACATTGGAGTAGCCAGGTGACTGGATTGCTGGCGCATTGCTGTATCTTGTAACCATCCACAGTTTGCGACACTTGAGGACTTTGCCAAGTCAAAGCCTGGGCTGGATGATCTCCGAGCACTGGCAATAGAACTAGTCAAGGAGAATGTCGCAGATCATGAGCTTTCCTTGCAACGGTTGAAACCTGATGACAAACATGATCAGCAATTTGAAAATGCAACAATCATACAACAATACGTGCTGCTTTATGAGGAGCTATCACATGCAATGAATTTTGGCGATATTGGACGTCTCGAGCGCTGCTTACTTCCTTGGATTCTTCTCTTTAAGGCAACTGGGAAACATAAATACGCAACTGCAATGGAAAAATTTTTGGTTGAAACTCACTTTGAATGCCCAGAACGATTGCACCATGCTATTAGGTACAATATGCTTGTCAATCCTACAGGGAAACCAGGGAAATTTCGTGCTGTTGACTGGGTTGTGGAGGGTAATAACTGTGATATCAAAGTAACTCATGGATGTCAAAACTCTGACAGTTATTATAATAGTTACATTAGATTAGTTACTATCATTACAATAACTAATGTAATGAATATCTTATCTAATCTATATCTAATCTATATCTTATCTAATTAGATAAGATTGAATAACTATTAATTAAGTGTTTCATATTTAATCATAAATAGCTTATATAATATTAGTCATGTGACTTATGACTCACAATTATGACTCATAGTTATGACTCATTTATAGTCATAATGACTCATACTTATGACTCATTTGGAGTCACAATGACTCATGATTATGACTCATGTTTATGACTCATAATGACTCACACTGAATCATATGACTCATACAACGTCATATAGAAAGAAATGATGTCATATAGAACATCATAGAAGGAATATAAATAGATGAAGACTCAGAATGACTCGTTTTAGGGACCGATATTATGTAATAGGTAGATTACACTGTACTTAGGTTAGGGTTTCTGAAATGCATATAAGGAGGGCGTTCTGAGTGACTATCCCCTCAGTTTTACTACAAACTACATAAGTGATAAGGCAACCTAGCTAACACAATGTAAGTATATTGAAACCTTACTTAGCTAGTGTATGCGCTGCTGTTTCTTGTTTCAATAATGGAGGGCAAGGGTCCAACCGCACCATCAAGCAGATGATTGGCACCTACAGAGCAATCAGTGAAACTGTAGAGAACAACTTGCTGATGTATACAACATCAGCACATGGTGAGCCAGATATGCGGCAAACTTTTGCCAAGCTTTTGAAGAGTCTTTCGCAATGTTCACCACACAAATTCATCCTGGGCAGGAAAACAATGCATTGTATACCGGACATGTTGAACAAAGGCGCAGAACTACTCAGTAACAACTTGAAATCTGGGGATGAGGACAGCGAAGGCGAGCTAAGACCGTCGTTGGATGATGTTGTTGTAGAGCTCTTGTAACGTTTGTGACTGAAAGACAAGTGGACGATCAAACATGTCAAATTTGGGTGCATGTTGCTGTGGGTTTTGCAATAGAGATGTAGATGCAACAGGCAATACATTCTCCTTGCCTTGTCTTGCCTGACACATAGGACTTCCCACTACAACAACTTGTTAGATACAAATAATAGAAAAAGTGCAAAACTTACTGGTATGGCCAGCTGTTCTGCAAACGCTGCACTTTGGTGGTCGCCTACGTGTTTTTGGCTGTCCATTTTGTGACAATAACAAAGATGATTCAGATGAAACGCCTGTAGTGATGGCTGGGAATGAAGGCACAACAGGAAGGGGATGGTGCCTATTGATGATATCAATGATGGCTGTACTGTATTCGGTTGAGCCATCCCATTTAGTTTCCCTCTCAAGGTCCCCAACAGTACAGATCTTTGAGAAGTGAGCACAGCCAACAATCTGGTCCTGCACACTTGTGCCCATTACAAGACCAGGTCCAAGGTTCCGTAAATGAACATGTCCGTACAGCTTCTTCATCTCCTCACAACGCCAGATCTCAAGATCAAGATCTGTAGCATCACTTTCATATTCAGCAATAGCAGAGCGAGCGGCTTGGCAACTAGGCTTGAAAACTGGGGTATGTAAATGCGAAAAAGCTGCAGGGTTGTGGATGTCACAACAGAGGTGAGATGGCTTTGGACTACATCGGTTGCAGCCATTAGGTGCCTCAGGATCGCACTCGATGTGCATGGATACTGAAAGACAATAACTTTCACCCAAAACAAGCAATATAACATGTAGAACTCACAAGCATCATCATTCATGAATGCGTTCATGATTGGAGTCCAGCGGCATGTATATCCTCGCTGTTCTGCATTGATCAAGTCATCTATGACTATATCAATCACCTTGGTGCTCTTCTGTACCGTTGCTGGCTTCTTCAGCCTCTTCTCCTCTTTCCTTTCATCTTCCTCATCGCTCGGATTGTTGTCCTCCTCCCTCTTGATATTAATCCCATCCTCTACCATCTTTTGACGTTTTGCCCCTTGTTTCTTGAGTTCAGCACAGGCACGCTTCTTGGCAGCATTCTCAACCTTCTTTGTACATTCTGAATCCAGGTGATCCTTCTCCGCAATGAGGATTGCAACTCCTTCAAGTTCTGGGTTGCGAACGCATCGACCAAAACGTTGCCATAATGTTGAGATTGAACATGATGCTCCCCATTGAACAGTTGTATCTGGCAAATCCATACCCTGTCATAGAGTCAGCTGTGTAGTTTGTAGACATGAGCTGTTACTACATACCATCCCAAACAAGTCCGTTGCCATAAGACCCCAAACATCGCCGTTCAATAACTTTGTCGATTCTTGCACCTTGAAGCGATCCGACATTTCGGAATTGAACCACTTGATGCGCTCTTGGCACTCCCGTGGTAAGAGACTCCGCAGGTAAAGGCCAGCCTGAACCGACTCAGGAATACTGTCAAAAAAGACCAGAAATTTTGGTGGTGGTATGTCGCCTGGTTTCCAGTTCCGAAGCAAAAACTGTAAATCAATAAAACTGTTGTGAGGATTGGCCATCGGTTGAACAACAATACTGATATTTGGACAATCTACAGAGCATCTTGATAGGAAAAGCTTCTCATCGCATAAGGCAAGTGACTTCTTGATGTCATGTGTAGCGGCTGGTGTGAGCGTAGCAGACGTAACCATGAGGGTACATGGCTTCCTTTGAAGGTGCCTTAGACTCCCGATGTAGCGATATTCGGGGCGAAACGATCCCCACTGTGATAGACAATGTGCCTCATCGATTATAATGCTAATGACGGAATTTGCAAATGATGAATTCTTGAATAATGACTGAAATCCTCCCTCGGCACCCATGAGTTCCTCGGGATTGACAACAATGGCTCGGTACTTAAGTGCAGCAATGTCCTACAGTGACATTAATTGATGAATGAAATAGAACAGTTAGACAACTAGTAGTTACGCACCTCAAAATTTCTTTTGGTAGCTGTTTTCGCAGAAATGAAAATCCCACTAACTCCAACCTTTGCGAGTGTGTCAACATTTTGCTGACCAAGTATATTTAGTGGAGTGACAATAATTTGAATGCCATGGGGGTGGAAGAGCAATGGTAACCAGAACGTCAAAGTTTTTCCCATACCAGTTCCTGCTATTGAGATAATGTCCTGGCTACCATCAAGAATAGCACGGCAGAGATTGACTTGCCAGAGGCAAGGCCGCTTGCTGAAAACCGATACCATGCGAGAGCGTATTTCGTCCACCGAGGGTAGCATTGATGACTGATCTGATGGCTGATTTGACAGTCGCAATTGACTTCCTGGCTCATTGGAAACATCCATGGGCCATCAGCACTATTGCTTGAGTCAGAGATGGAACCGCAGCACTGATAGATCACTTACCGCTATGATAGAGCTCAGGTGCGCACGGCAGAAACAGCAGAAAATAAAATATTGAATGGCCAGCGAGAAACAATTTACATAAGCGAACGTGTCACGCAAAAATATGTCCCACCCTTGCCGAGCGATTTATTTGTATATGTTAAGTGCCAGTCTCCCTGGAGAGAGCAGCTTACATAACGTCAAGCGTCCAATCTCGGAAGTGAGACTGGTTTGGAGTCTGGCTTTCGACGCACAATCTACACCATAGTATTATCTTAATCAGCTTACTCTTAGTTCCCCTATTTCAACTTATCGCGATGGTACTTACTTGAGAACCGGCGGTTGTTTTGCTTTTGAACGGTTGGATCGTCCGACCGTTCGCATGGGGTGTTCATGAAAGATGCGCATCGGACTACACACTAAGAGGTATTACATATAGACCTGAAGATGAGATAGATACGACATTTAACTAAGGCCACCATTCCCAGGAGAAGAAAAATTGGGCGTGCCTTTACACGATTCGCCTCGGAGAGTGACTCATGTCACGTTCCTGATGTAACCCGTGAGAAGGTTGGGGCAAACGGAACAACTCTCAACACCACGTCGAGAGACAATGAGTCAGGGTGATACAGGGCTGACATTTCCGTCCACCCAACGCTTAGATTACCGCACCGGTAATTTGAGCAGGAAAAGGGACGCGATTCTTGACGATTTCCCTTCCATACCAGAAATAAACCTTACGACATTCACCAAGTCATTTCTGCCACCGCTTCCTTCTGGGGTGAATACAAATACCATCTTCGCTTTGCTGTACAAATCGCAGTGCATTCGTGAGGGTCAAGAAGGCTTTTATTGGGATGTTTTTGGGACTATTCCCGCCAAGTCTGCTGTTGCAGAGGGAGCTACGTTCGATAAACTTATGGAAATCTACAACGCGGTGATTGAACAGGCAGGCATAACCAGAGAAATGCCAACAGCGAAGCTCTCTCTCAATCCTAACAAGGCCCCCTTCTCAAACAGAACTCACCACACTCGACCCGACGGATACATGATATTGACGGCGCCTTGTATCCCAGATTATGTCGAAAATCGTTGGGAAGACTTGGCGGTCACAATGGAGTTCAAGGAGACAAACAAGGATTTCATAGATGTTGGTCCACGCAATAATCATTCCTACAACGATTTTATTTTATTTTATAGAACATGAAAAAACAAATTTTCAGCATGCAGCAATTGATGACGTACGATCCCTGTCGGCGGTTTACATTCGGCTTAACCATTGAGAATACGGATGTCAGACTCTGGTTTTGTTCTCGCTCGATGCTTGCGGTCAGTGAAATCTTTGACCTGAATAAGGTTCGTATCACATCTAGCGACATTATTCTTTCAACTGAGATGGTCCATAGGACCCTGACCCCTATTGTTGCATTCTTGTCCTTCACGTATGCTTCAAAGGCGGATCTAGGTTGGGATGAGACCATGAAACCCAAGATCGTCCTCGGAAAAACACAATATGAAATCAAAGTCGGCAATAATACATACGAGACGCAGGGAGATCCTCTATCCGAATTTGTGGCACATTCCATTGTTGGACGCGCGACTCGAGTCTACAAAGTGAAAAAATTGCTAGATAACGCAGAACAGACGTATGTTATCAAGGATGTCTGGCTCGCCAAGGGCAGGCGACCGGAGCACACCATTCGGGAAGAAATACTCGAAGATATCAAGGAGGTGCTAGGGGAGAACGACAAGAGCAAAGTAGAGAAACATCTTTTCACGCCAGTTGATCATTGCATCGTGCAGGTCGAAACAAAGGATAAAGGACGGGTCAACGACGACACACATGATGTAATTTTGCGCAAGGCCGAGTTTTCTACCGAATCCCATCAATATCATGCACGCGACGAAAAATCTGCCATGTAGTGGCGTCAACAGGACGAGCTCCATGGCATCTAAGTGAATACGTGGCTACAAGAGCACCGCCGGTTCATAAAGATATTACTCATCGATATCATTATCGCATTGTTTTAAGGAGCTGGCGGTCCCGCTATATGGCTTGGATCAGGTATCTTCATATTTCATTTGTTCTATGAGCTGGTGCAAGGTAATGTTCCTACTTCGTAACGTTTGACATACATATGCTTGAGCTATTTTTCCAGTCCTTGATATTTTCCACCGCAGTGGCTGGGTACATCGAGATCTCAGCTCAGGAAACGTTTTCCTATATCAAAACGAGTGCTTCAAATTAGGCGATTTAGAATTCGCAAAGAAAATGGGAAAAGACGGAGAGCACGATGTTCGAACGTGAGTATGTTATAATCGACCTTTCTCGCTCTAATCATGATTGAAGGGCACATTGGATTTCATGTCATTCGAGGTGGAGCGTCAAAAATACATGTATCTGCCCAACCATCGGAAATCGATTTCTTCTACCACAATTCTCTACATGAACTGGAATCGTTGGTGGCTCGTAACCTGGTGCCTTTTTTTCCATTGTCCCTCTAAGCGGGCACTTAAGATCGAACGGGCAGAGAGATGCCCTGATGCGCTGTTTCCTCGCCGACTGGACAACATTAGCGATTCGAACTTTTCACCGAAAAAGGATTTTCACAACGTCGTCCAATATCTTCAAAGTGATCTTCCGATATTGGAACTGAAGTCGACAGACTTCGCATCAATTTGGTGGATGCATATTACTTTTGAGGCATGCCTTCTTGAACAAGATGCCCTGGTGCAAGTCCAGAATTTCTCCCAAAATCGGTTGAATACATACACAGTGTTTTCATATCAAAGTTTAAAGATATCTGGACGAAGTACAAAGCAGAGGACATTAAGCTAGTTCGCCTGCATAGCCTCAAACGGGAACACTCAGTAACTGAAGACTCGCCAGAGACAAAAAGGTTCAAGTCCGACAAGAAAGTTCGCGAGTATGCGATGAGTTGTCGTTTTTTTCTTGGCTTATATTGACTTCATGATTAGGGAGTATCGGAACGCAATAATGGAATTGCTGAGACAGGGTGTCGAGTATGCCTTGATGTCATCGTTTTTTTCGCTTATATTGACCTCCGGGTTTCAGGCCTTCCGAGCTCTCCACCCGGGTATGAGCCCGATTCAAATTCAGGGCCCAATGATGGTTGAAGCTCCCAACCGACTTCATGATCAGGGAATTCAGAAAGGATTAAGAAGGCGAATTTCGTAGTTATTATATTGTTTAAACATTTGGATGCCGTTATGTTCGGCGCGCCATTGCGGGTAAGGAAGATTGGGAAAAAAAACACATCTTACTTGGCCTGCTATCGATCATCTTCACCAGCTAGACAATAGCACGGCTTGTACGAATGACAAGCAATGTAAGTAGGCGCGGGTTGCCCCATCTGAAAGGATCGTGGACGCATAATAGTATTTGTTATCTTAATCAGCTTACTCTTAGACCCCTTATCTCTACTTATCCCGATGGTACCAGCAGACGATTGTTTCGTTCGCTGATGGACCCCACTCCGACGTCAGACAGGTGTCTTTACTAAACGAAGTCAATACCGCTCGTCTTGCGTGAGGGCCATGTCCGATTTATTTCCGGTAATGTGTTTATTTACAGATACTGTCCGAGATATCAAAATACACATCATAGCCTTGAGCGGACAGGGCTATAACTGCGCGTGCTATCCAGAATATCGCAGATCGAATCTGCGAGGCCCTTTGGCTGTTCTTGCACAACCTATGAAGCAATCAATCAATGTTCAGGAATGAGTGGTTGCAGCTTTGACTACCATGTAAGCGACGAACCTGCCCTGCGAAGTGTCGCTCAAGGAGTCCTTGATGAAGTCCGGCCTGTGAGGAGATGTGTCACGGTCAGCGACCACGAGGGGGAGAAGGAAATTAAACACTTCAGGACGAACACGAGGTCATCGCGCGCACCAAAGATGAGGTGGATAGGCAACGAATGACATAATCTAGTAATCAAATTTGCACCCTCGAAGTGGGCAGAATTTTTTGACTTCATTGTTGAAGATATAGTGAGTACCATTCATGTCATAACTGGGGAATTTATACTCACAATGTTGCACATGTAGTTGCCTAGGATGAATCCTTATCCTCAGAACAAGAGTGTCCTGATCCTTGATAACTGTGCAATTCATAAAAGTCAAGCATTGCGTACTGTTGTTGAATCAGCAGGTAATTTTATTTTGGATTCTAGATAAATTGCTCACAATTGGCTGCTTGATAGGGGTTTTGCTCTTGTTTCTGCCCCCATACTCACCTGATTTAAATCCAATTGAGGAGAGTTTCAGTGCAGGTGGGTTTTCCTTCAAAGAAGTCAGAAATGTAATTTTTTAACATTTGGAAAGTCAAGGCTTGGATACGTCGCAATTGGGTGAAGCTGAATGAATGTGATGATCCAGAAATCCAGCTATTAGAGGCTTGTGGTGCAGTTACTGGAGACAAGGCCAAGCAGTGGTTTGCTCACAGTGGGTACACAATTTAAGGGCAACATTAGTTTGATTGGTCAGGTACTATATGTGTGTAAATGAGTGGATGAAGATTACTCCAACACAAATGAATATAGTGTATGGAATGATATGTTTATGCCAGTGATTGAAGGAATGTGAATATCTGCAATGAAGGTATTAGATATGATGCTTGTACTCCCTGTAATGCTTTAAAAGACGTTGCCAATCAAGCAGCTTTATGCCAACAGCTTTTACCTCACTCAATGGGACCTTGGAAAGATCATCTCCCATCTGGAATCCTAGCCTGTCCAGTCCATCCTGTACATCAACAACAATCTTGAACATCCCATAAAATTCTTCAACAGATCCTGTGTGAGCAGGTGGTGGGGATGATGGTGGATCCTGGTGCTGATCCTGGTGCTGATGATACTGATCTCCTACTCCAGCCTGGGGCTGAACCATGTTAGGCCAAGGAATGAAAGGTTGAGATGGGTAGGTGTCGAAGCAACAACCGACAGGAGCGCAGCAGAATAGTAGAGCTGAGTAAGTTAACACTTACTGGTAGCTGTAGTAGTCACTTAAGTCCGCTGTAGAGCGATCACTTAGTAGAGCAGAGGATGTAGATTGACGTCTAAGTACTGAGGTATTTATACAGTCTATCTACTGGTCTGATGTCAGCGATATTAGTAGCGCTGACTGATCATTTCTATTGTGCTTGCTAATGCACAGTCATTGCTGTGTCAATAGCTGTGTGGAACACAGCTTTGCACAGTCATGCACATGGTGCGCTATTGTCTGAGTTTGACACATGTCAAACTCTATAATATCTGTCTAACTCTATAATATCTGTCAAGATATTAATAGCAGTGAACTCTATAATTATGTCCACATGTACAAACATTGATTATATGACAGATTAGATAAGATCGGTCCCATCCGAGATAAGATCGGATAGATCCGAGATGTTTCCCATGGTGCGGAACACATCGTGTGTGTAACGGATTACATCCGTTTCAACACTCCCCCTCATTGAGGATCTCAATGCCAATTTTATCTCTTAACTCTTTGAACTTTTGCCAAGTCAAATTTTTTGTTAAGATATCAGCTAATTGATTATTTGTGGGAACATATTGAATGTTGATATCTTTATCCTCAACACGTTCTCTAACATAATGATAACGAATATCAATATGTTTTGTTCTATGTTCTTGAGCTGGATTCTTTGCCAAGAATATTGATCCTCTATTATCAACATTAAGATCAATAGCTCCAACATTAAATCCCAGTTCTTTGAATAAGGATTTAATCCACATGATTTGTCTAGAACAATCTGACAAGCTCATGTATTCAGCTTCAGTGGATGACAAAGCAACTGTTTTTTGCTTTCTTGAAATCCAGCTAATTGGAGCTCCTGCTAATAGAACTAGATTACCCGTTACTGATTTGCGTGTGATTTGGTCACCAGCCCAATCAGCATCAGCATAAGCATTAAGTCCTTCTTTGTTAAAGCCATCATATGTTATTTTTCCATTCATAGTGGAATTAACATATTTAATGATATATAAGGCTTTAGTAATATGTTCTTTTGAAGGATTAACCATGAATTGTGACATCATGATTACTGCTTGAGTAATATCATATCTTGTGCCAAGTGTAAGATATAATAAGGATCCAATAATTGATTGATAGTAACTCCTTTCTTGAGGAGTTGCAGAACCTTCATTTGCTGCAGGTATGTATCCTGCTGGTAATGGTGTGCGAACAGGTTTAGAATCTTCTTGACCAAATCTTTTAACTATTTTCTTTGCATAGTTAATTTGATCAAGGGTTATCAATTTTCTTTTCCTATCTCGGACTATTTTCATTCCAAGATATTCAGAAATGGGTCCTAAATCTCTACATTCCCATTTAGTCATGAATTTGTGTTTTATTTCCATGAGTAATTTTCTATTATCACCCATGAATAACACATCATCAACATATAGTATTGCTACTATTATTGATTTTTGTCTATAGCAAACATAGACTCCTGTGTCTGTAAGACATCGTCCAAAGCCTAATTCTTGTAGACTTTCATTTGCTTTTTTGTTCCAAGCTAGAGAAGCTTGTTTCAATCCATATAAGGCCTTTTTGAGCTTATAGACTTTGTGCTCTTGTCCTTTGATGATAAATCCTTCTGGCTGTTCCATATATATGTTTTCTTCTAAGTCTCCATATAGGAACGCTGTCTTTACATCTAGCGCTTCAATTTCCCAATTTTCTAGCGCTGCTGTAGCCATGAGGAGTCTCACAGTTTCAAATCGTGCAACTGGTGAGAATGTATCATCATAATCAACTCCAGGTATTTGTGAAAATCCTTTAGCAACTAGTCGAGCACGTTTTCGACCATCGCTTTTAACAGCATAAACCCATCTACATTTCACAGGTTTTCTGTTTTTAGGACATGGTACTAATTCCCATACGTCACGGTCTTGAAGGGCTTTAATTTCTTCTGTCATTGCATTACGCCATTCATCCCATTCTTTGGGATTAGATGCTTTTAATTTATATGCATCTCTATATGTCCATTGATCCACATTTTTGGAATAATTTGGACTTATGGCTTTTGATAGAAGGTAATTAACAAATTTATTTCCTCCTTCTTTATGCAATTTATGTATAAAGTTGACGAGATTGTCACTAGGTGATTTAGATCTGAGATGTTTATTTATCTCATCTTCACTTGAATCACCAAATGGATCTTCATCATCAGACTTTGGTTGGTTCAAATCTGGAATAGATTCACCACCTGAAATTGGTCTGATTTCTTTTTCTGATTCTTCTTTGTCAGATCCAGAATTAGACGGAGTTTTATAATTGTCTGTTTCTGATCCTGAACTAGAAGGTTCATCCATTTGTAAATCCATTTCTATTTGTTTTAATGGATTTTCTAGTGCTTTTCGTGAAGTTGAAGGACTAAGGATAGGTCTAAGCCTTCCTTTGCCTTTCCCAAAAACTCTTTTCTCCCATTCTGACTTGGATTCTTTTTCTGTTTGAATGGGATTTTCTCGTCCATAGAAATTGTCAGACAAGAATTTTGGTTTTTTAATTCGGGAAGTCCTTCTGAGAGTTTCATCAAATCTCTCATCTCGTCTAGATTTTCCTTTCTCTGAACGTTTATCTCCATGTCGATCTTTGGGGATATTTGTTGTTCGTTCAGGAGGTGTAATTGTTCGATTCAGATTTGGTTCTATATTATCCTGATTTTCCTTATCAGGAGTCATATCTGAATCTGGTAGCCCTTTATCATTATCATTATCACGAGATGGACTGCTGTTTCCATCAAATGTAGTATCATGATTTTTATGATAATAATTGTTTCTTTTATCCTTGGGTATCATCATCACTGTCACTATCATATGAGTGACGACCATGGTGTATGTGGGAATTGGAATCAGATTCTTGTCCTTCTTCATTATCCCAAGTTTCAATACCTGGTGGACGTTTAAATAGTCTCTCATTTTGGCCTTCTATTTTGGCTCTAGGAAATATATGTTCATCAAATAATGATTGAACACCAACAAATATGGAGTTATTGTTTCGCATGAATTTATAAGCTTTTGAGCCATTTTCATATCCAATGAATGTCATGGCTTCAGCTCTTGGCATAAGCTTATTTGTTCTAATTTCTTTTGGTAAGAAAAAACCCATGCTAAACATCCAAATGTTTTAAAGTAATGAACTTCTGGCTTTTTGTTATATAAATTTTCATATGGAGTCATCCATTTTGTTCTTTTTAATGGTGTGCGATTATATGTATGGATAGCAGTTTCCATTGCAAACTCCCACCACAATTTTGGACATTGTGCATGGAGTCTCATACTTTCTGCTTTTTCCAATATGGTATTATTTAATCTTTCTGCACGACCATTTGTTGGTGGATGTATGGTGCACTTTGTTCACGTAATATGCCTTTTTGCTTTAAGAATAGATCAAATTCATTTGATTTAAACTCTCCCCCTCGATCCGATCTGAAACGTCTGACTTTTCTTCCTGTTTGATTTTCAAAACAGTTGTAACAAAGTCTTTTAAAGTTTGAAACGTTTCTGATTTTGATCGTAGGAATGCCAAGAAGGCATATGAAGAATAGTCATCAAGAATCATTAAACACCATTTTTTACGATGGTTGATTCTTGTGGAAATTCAAGCAAATCAGCATGTAACAACTCTAAGGGTTGTTTTGAACGAGTTTGTGAAGTCGGATAAGATTTATTATGCATCTTTCCTTGTGCACATCCTGAACAAATAGGGATATCTGAAGGTATTTTGATTTTTACTATCAAAACCTTCAGTATTTTGGCTCATATTTTTAATTACATTTTTGTTTGCATGAGCCATATGATTATGCCAGGTAGTAAAATCAGCCAAGTTGACTAATTTGTTCATTCTTTTATCAATAATCACTTCTGCCCAATGAATCGGTTCAAACCAATTTTTAGGTCTAGCAATTATTGAATTATTTCCTTTATAAGAAAATACTGTCTGATCACTGTTAGATGATTCGACGTAACCAGCGATTTTTAATTGTCCCGATGAAATAAGTTTATGAGAAGCTTTGGCATATAACACACTTCCAATTTAGCGGTATGTCTCTGTCCTTTGGATTTTTAAAGGTGAGGAACATGGTTCCTTGACCTAATATAAGAGCAGCTGATTTAGAATCTGCTGTTTTATTTCTTCAGGTTCAGAATATGGATTATACTCAACAAAATCATTTTTGTTATTAGTAATGTGCACAGATGCACCAGAGTCTATAATCCAATATTCTTGTTCTAAATTCTCACTTTTATACAGTGCAGATTTCATTACATTAGCAGCTATTAGGCTACTTTTACATCTGCTACCTACAAACTTACCATTACTATGGTGATTTCTATGATGGTACATTCTTCCATCATCTGCATAGAAGTCATCATCATAGTATTCATTGTAGGTTTCTTCAGGATCATATCTGATTTATAATCAGTACTTGTATCCTGGTTAGTGAGAAGAACATACTCGTCCGATAACCGTTATCTATTTCATTAATAGATTTTTCCTCAACTCCTTTCTCATTATGAGAAATTTCTTCCTCATCTATCCTAGCTATAGGTATAGATGCATCAACAAAGTCTTCTTCTATAAGATCTTTTCCTTTTCCTTTAAGATCTTTGATTCTTTTTATTATTTTTAATGTTTCAGGATCGACTTTGTTAATGTTTGGTCCGATTCTATCGGCCAATTTGAAGAGGAAGGTTGTGGAGCATCCACTTCCATATCATGGTTATCAAATATAACCATGTTAGCAAATTTTCTAAGATCCGCTTTATCCCTCTTGGATAATTCTCCAGGAGCATTAGCAGCCATAGATAGGAGATTAAGTTTTCTCTTCCTATTATCTCTATGTTGCTTATTAGACTCCCAGTTAGTCCTCTTTTGTTTCCAGGAGGTACATAAGCAGGTCTATTACTAGGACCTGCTTGCGCATTATTTGGGACATATTTCCCTTTAGGCATATTTACCCTGGGTGTAAATCCAGGTTTCTTATAAGGTTTTTTGCCTTTAGAGAATTTGTTTCCACTCCTTTGAACAAAATTTGCAGATGGATTTCCTGAGTCAGCTTTACGACGCTGCCATTCATTCTCTATCTCAGGAATGAGATCTTTTAACTTAGTCTCTCCTAGTGTCATTTTAAGGAGGACATAAGTCTTGAATGAATCCCAGGATGATGGTAATCGATCTAAGACTTCCATATATTGGAAATCATCATCGAATTTCTTTCCATTCTGATCCATTTCAGCCCAGAGTTCCATTAATTCATGGACTGATTCTGCAGGACTTTTCCCTTTCGAGAATTCCCAAGTTTTTGTCTTTTTATAAATATTAAATACGGCTACTGCTCCAGGCTTTGCAAATGCAGCAACAAGTGCATCCCAGGTGGCTTTTGACGTCTCTTTTGTATATAACTTAAGAGAACTGGGCAAATGGAGTGATATTAAGCCATTTGCTTTATTGTCATTTTCTAGCCACTCTAAGTGTAACTTCCATTTCTGGCTAAGTGCTGACACTTGTGCAGCTGTTACACTGGGTGCATTCATTTTCCTGGTCTGCAGCTGTATATACATTATGTGTAATGCCTCCATTCACATATTGCCATACAGATTTTGATTGGAGCATAGCCTTCATTAATCGTTCCCAAGTATTCCAATTACTGGAACCTTTTAATATGGGAACTCTATCCTTGTCACTGTTGTCCACACCAACAGGATAATGGCTTTTATTTGTTTGAGCAATTTTATCAATATTTGCCCAGCCATATTTTCCTTTTGTGGACAATGTGAGATGGAAATGCCCATTCTGCTGCTCAACTAGAGTGAAGCCAACGTCTTTACGAAGACTATGGCTCATTTCAGACATCTCCTTAATAGTAGGATATGCCTTCCACACATATTTAGGCAGTGCTCTTAATTTAACTGCTGCCAAATAGCAGAAACCTGGTCTTTTCCAGATAGGTTTCTGATGTGTGTGAGTCAACACTCTATTCGTTGATTGTATTCTAATGAATTCACCCTTCTCTAATGGGTGATCCTTTTGAGCAGCTAGGAATGTTTCATTCTCATCATCAGATAACTCCCAATGAGAATTATCAGAACCATAAAGTAGATCTTCAAAGGTTTGATCCTTTGATTCCTTTAACTCATCATGAGTAGGAATTCTATTTCTAGGTTCTTTTGATCTAGCAGTGATTTGGATATTATCGGTTTTCAATTTTAACCGATTTTCCTTCTGACGTTGTTTCTTAGCTCTTTTCTTTTCATGAGCCAATTTTTGTTCGTCAGATTCCTTGGAGAGCCAAGATTCTGCATTTTCTGCACGAATTCTTTGCTCATCCACCTCTTTTTGCAATTTATTAATTGCAAGTTTAACCTTTGTATTTTTTCGTATATGATCTATACGCTCTTTAAAGTTGGCCTGTTCTTGTGATTTGATGATCTCATGTGTTTCTTTGAGATCATGTCTTAACTTGTCATTATGACTCATCAAGACATCACATGTTTTACTACTTTTTTTACAGTGCCAGCTATATCTTTGATTGTATCTTGATGATTACTCATCATGATTCGAGCGTCCTCCACTAGATCATGTGCATCATGTAATTCTCGTAGTCTTTTATAGTGAATGGTGGAGTCACTTCGTCTTTGTTTGACTACACGAATTTTATTAGGCATGATGCCCATATTTACAAAGGTTTTGGCAATTGCTTGCCACTCCTTAATATCTTTATATGATGGTTTCCCATCATGTCTCCCTTGCGTCTCTCCTTCCTGGTTCCCCCCAGAGGATGGTACCAGAAGCGGGTCAATCTCCCACTTCGACGCATCGGTAACCGTCCTTGCTCCAAACGACTTG
Organism: Amanita pallidorosea; assembly: GCA_023014475.1. NCBI lineage: Eukaryota > Fungi > Basidiomycota > Agaricomycetes > Agaricales > Amanitaceae > Amanita > Amanita pallidorosea. The sequence continues at coordinate 331,113 of JAEBUS010000040.1, forward strand.
AGCCACTGCTCATGTCTTCTTTCCTGTTCTTCAACAGGTAGGGAATATACCAAATTAGGATTATTTGCCTTTTGGAGTCTAAGGGGACCACGCACATTTTTCAAGCCATTTTAGCAATGGCTGCAAAATTGGACCTAGATGGTCCAGGCACAGGAACAGGGGACCTATTCTCCACATTGCCTAGACGTGGGAAAGGTGTTGGTGGCCTTACCTGTTCAGATTGAACAGGGGTTCAGTGCCAAATTGCACTGGATTTGGGTTTACATATTTTTCCTGAATCTGCCTGAATCGACAAGTCGATTTCCCTATATCATGCGCCATTTTGCGCATGTGATCCTGTTGCTGTCTTTGGTAGCGGCCAGCGCCGCTTTCTCTCGTGCCTCACGACGTTGGGCCAACTCTAATTGACTGTCCTTTAGACGCTGTTGTCTAGTATCTGAGTCAATGCTTTGATTTGGCCCACTGCCTGTAACTCGTGTTTTCCCCGCGCTCTTTTTGTGAGACACTGGTATCCATAGGCTACCAAGAGGCAGGGTTACAGATTCCTGTTTGATAACAGGGGAGGATGATGAGGACGGTGTGCGTAAGGAAGGGAGTGAAGACGGAGTCTTCACTTTAGGGGTCTCCGGGATTGCCGGAGATGTGGAGCTAGGTGAGCGGATATTTTTGGCCTGATGGCCAACATCGCGCTTGCGTAAGATATTAGACATGACTCTATAAGAGCAGAGGATGCCTAAGATGCAACGTCTAAGCCTACACTGCACGGATATCTTATCCACCACGTCTATACGCGTGCTGGAACACAGCTCTTGCCACAGTCATCGACCATGGCTGCGCTATTAGCTGAGTTTGACACATGTCAAACTCTATAAATATCTGTCTAACTCTTATAATATTGTCCAAGAAATTAATAGCAGGAACTCTATAATTAAATGTCCCATATACACAATGTGCCATACTAATGCACACACGATCTAACTAAGATCGGTCCCCATGACCCGAGATAAGTACCGGAATAGATGCCCGAAGATGTTTATTCCACGGGCGAAACACACTCGTGTGTGTAATGGACCTCTACAGTTCCGTTTCAAAACATGCATGCTAGTACTCCCAAGATCTTAGGCAATCGCACCAACAGGCTCAAAGGATCTCTGATGTCAGCATTGAAGGTGATCTATCCCAGAATTGTCCCACTGCGGGCCACACCCAAGCCATCAAATGATTGAAGAAGGCAGAACCGAAGGCGAGCATCAGGAAGTCAACCTCGCAAGAAATTCTAAACTGATGTGGTGACATGGTGGGATGGCGGCCCCATTGCGCATGTCGCTTACCTTCGTTTTCTCGGTGTCGACTGATTGTGGATTCGCAAATTGCTCGTAATGAAATAGAATCGATTGTAATTAGCATGCAGGAATCATAATGAATTGCAAGCATTATTATTTGAAGCACGAAACCAAGTGATATTACATGAAATATAAGAAATTGCAAGACTCAATGTATGCAATGGACGTGTATTGCAAGACGTTGTAGGAACTACTAGTAACATCACAAACACCCAAGTGGATATAGAGTAATTATACGCGGCTTTCACTTATTACAAGCGCATACAAGTTCTCAGCCTTCTTCGTTGATGTAGATACCGCCAAATGTTTGGACGTGTAGTCACTACTCTGTGACATCGCTTTCTTGTTGAAGCGGTGTGACAACCGTGTTCGTGACACTCGATCCATGACACCCGAACTCGTCTCGCTCAATTGCTTCGTTCTCTTGGCGATGATCAAAATAAGATCTTTACTGTCAAGATTCCAAAGACCGACAATGTTAGCACTCTCAAAGTCTGATCAAGGAGAAGAAGAAACCTCACACTGACCACGTTGCTGCCTCGGGATCTGGAGCTCTGGAAAGTTTCCGTTCCATCAGCAAAGTTGTCTCGGAGCCACCAGCAGACGGTGTAGTAATTGGGGCCACAGAGAAGTGTCTTCACTTGCGAGAGCTCGGAAGAAGACAACATTCTCGTTAAAGCGCCAGGCTACGGTACGTCCAAAATCCTTTTTTCTGATCCCCAACGTCACAGACGATCTCATTGATGTTGTTCAGTGGGCCTGCTACTAGCCTATCGCAGCCCCAGATCTCAGCGCAACTTCTCTCGCTCAATTGCCTCGTTCTTGGCGATGATCAAAATAATATTTACTGTCAAGATTCCAAAGACCGACAATGTTAGCACTCTCAAGAAGATGATCAAGGAGGAAGAACCTCACCTCGCCACGTCGCTGCCGGATCTGGAGCTCTGGAAAGTTTCGTTCCCATCAGCAAAGTTGTCCTCGGAGCCACCAGCAGACGGTGTTAAGTTGGGGCCCACAGAGAAAAGTCTCCTCACTTGCGAGAGACTCGGAAGAAGACGTAGTACACATTCTCGTTAAAGCGCCAGGATACGGTACGTCCAAAATCCTTTTTTTCTGATCCCAACGTCACAGACGATCTCATTGATGTGTTCAGTGGCCTGGCTACTAGCATATCGCAGCTCCAGATCTCAGCGCAACTTCTCTCGCTCAATTGCCTCGTTCTTGGCGACGGCCCAGGTCAGGTGTTTAACTGTCGAAATTTGAAGGCCAAAAACGTCAGCACTCTCAAAGACCTGATCAAGGAGAAGAAGAAGCCTCACTCGACCACGTTGCTGCCTCGGATCTTATTCTCAGCAAGGTCTCCCTACTCGTGGATGATAGCCTCAAAGAAAGTCTCAAAAACGTCGATCTTACACCATTGGACTCCCTTTCAGAGCTGTCCACACTTTTTCCAACTGGGCCTGTAAAAGGACAGTTGCACGTTGTCGCAAAGGTTCTGGCGAGCCAGATACAACCCACTCCTGCTGAACGAGGTGTGTTTCCATTTCTGCATTGTCATCGTGTGTGTAGACGAGGCATGCCCTAGCGCACCATCAGATTATTGAGGATGCAAAGGCCGCCGCCCCACCATCAAGCATTTCCAACAGCCCTACCATATTCAAGTCGGAGCAAGAGAAACGCCCGATTTATGACGGACGCCCGGCTAATCGTAAGAGGCCCTCCAATCACGATATTCACACAGCTTTTGCCCAGCTTATAAGATTCATTGCAGGATCTCAACAACTTCGTAGACCCACTAGCGAGAAACGCGTGGATGACACCCGCCAAGTTGATCCTGGCATCGACAGAAATATACCGGACGGAGAAGGAGCGGGCCAGTCATGTCTACCCATATATATGCAGCCTTTTGGGGATCAAACTACGTGAGAATGTTGCCGCGACTACTGGCGGGAAGAAGAAGGCTGAAAGCGATGCTCTGATCGAGCAAGACTCGGTGATAAGACGTTCGGCGAAAAAGTTGCTATTGTGGGCCATCTGGAGCTAAAGAACGAACTCGGAGTCGCAGGACAATGTGCGGTTCAAAATACGCAAGGGTTGCGTAAGTCGCTCGCCAATGACAAGGTCCGTTACCTACACAACTACGTGGATGTAAGAAACTGAACGATGTCTTCCACAGTAACAGGATAATACGTAATACGACTTGCTGTCCCTGCATCATTATATCCATCGCTGGTCCATACATCATGTTCGGCGGAGCAATCTTGGCCGATATCTTCGTCGCCGAGGCATTTACGGATTTCATCTGCCTTGGCGGGACCAATGAGCAGATTGTGACCCTTTCCGGACTTTTGCCGCTGTTGCGCGTGCCTTGAACACGCTCAAAGAATCTAATCGTTGTCTAAAGCTAAACTCAAACCCCTCGTGAACCGGCTATTTCCTCAGCCAACCTATACTGCCAACAGGCACCCGCAGGAGTCGCTAACGATCTTGAACCGATTCGATTACGAGGGACGCGAGCCAAACAACTATCGACGTTCGCTTTTTAAGGCGACATATAATGACCGCCTAGTCCTCATCAAGTTCTGCCAGTCATACCACGAAGAAGCTCATCGCATGGTCGCCGCTGCTGACTGCGCGCCAGAGCTGTTTTTCTGCGAAAGACTGGAGGGCGGGGTGATGATGGTCATCATGGAACTGGTTGAGGGCAGGGATGCATTCCATCATTTCGGTAGCACCCAGCCTATTCCCTCAAATCTGTTGCAGCGATGTGAGGAGAGCGATCGAAATCCTTCACAATGTAAACTTGTATTCGGGGACATCCGCCGGCCCAACATCCTCGTCAAGAAAGAGGATAACAGGTTACGAGCGCTGTTAACTGATTTTGAATGGGTTGGAGCAGAGGGCAAGGCACGTTATCCGCCCCTTCTCAATGACTCTGGAGAGATTACATGGGCCAAGGGTGTATGTCCACATGGGTTGATGTGATGCAACATGATTTAGACATGATTGATTTGCTCAATGGCTCTGTCTAGATGGTAACCTGATGCATATTGGACAATAATTTTGGAGGTTGTGTGTGACATCAGGAAAATATTATTTTTATCATTATTAGGTGAGAGCATGATAAAAAACATGGGGTGGGTATCTACTGTTGAAGTCACTTTAACCACTGTGCAAAAGGCCTGAGCCAGACATGAAAGTCTGACTGTTATAGTTTCCTCTCAGTGTCATCTACTTTACTAAGTGGACCATTTTACTTCACCATTATTACTCATATTACTGCGCATCATACAGCTTGGACACTTATCTCCTTTCATAGCTTCCTTCATATTTCTGTCCTAAGGTAGCTACTATATGCTGAGTGTAACTGTAACTGTAACATTATGCTCACTGTAACTCTATATATCTTATTGAGGTTCCAGTCAGCGCTACTAATATTGCTGACATCAGACCAGTAGATAGACTG